>CM034153.1:758907765-759488028 GCA_019776745.2 Taxus chinensis
TTATAGATATAAACAGGTAATTACAACGTGATTGTACAAAAGATGGGTGGACCCAATTACTAGACCCAATTACTTTTCTATGCCACCACCTTCTCTTCCTTAACATGCACACATCAAGCTATGTAGTTGTTTTTTCTATTTTTAGCCCATTTGTTCCCTTGGTACACTGAAATTTCTTTCCCCATGCAACTCCTCTTTAATCCCAATTATCTGCATATGTCTTTTTTTCCATTATATTTGTGCATCTAAATTCGTCTCCATGTTATATATTTGGACGTGGATTTTTTATTTTCTTATCCCATAACCTATGTGCAACCTTTCTTTCTTCTTCCCCAAGCGTGTGTGCTCCAAAGCATAGGAAAAAATCAAAAAGTAACAATGTTTTCCCAATATGGGACTTAGCCAAATGAATGTATACAAATTTAGGGGGTCAATACGGTTTATTGTTCTCTTCCTAGGAAAAATTCCTATCCTGGGAAGAGATTTTTTTGATGTGCAATGTATGACTAATGATAGAGTGTTGGACATAGATGGGTTTCCTTCTAATTTTTTGAAAGCCACGTTGTCGTTTGTTGTTCTAAATTTTATAGGTATACCGGGAATTGTTAAGAAAAAATATTTTCTAAAGTTATTGATAAAGGTAACATCAAATTCATACCTATAGAGATCCCAAAATTATAACCAATTGGAGGCCCTTTAACATGTTGAACATATCTTATAAGATAATACCGAAGGATTTAGTGCTATGTCTTTGCCCACATTATTCCTACAATTATCAACATGAGAAACATGTGTTGAATGGTTTAATATTCTTGATGACATCATTTTCATTTGGGAAGGAATGGGATGGGCTCATGCTTCTTCTCAACATACTATCTTCCCAAAGCTGGGATTGGAATAATCCTATGACCATATTTAGTTGTCCTTTATTATTGCCATGTTAAAGGATGTTACTTCATTCAATGAAGATTTTCATTATCATGATACATTTTACAAAGCGTCAAGATCCACCATGTATTGGGCCAAGAATCAATGATTCAGGGAGAGGATGGTGACCATTTCGGATTGGTTGAAAGACCATCCTTGGAATTGGACTCAATATGGGGAGTTGTTCAAATTTATTCACATCATTTTTCCTTTAATAACACTCCTATTTATGTCAATAGATTCTCAATAGAGTTGAGAAGAATTTTTCCTTTTAGATTACCAAACCTCTCCCTCTTTGGATAGGAAATACAAGTGTGCACCCAAATGCTTGTCGTTACCCATGTTTACTACTCTTGTTAGGATCCTTATAAGTTGCTTACGATAAACTTGTTAATCTCCTTATAGATTTTTTAGGCCAATGTTAAACAAGCTATATGATTTCATACATTTGTTTGGGAGGTTTGTAGGTCTTTCTTAAGAAAAAGGTGGTATATGTATCATCAATACCTATAAGCAATAAAAAAATTGTGTGCTAAAAGGATAATTAGGTCCTAACAACAATGAAGACTAAAAGGTTCTTCTCATACATTTAATCTCTGTTGTTACCCCCTTCTAGTAAATTTTTTGGATAATTATTGATCACATTACCCTATGATTACTTTTGTGGTTGTCAAAATTGAAGTTTTTTGTTGCTAAGATTTTTTGGAAAGCTTAAGTGTGTGTAAACTTTCTGGGACTATGAGACCAGCCACCTTCTATTTTCATTTGTGTCATAAAATGGGTCACCTTCACAAGCTGTCTCAAAAACACTCCATGGCATGAAATAATAATATCCTTCGGTCAAGGTGAAAGGTTGAAAAACCTTTCATGCCTCACGCAAGTACAAAGAAAGCCCTCTTTGGTTGATGCAGAGGGACTTGCATGCAGTGATTCCTCCCTCAGGGGATGGGAAAGGTCAAGAGGGTCTCATGTTTTTAATCATTCATATTCAATTCCTGATTTTCATGCTTGGTTTGACATGGAGGCATTCTCCTTGGTTTGGGCTCTCCATCCTAGTAGTTGTTTGTACATGCCACTAAAATCTAAGGACAAGAAGGGGACACTTTGAGCCTTCGGCCACCTTCTTCTTGGATTTCTTCAGTTGCAGTGCTCTCCCGTTACTAATATTCATTTTTTGTAGCCCACAGGGCATTTTCTGTTGCCTTTTTTGGTGTTTTATTGTTGCCCTCGTGGCGTTTGGTGGGACCGTGAGTTTTTTGGTCGCCCTTACTAATGTAACTCTCTTTTATTTAATTAAAGGGAAGTTCCAATAGTAAAAAATAAAAAATAAAAAATGTAAACTAGAAAAAAATATATTTTCTTGATGCAAAAATAAAAATGACAAATGGTACGTCAAAAAATTTTGCGCCAAGATATCCACTAAAATATGTCACTAAATAATGTTTACATTTAGCATTAATGGGGGCGATAAGTTGTATTTGTAAAACAAAAAAGTGTAAATAATTGTTTCACTGTCACCCACTCCTAACTCAAAATCCATGCAAATTAACTTAATTTACCTATAATCCTTAACTATGGAATAAGGTTGATAGCATAGAAATAATTTTAAAAATGAAGAGATGAGTATGGTAGAATATTGAAATGATAAGGTAGAATATTGAAGAGATGGCTATGTCAAATAACTTTTATGTCCTAATGGAAGAGTGTGCAAGCATCTTTATGGGGAACAATTGGTTTTTGGTAAATTTGATTCTCTCCTTTTGCAATCTCAAGTTCAAAAAAATATGGCTGGAAAATCTTGTTAGGAAATAAGAGATAAAATATGCGGAATAATCCCTCACAGAATCGCAACAGTAGAAACTAATATGCAGAAAATATTACAGATCACAAATAAAAGTGCATAATAATAACAACAACATAGAGAGACAAGATTAACATGGTTCACCCAATTTAGGCTACGTCCACCAAGAATCACTTGCTCATATTTATTACCAGCCTCCACCTCTCAAATACAATACCTAGATCCGTTTTGGAGCTAGGCTCAACAAACTCTACAGAATTCACACCCGAATTCAAAACACCATCGGTAATACATTTTCTTGTACATCTAATCATATGCATAAGACCATATAAATAGACAACTTCTTAAGCGTTTGATACAAAATCCGGTGGGGTATCAAAACCAAGGGCAAAAAACGTGGGTATCAAAACAATGGGCAAAAGACCGAAAAAACCACGGGCCCCAAAAACAACCCCATAACGGTTACCAAGTTACCCATGGGTTAATAAACCACCCATGACAAGTTGCTTCAGGAGGCTTCACCCCCGAAACCCCCTGACCGCCTCACAAGTGAGGGGACCACCGTTTTTTTAAAAATACCTGAGTGAGAACACATAGAGGTGTACCACTTCCTAAAATGCCAAATAGGCTCCACAAACATAAACAATATACACTTGGAGAATGATTTCCACTGAGCAAGATTTCAAACCCTTAACTGTCATCGAGAAGGCCAAAACCAAAGTTGAACATAGCTTTAGTTTCATTTGTGTCAGAACAGGGAGTCACCTTCACCCTGCTTGTCCTCAACAACACTCCATGGCATGAAATAATAAATATCCTTCGGTCAAGGTGAAAGGTTGAAAACCTTTCATGCCTCACGCAAGTAAAGAAAGCCCTCCTTTGGTTGATGCAGAGGACTTGCATGCCAGTGATTCCTCCCCTCCGGGGATTGGACAGTGTCAAGAGGTCTCATGTTTTTGAATCCTCATATTCAAATCCTGATCATGCTTGGTCTGACATGGAGGCTTCTCCTTGAGTTTTGGCTCTCCATCCTAGTAGTTGTACCATTGTCACTAAATCTAAGGACAAGAAGGGACACTTTGAGCCTTCTGCACCTTCTTCTTGGATTTCTTCAGTTGCCAGTGTCTCCCGTTACTAATATTCATTTTTTGTAGCCCACATGGCATTTTCTGTTGCCTTTTTTGGTGTTTATTGTTGCCCTCGTGGCGTTTGGTGGGACCGTGAGTTTTTTGGTCGCCCTTACTAATGTAACTCTCTTTTTTATTTAATATAAGGGAAGTTCCAATAGTAAAAAATCTGTTATGACATAAATTAGAACTAGAATCCCATAGCTTTGAATCATCAAAACAAATAATTTTATTCCTCATACATTCATTTTGGCGAATGAATCATTATTATCCATAAGGAGCTAAAAATATTATATTAACAAACATCATGGGGATTTGATGATCAAATAGAGTTATGAAATTTATATTTTTAAAATTATGTTAGGATAAAAATGAGACAAAATTAAATGACTTTTTAATATGAAGAATTTATAACTAAATTTTTTGTACAGGTAACTTTGACACAACAGGACATAAATTATAACATTATGGGATGTTTGATATTTTACATGATAACAACTAGATATTTCTAGGGACATGAATTGGATTATGCGTAACACAAACAAGTCATAGCTCGTAATAAATTTGGTCCAGATTATTAGAAATAATCTAACACAATAATAAAGCACTGGATATTATAGATGTTAGGAAATAAGAGATAAAATATGTGGAATAATCCCTTATAGAATCACAATAGTAGAAACTAATATGCAAAAAATTATTACAGATCTCAAATAAAAGTGCAGAATAAATAACACAACACAGAGAGACAAGATTTAACGTGGTTCACCCAATTTGGGCTACGTCCACCAAGAATCACTTGCTCAGATTTTATTACAAGCCTCCACTCTCTCAATACAATACCTAGATCCGTTTGGAGCTATGCTCAACAAACTCTACAGAATTCACACCCGAATTCAAAACACATCTGTAATACATTTGCTTGTACATCTATCATATGCATAAGACCATATAAATAGACAACTGCTTAAGCAGTTTGATACAAAACCGTGGGTATCAAAACCAAGGGCAAAAACCGTGGGTATCAAAACAATGGGAAAAAGACCGAAAAAACCATGGGCCCAAAAACAGCCCATAACGGTTACCCATTACCCATGGGTTAATAAACCACCCATGAAAATTTGCTTCGGGGGCTTCGCCCCCGAACCCCCCTGACCCGCTCACGGCGAGCGGGACCACCGTAAAAATACCCGAGTGTAACACATAGAAGGTGTACCACATTCTAACATGCAAATAGGCTCCACAAACATAACAATCTCCCACTTGGAGACTGATTTCCACTGAGCAAGCTTCTCAACCCTTCACTGTCATCTGCGAAGGCCAACCAAAGCTGAACATAGCTTTAGTTTATCCCTTGTGACCACCTTGGTCATCATGTCTGCAGGATTCTGACTGGTATGAATCTTCTCCAACTTCAACTTATCTTCCTCCAAAGCTGTCCTGATGAAGTGATATCTCAACTGTATATGCTTCGTCCTGGAGTGGAAAGCAGAGTTCTTAGCTAGGTGTATAGCACTCTGACTATCACTATATAGCTTACATTCCTCCTGCTTATGCCCCAACTCCTCAAGCAATTGTTGTAGCCAAATCATCTCTTTGCTTGCCTCTGTGGCAGCAACATACTCAGCCTCCGTGGTTGACAAAGCCACCAGCTTCTGTAGTCGTGAAATCCAGCTCACTGTTGTCCCACCTACAGTGTAAATATAACCTGTTGTGCTCCTCCTGCTGTCTACATCTCCAGCCATGTCTGAATCTACATAACCACGTAAAGTGGTGTCTGATCCACTGTAGCACAAAACTGTCCCCATGGTCCCTCTCAAATACCGAAGGATCCACTTTACTGCTTGCCAATGCTCTTTACCTGGATCACTCATAAATCTACTCACAGCTCCCACTGCATGGGCAATATCAGGCCTAGTGCACACCATAGCATACATCAAACTGCCAACTGCTGATGAGTAAGGTACCTTTGACATCTGGTTTCTTTCCTGCTCTGTCTTGGGACACTGCTCCTTTGATAACTTGAAGTGGCCTGCCAAAGGAGTCCCAACTAGTTTAGCATCCTGCATATTAAACCTCTCCAAGACCTTCTTAATGTACTCTTCCTGAGATAAAGTCAGCTTTCGTTCCTTCCTATCCCAAGATATCCTCATACCAAGGATTTGTTTGGCTGCACCCAAATCCTTCATAGCAAAGGATTCACTTAGCTGCTTCTTGAGTACTTTTATTTCTTGCATGTTTTTACCTGCAACCAACATGTCATCCACATACAAACAAAGGATAATATAACTTCCATCCTCAAATTTCTTTGTATACACGCAATGGTCAGAATGACATCTAATATAACCTTGCTCCATCATGAAGCTATCAAATTTCTTATACCATTGACGTGGAGCTTGTTTCAGGCCATACAAGCTCTTCTTCAGTTTGCACACCATCTCCTCTTTACCTTTGACCTCATAGCCCTCTGGTTGCTGCATATATAGTTCCTCCTCCAAATCACCATGGAGAAATGCAGTCTTTACATCAAGCTGTTCTAAGTGCAAGTCTTCTGCTGCAACTATTCCTAGAACAGTTCTAATAGAAGTCATTTTTACTACAGGAGAAAAAATCTCATCAAAATCTATACCTTTTTTCTGTGCAAACCCCTTGACCACCAACCGGGCCTTGTATCTTTTCTTGCCTCCTTCTTCCTCTTTGACTCTGAACACCCACTTGTTCTGTAATGCTCTTTTTCCTTCGGGTAGCTTTACCAAATCCCATGTCTGGTTCTCCATGAGAGCCTGATGCTCCTCATCCATGGCTTGCTCCCACTTCTTACTGGCATCTACCTACATTGCTTCATCAAAGCTCTCTGGCTCTCCACTATCAGTGAGTAATAAATAATAAAGAGAAGGAGAAAAACGTTCAGGTTCTTTTCTTACCCTAGAAGACCTCCTCACTGTAGGAGTTTGGGGTTCCTGTTGAGTAGGTTCCTGAATTGATTCATGGGTCACTTTCCCATCCGGAAGATCCTCTACCACTGCATATTCTTTCTTGGATTCTTCCCTGTTTTCCTGCAACTGTTGCTTATACATGACTTTCTCATTAAAGACCACATCCCTAGACCGAATGATTTTCTTGTCCTTAATACTCCAACATTTAAATCCAAAGTCATCACCGCCATAACCAATGAAAGTACATTTTTCTGATTTAGCCTCTAGCTTGGTCCTATCATCCTTGTCTATATGAACAAACACCTCACATCCAAAGACTCTAAGAAATGAATAATCAACTTTCTTACCATACCATGCCTCCTCAGGTATGCCTCCATCCAAGGCACTTGAGGGTCCTCTGTTTATCAAGTACACAGCTGTGCTCACCGCTTCTGCCCAAAAAGAAAGAGGCAGTCCTGCATGTAACCTCATGCTCCTAGCACGTTCCATTATTGTTCTGTTCATCCTTTCTGATACCCCATTCTGCTGCGGAGTTCCTGGAACCATCTTTTGCCTGCGGATTCCATTCTTAGAACAGTAATCATTAAATTCATTGCTGCAATACTCCCCTCCATTATCTGACCTGAGACATTTTAGCTTAAGACCTGTTTCATTCTCTACCAAGGCTTTCCATTTAACAAAAGTGTCAAATACATCAGATTTGTTTCTAATACAATAAACCCAAACTTTCCTTGTTGCATCATCAATAAAAGTAACATAATAACTTGAACCCCCAAGAGATGATACCTGAGCCGGCCCCCACACATCAGAATGTACCAGCTCTAACTTACTCTCTTTCTTCGTAGGTCCAACCTTGAGAAACCTTACTCGCTTCTGTTTCCCATATATGCAGTTCTCACATAAATCCAAACCTGTTTCTGTATATCCAGGAAAATTCTTCTTTATGATGTTCATGCCCTTATGGCTCATATGACCGAGCCTATAGTGCCATAATGTTGTATCTGCATCTGAAGCCACAAGATTACAATCATTAGTATTATCAGTGGTTAAATACAAGGTTCCAACCTTCTTACCTCTTGCCACCACAAGAGCACCCTTGGTAACCTTCCAAGAGTCTGCTGTAAATATCACAGTACAACCATCACTTCCCAACTGCCCTGCCGATATCAAATTTCTCCTTAATGTAGGCACATGTCTGACATCCTTCAATAGCCATGTATTCCCATTCTGCATCTTAACCTGAACAGAACCTTTTCCAACTATGCTGCAAGGCTCATCATCACCAAGAAAAACATGCCCAAAATCCCCTTGAACATAATCAACAAAATAATGCCTATGTGGAGTAGCATGAAAAGAAGCCCCTGAATCTAAAACCCAAGATTCAGTAATATTATGCAAAGAAAGAATCAAAGCATCCTGACATACATTACCCGATGCCACATTTGCCTCCTTGTTTTCTTCCTGTTGTTTCTTCTTATCCCGAAGCTCCCAACAGTCCTTCTTTGCATGCCCAGGCTTTCCACAATTCCAGCATACAATCTTGTTCTTGGATTTTGACCTTGCCCGATCTTTTGATTTTCCACGGTTTCCTCTATTCTTCTGTCTCCCTCTAGTTTCCACTGTCAAAGCATTCCCTGAAGTAGAAGATTCCCCAGAGATTTTTCTTCGCATTTCCTCGCTTAGAATCACCCCTACAACATCCTCAAACTTTAACTTCGAGTTAGCTGGAACTGAGTTACTTACCGCCATTACCAGGCTATTCCAACTCTCAGGTAAAGAGCACAGAATTAATAAAGCCCTAACTTCTTCATCAAATTCTATTGTAACCGAAGCTAGCATATTCACAACCGTATTGAAATCATTTAAATGATCTGCTACTGAACTATTCTCAGACATCTTCATATTAAACAACTTTTTCATTAAAAATATCTTATTAGAGGCAGAGGGTTTTTCATACAACTTCCCTAATGCATCCATTAGATCTTTTGTAGTCTTTTCCTTTGAAACATTAAATAATACCGAGGATGCAAGACACAGCCGAATCGTTCCAAGTGCCTTCTGATCCAACAAATCCCATTCCGCATCTGTCATACTCGAGGGTTTGTTCACCTTCTCAGACAGCGGAGTATAAAGATCCTTTTGATAAAGGTAATCTTCCATCTGCATCTTCCAAAGACTAAAATTCTGCCCGTTGAATTTATCAACCCTAGATCTTCCATCATCTGCCATAGCTCCCACTCAAGATAAAACTTTCCCTGCGATTCAACACTTCAGCAAACCAAACCAGGCTCTGATACCAATTGTTAGGAAATAAGAGATAAAATATGCGGAATAATCCCTTACAGAATCGCAACAGTAGAAACTAATATGCAGAAAATATTACAGATCTCAAATAAAAGTGCAGAATAAATAACACAACACAGAGAGACAAGATTTAACGTGGTTCACCCAATTTGGGCTACGTCCACCAAGAATCACTTGCTCAGATTTTATTACAAGCCTCCACTCTCTCAATACAATACCCAGATCCGTTTGGAGCTATGCTCAACAAACTCTACAGAATTCACACCCAAATTCAAAACACATCTGTAATACATTTGCTTGTACATCTATCATATGCATAAGACCATATAAATAGACAACTTACTTAAGCAGTTTGATACAAAACCGTGGGTATCAAAACCAAGGGCAAAAACCGTGGGTATCAAAACAATGGGCAAAAGACCGAAAAAACCATGGGCCCAAAAACAGCCCATAACGGTTACCCATTACCCATGGGTTAATAAACCACCCATGAAAATTTGCTTCGGGGGCTTCACCCCCGAACCCCCCTGACCCGCTCACCGGCGAGCGGGACCGCCGTAAAAATACCCGAGTGTAACACATAGAAGGTGTACCACATTCTAACATGCAAATAGGCTCCACAAACATAACAAATATGACCCGTTTAAAACCTTCATTTTACCATATATATATATATACCGATGAAAAAATGAGCATTCTGAAATGTGTACATGGAAAAACTTTAAAACGATTTTAGTCAAATGTGTACATGAAATTATTATTAGGTTGCATTCTTGAATCTTCTTGAATGATGCCATATAAGAATACATATGCATTGATCAATTGTGAGGATTCAAAAAAATGGAGCACTTGTCACGCAAGTTTGAAATCATTTTGTGTGATCTTAAACAAGTACAAAGAGTGTGGTATTTGAGGATCAATAAGTAAAATATAAAAATAATAATCTAGACCTATAGGAGAACCTATATTTAACTAAATATAAATAATACATTTATATATGAACTAAGAATCAAAATACCAAATAATTCTAGATGTTTAGTGGTTGATTCGAATCCCAAGGGGTATTCCAAGGACAATTCAAATGAAAATTTAAATGTGTTATATATGTGTGTGGCAATAATATTAAGCAATATTCAAAATAGAAAGAATAATATAACTGAAATGGAAAAAACTATTAATTTGTATGTTTTGTTACATATTCTCAAACGGGGTGTGCAGTTATTTATTTATGTTATCTTATCTAATGCCGACTACTTACATAGATATATTTGCATAATATTATAATTCCTTAAAAGATAAATAATTGTTATGGAAGTTGGAACAATTCTCTTTTGCAAACACCTAAAATAAACACAAGCAATATTCTAGTACATAATACACTTTTGGAAATTTATGTGTATGAGAGTCTTGAAAATAAAAATCAATGTTTCATGGCGTTTATGAATTGTTCCTTGATGTCTGATGTATTTTTCACTCCACGTAACCTTGTTTCACTAGGTCATAGAGATATTTGGTTTTGTTTAAGGACATTGTTTGTTTTGGTCCTAAGGACAGTAGTGTTAACTTGGACACTAATGTCATATAATATTATATAAAGTTACATGGAGCTCTATGCCATCTATTTTGACCATTTGGTTCCTTTGTTACCATTGTTATTGTATGTTTCTCGAGTTGTGGGTTGATTTTGTGCACCATTAGGTCTTAGTTTCAAAGTAAAATCCCCCTATATATAAACATTGTTTGGATGTCTAAATCATCAATCCCTATCAAGTATCTATGTATGAACACGATTCCCAAGGGCACTACAATGGTGATGTTTTATATAATATCATTCAAGAGGGTTTTAGATATGAAGATATCTAATAAGCCACTATCAGCATCAAAACACAAGGGAAAACATGGGGGGCACTCCAAACTTTTATTCACTCATGCACGAGAATTAGGAGAACTATATGGTGTTTGAGTCCCTCATTTTAGTAATGTATTGTAGCGCTTGGTCAGAATGAACAAGGGAGTTGGCCACCAAGGGAAGACCTGCTCGATCATGCTAATTTTTTTTATCTAATGTATATTTGAGTGTTTGTACAAAGAAATTAGAGTTTTGATACATGCATGAGTATGTGAGAGTATTATGGAAGAATTGAAAGTACATGGGGCAACTAAAGACAAAGATGAAGCAACCCAAATAGAGAGGGAAGTGCAAAATAATGCCAAAAACTGATGTAAAATAGGACGAAAGTGTTTCACTCTAGTGTCCAGTTTGGTGCTAGTATTCATAAAGGTTTCGACTCCAATTTAGAAATGAAGCACATTCAGTCATGTCATACCCTTTTTCACCCAATTTCAAACCCATATCAACTCATAAAGTTGTATAAAATCCAAGTTGATACTCTTGCTTTAATTGTCTTTCTCCTTGAGTGTTTGCAATCATAATCCTAGTTTCCATGTCTATACATTAATATTTATATCTGATTGTATAGATCTATATATTATATATTTTAATCCTAGTTAGAGTACAAAAATTTAATTTAGGTGTAATCATTTAGTGAACTCTCTTATTGATATTACACACCTTCTACACTAAAGAATTGGTCATAGGTATTTGACATCCTTGTTTTTCTCTTAGTTATTACATTTCTTGCCATTTCTAGGGTTAGTGTGGGTCTATATTCCAAAATACCTAATAGTGTTGTTTCCATATACACTTTTACATTTGAGAATATATTTAATTTCCTTCTTAGGCATTCACATGCAGCTCCATCTTCCAAAGACCCCCTTTTCAACTCATGATGTTCCTTTTTCTTATAGTAATACTAGTGCACAAACATGTTTGGCTAATGACAATAATATAATATTAATGAAGAAAAATGTTATGGTAATGAACTTAGATGTGATTATTATGATGAAATTCCAATAAGCAAGAAGTAATCAACCCTTTTCCTACTTGTGTCATACCTTATAGTTACGATTACTAAATGGTTGAGGACCAACAATGCCTACCGTATAGAAACACATTTAATCAAGATCACTCACACTCAACCCATGTGGTTCCTCTTAGTTATGGTTGCCATGAATACATAACCAATAAGGATAATAGAAATGAGGAATATAGTGATGATGATGCTAGTGCTTATGAGAGTGATAACTATAGTTACAATGAATAGTATTCAACTCTAATTATCCCCTCTCTCAATCTAGGGTTATCTTAAAGAAGACATTGTATCATCTTGATAAAAGCCTCTTTCCCTCTTTCATTGGCACACAAGTTAAAAAAAATTATTATTTTATGTTTCACTCTTCTCTTTAAATGCAAAAGGAAACAAATGATGGTGTTATCTTTGTTGGAAATATTGTCATTGATGTCAGAAGAATATTGCTAAGTATATTTTATGTTATAAATATTGACATTAATTCCTACATGTGTTTGGATCTTTTGAAAAAGATGATTTAGTTTGAATTTTTCATGTCTTATGTCAAGGAAAACTAATTCATATTTTTTAGTGGGTTTTTATAGCGTTCCATAGCTTTTTTTGTGTTCTGCAGGGTTTTTTAGTGTTCCATAGGTTCTATAGTGTTACATGGGTTTTGTAGTGCTTCGTGGGTTCTGTAATGTTCTTTAGGTTTCTATGAGTGTATTTTTGTGGTTTTAAAGTATTTCACATGTGTCTATGGTGTATCACAAGTTGTAGTAGTGCCTTCACATAATGAAGGACTAGTCATAAATTTTTTATGAGTTTGAAATTATACCACTCAACAAATTCATATGTCACGTAAGAAAGAGAAATATTGTAGAGGTCAGCAAGTGTTGTAATATACATGAGGATAGTTGTGCAACAAAGAGAAAAATCTGTAATGAACATAATTGTCTATGGTAATGGCCATGAAATGTCCATGTGACCAATATAAACTAGGGGAAGTCTCAGGGGATTCTTGGAAAACTTCAAAATATTTGAATTTAAAAGTATACTAAATCCAACTCATGATGAATATTCAAAAGGATCTCGACTCATGAAGTGTCCTATTTTTTCATGAAATGATCATTGTATGTAAGCAGATTCAATTGAGAATTCATGTGTGTACACTTAGGGTGTTATGATTTCATTTTGAAAACAAAAGGAATAGAGATTGAGAAGAAAGGAGTGATTTATTGAAGATAGATAAATAGGATTTGTGAAGAAAGAGGAAGAAAAAACTCAAACAGATTTGAATATCAAGTTACTAAAGTAGAACAAAGGGGAAGAATGTGTATAAGTAAAGAGTAAAGCACATGAGTGTATAGAACCAACAAGAAATAAGTGAAGAATAATTTATATTACATCATCAGGTTGAAGAAACAACTATAGTGGGTGTATATTTTGCATTAATGAGAGTTAGTGCTTGGAAATGAGGATTAGTATCATCCAGTGAGTTGGTTCTCATAAATCAAGATTGATTTGGTGTTTGGCATTGGTAATTTGTGTATCTAATGAGTTGGTTCTCATGAATAAATTTGAGTTAGTTGCATGACATTGGGGATTGGTGTCTCCAGTAGGGATTGAGGATTGGTGTTTCCTATAAACATTTGTAAAACAATTAGTTTTAGTGGCTGGATTTGGACTAGTATCTCCACAGATTCTATTTTCTTTGTGTTTTTTTACTTGCAAAATGGTGTCCACATAAATAATATGGTTTTGAGAAACTATTATATCTTTTGGAATTGTTGCAACTGCTGTGAATGTTAACATCTTAAATTGTATAAAGTATGGATAATATTGATTCACCTCCCTCTCTCAATATAATTTTTTTTTTCTATAATTGGTATCAGAGGATTGGTTTCTTCATAATAGTTTAACCACTAAAAGGTAGAACTTAGAAGCACAAAAGGACAAGTCAAGAAGGTTTCTCCTCAAAGAAGGATCCATTGTTTGATGGGACCAAATATTCCATTTTGGAGTATAAGGATGTGCACATGTATCTAATGGATCTTGGGTTTAATATATGGAAATTTTTTTTATCAATTTTTATACAACTCCAGTGACTCCAACATATCAAGCTAAAAATAAGGAAATTGAAAGCAATATGAAAGCTATAAATGTAATATTAAGTGGATTTTTTGAGGTAGAATTTTGTCAAAGTGATGCGTTATAGTTCAAAGAAGGAAATTTGGGATAAACTTGAGAATATATATGAAGGATATGATAAATTAAATAAATAAAAAATCCAAATACACAGAGTTCAGTTCAAGATGTTTGAATATGAAGGATGAAGATAATACATTGTAGCTTACCTCCTCCATGTAGATGCGAGTTGTTAATACTATTATAGGACTTGGTTAAGAAATGAAGGATGAAACTATTGTGTAAAAAGTTCTAAGATCTCTTCCTCTGATATTTGATGCCAAATTTTTTTGCTATTTAAGAGTTGAAAGGTATTCAACTATCCTAACAATAGATTAACTACATGGGATTATCATAGCATATGAGATGAGAACTTAAGGTTATAAATCATCAAGGTATGAATTTTTATTTAAAACTTCAAAGAAGGTGAAAGGATTAAGAAACCTCAACCACATGATTGCTCTAAAAATGGGTTAGATGAAGATGAAGATCACTTTTTCAAAAGGTTGAAGAAAGGGTTTGGAAAATATAAAGGTAAGTTACCATTCAAATGCTTTAATTGTGGTGAAATAGGATATTATGCCAAAAAATTCCCATATAAAAACAAGGATGATAAAGAAAAACAAAACTTTAAGGAGAGTAACATGTATTATAAATCCAAGAAGAATTTTAAGAAAATAATATCTAAAGAGTAAGAAGAATATCTACAAGGAAAAAAAAACCTCTATACCAAGGAGGGAAGTAAATCATCTAAAGAAAGCGGTGAAATCATCTTTGCTAAGTGATAAAGATGAATCACTACTCATGGCTTTAGAGATTAAAAAAAGTAAATAAGTGATAAATTAAAAATATGATGAAGATACTGAATTTAAAGATGAAGTGGATATTGAAGGTGAAATAATCTCTTCCCTAGAATAACTCAAGAGACTAAGAAAGCAAAATAAAAAATGAAAACAACAATTTCGGAAATTATAATATGAGTATGGTGTGTTGAAATCAATGCTGACACATGATCTTGATGAGTCTAATAAAATAATAATTGATCTAAAGATTCAGCTATAAGAGATGAAGAAGATGGATGAGGATGTGATAACAAAATTTGAAACAAAAATAATAAGATTGTGAGAACCTTGAATATGAATTTTTTTACTTAAGAAAGGAACTTGAGAAATCAACTACCAAGTTCAACAGATGTCTCAAGTTTTAAAAGAGATCTGAATTTTTATAAAACATCATCAATAATCAGAGATCGTCATTTATCAAATAAGGTCTTGAGTAAAAGGATAAGTTGTGCAAAATAATATCCCAAAGAGTCTCCAAATTTAATAAGTCCAAAGATATCAAGAAGCTATGTAGATGATATTAAAAATTATTTTAGAGGTAATAACAACAAGAAGGAAGAAGTGCATGTCCCTCAACACACAAGAAATTCAAATGAAAATATCAGAAGTAAATAAATCCATGTTCCATAAGAAAATCAGTCAATCCTCCAAAGGATAATAAGGATTCTATAAGAAGATCATTTCCTCTAAAGAAGTACTACAAAATCAGGTTTCAAAATTCCTTTTATGGCTATTATTTTTAATGTAACCAGTTTAGTCATAGAGGAAACAAACTGTATAATCTCATGTAAGAAGTTTTGATAGGAATAAAAATGCAAACTCTTATGTTTCATCAAATAGAAATTACAACTCATTTGCACCTCTGATGAATTTTAACATTAAATGTTATAAGTTCCATAACTTTGGGAATAAAGTGTACTTTTGCTAGAATTTGGTTTGTGGAATCCTCTAGTCAATTATAAGAATGAGGAATCCAAAAACGATTATAAGGTATAAGTCAACAAAATTTTGGAAGGAGAAACAAGATAAAGAAATCAAACAAAGAAAATTTAATGATTATTCAAACAACATTTTATGCACAAAATGAATAAAATAAATGGCACATTTATAATCATTACTCAAGCCATATGAATGGAGACAATAATTAAGTTTCTTAATTTGAAAAAAGTAAATGGAGGTACTGTGAAATTTTTAGATAATGACATTGCAATAATTTTAGGTAAGGGTCTCCATTAGCTTAAATAATGGTAAATAAAAAACTAAAAAAATGTCTTATATGTACAAGGAATAAAGCATAATATTTTTATTGTGAATCAAATGAGTGATATACGATACACAGTAACATTTTATACTGGAGGATTTTAAATTATAAAGGCAAGTATAGGAAAGGTTGTTGTTGATGTATGCATGACAAAAAATAATCTTTACACTCTTAGTAAGATTGAAGTGTTAAAAGTGTTATTGCACGGGGAAAATTAACCCGAGAGTTTTTTTTGGCATTGAAGAATGGGTCATACAAAATTTGATAATCTAGTAAATATTAGTTCCAAATAATTTATTAGAGACACACCAAAGATTACTAAACCAGACAAATACCATTTGTAAACAATGTTAGTTTCAGAAAGTAGACAAGAGCCTCACTGAAGACAAAGGATTATTCAACCAAAATATTGTTGGAAATTGTGCATACTGATCATCTGTTGGGCCTACAATAACTCAAAGCAGTCAAGGTGAGAGGTATTATCATGTTATTTATTGATGATTATTCTCTAGGATAACATGGATTAATTTTCTAAGAGATTTTTTATAAAGAATTTGAAATATTTAAGGCATTCAAAGTACTTGGTTGAAAATGAAACGGACTTCGAAAATAAAGTGTTTAAGATATAACTGACGAGGAGTATAATTCACTGTCAAATGAATCCATAGATTATTTTGAATGAAATGGAATAAAAAGAAACTATTCAGCTACAAGAACTCCATAGACAGAATGGAGTTGTTGAAAGGAAAAATATAGAACTCTGTACAAGAGATGGCCAAAACCATGTTGGACGAATCTAAAGTATCTAATAGATTTTTTTGAGAGAGGCATTCAACACAACAGTCTATATTATAAATAGACGAGAAGATCATAGATTAAATAACAAAAAGACACCTTATGAACTATGGAAGGGAAAATCAGTAACTATCAAACACTTCGGAGTATTTGGAAGAAAATTTTATTTGAAGAAAGATGATGAAGACTTAGGTAAGTTTTATTTTATATCTGATGAAGGTATTTTTCTTGGTTATTCACTTCAAATGAGCAACACCTATAAATTTTAGAATCTGAGAACATTCAAAATTGTTGAAATTGCAAATGTGAAGGTAGTTGATATCAAGTATAAAAAGGGAAGGATACAAGAAATTGATTATTTTGAAGAAGCCAATAATGAAGATGAAAAGGAATAAGTTAAGATAAAGGAAATAAAAACACCATCCACAATTATTCCAAAAGAATCATTTAGAAAATTAGATTATATGTGAAAAAATATTAGAGTACAAACTAGAAGAAGACTGGAAAATGCAAAAGGAAAGTGCAAATATGTCTTTATTGTCCAAAATTGAGCCTAAAAGTTTTGCTGAAGCAAGAGAAGAAAAGCATTGGATTGGAGCTATGGAAGAATAAATTGATCAGATAGAGAAGAATGAGACCTGGGAGCTTGTCCCAATACCTAAGGAAAAAAATGTGATTGGTACCCAAGTGCGTATTAAAAAAAATATGAATGAAGAAGGGAAAGTAGTAAGAAATAAAGAAAGGTTAATATGTAAAATGTTGTGCACAAGTTGAAGGTATTGATTTTGAAGAAAAAATTTCTCTTGTTGCACGTTTTAGAATTAATTGGAATGTTTATAGAATTTTTCTTGTTATAATAAATTTAAAGTATACCAAATGGATGTTAAATCTTCTTTTCTAAATGAGAATTTGGAAGAATAAGTTTACATTGAACATATAGAAGGATTAACCATTATCAGATGATAATGAATATGTATGCAAGTTGAAGAAAGCTCTTTATGGATTGAAACAAGCCCTCGGATCTTGGTACTCAAGACTGGACAAGTATTTACAATAGTAATGGTTCAAGAAATTTTATTACTGAGAGTAATTTGTACATTAAAACTAAAGGTGAGAATAAGTTGATTGTTGTTTATGTTGAAGACATCATTTTTGGAGGAAGTGAGGATAAGATGTGCAAAGATTTTGATGAGGAAGTGCAAAAATAATTTTAAAATGTTCTTTCTTGGTGAGTTTTTATTCTTCCTTTGATAATAAATTTCTCAATCTAACAGATGCATATTCATTTCACAAACCAAGTATATTAAAGAAATGTTAAAGAAGTTATTGGTGAAATAATTTTTTGCAGTGGAAAATTGTGGGATTTCACTAATGCTCTGTGACTAGGTCCCCTTTTCTTGAATGGGGCAGCTCCATTTATTGAAATCAAGGAAAAAATATAAAATAAACTAATCTTTTGGAGTGGCTCGTAGACCGAGGATCGCACAAGAATACTTCCCTAAACCTGTGGCAACTGCTTGTATGGAATACAAGGAAGGAAAATCACTTAGAGGGAGAGATAGTAAAGAAAAATAGGAGGGGGATTTTAATCAATAAATAGAATAGATGAGTTTATTGCATTTTTTTTCATGTGTTTTTTACAAGGGAAAAATTCAAACTTGAAAGCATGACAACCATACCCTAGTGTCAAAAATTTACATTATAAACCTTCCCAGGCACCCCACCAGATCATCCTATCCCCTGTGTCATACTTATTCTAACCCCCAAATTGGTCCAATGTGTTGTGTCCTCATGTCCATAAGTAATTTATGGATAATCAAAATCATTCAAGTACTTCTGAGGCGCTATTTCTAAGGGTAAATTTTCAAGCAGACTTAGAAATGGCTATTCTTAGCCTTTCTAGGACTTGTGCCCACTCCTCCAGAGTTGTGTTGAAGGCCAAAATCCATCATGAAGGGGGAAATGAGGAGATAAGAACACTTTTTACTTAATTTGGGAGATTATGTGAAGTTTCAGAGGGTTTAGGGACATATTCAACAAAACTGGGTCCTGGAGGGTGAAGCAGCTTGTAGTGCAAAGACAAACCCTAAGCTTCAGAAAGTGATTCCAAGAGCTCCATAAGGATTTGGAGGTCAAAATAAATACCATTGGAAATTTATTTCAATTCTCTAAATGATGGTGGTTTCATAATATTTCACTAAGGCATCAAGAATTTCCTTCCCATAGACCTGATTTTTCTGCTTGCACAATCTAAGCAATCCTGAAGGAAAAATCCTTTCTTTTAGGAATTTTTTAGGACAGAATCAGAGGCATGAGGACTCCATGTAATTTTTCTCAAAATTATTTTTCTAGTAAATATAATATAAGGAAGTGTATGAAAATACTTTTGAACGCTCAAGTTATGCCTCCAAAAAGCTTCTCTCCAAGGTATGCATTTGGGAGTTAATCAATTTTTTGGGTGGACACATGTCGAGCCCAAGTGGTGGCACACTTTTTTGCACCAATTGTCCCAATTTTTTGGGAACAATTGGGACACAAAAATTGTTCCCAACCTCCTTTTAGACCCTTGGAGCCATCTTATGACCTCAAATTGAGCCTAAACAAGCTCACTTTAGCCCCCAGCGCACCATTCCTCTAGCCCTTTCCCTCGCATCGAATCACGCATCGCACTACTTGCCAAGATTGGGTGAGGGAAAAAAAATTGCACCAACCATTTGACATGTTTGGGATGGTTAGGACAATTTTCTTCACCCATACTCTAGCTCCTTCCCTAGTCGGCCACATTTGATCCTAGTTTCAGGCCCTTGAGGTGCTTATTGAGTCTCTCTCTCTCTCTCTCATAATGTCACCGGCTAATCCACCATGTACCACTTATTCAATCCCAGATGAGGGAATTTTTTTTTTACACCAACCATGATAAAAATTTGAGACAGTTGGGATACAAAAATTGTGCCCAATCCCATGAAGGATGAAAATTCCAGATTCGAAGAAATTTCTTACTGTCGTGCTTCATTCCATCTACTGTGCGTGTGAGAAAGGTGATGCCGAAAGAAGGTGTAACATTCATTGCAACTCATTACCCCTGTCGATTTTTTATTTAGATCTCCATTAAGGCCATTTTATTTCTTCCATTAAAACTATAAATTCCTTAGACACCACGACAAATATCTCTCAGAAGCATTCATATTTACCGGAATGAAGATTTTCCACTGCCGACGAGCAAAGGAATTAATATGTACTAAGGTTCAAGATGTTTTTTTATTCTTCAAAATACCTCTTTGATAAATTAAGTGAGCTACCTCTCCACTTCTGAAGGTTCTAGTGGATGGAATCGAGCGATAAACTTTGGTGGAAATGATCCTTGAAAAATCTAGTTTTGCATGAACTAGTTTTTGCATGTCATAAAGCCCCTATTTTTTAGGGATATAGAAGACTGATTTTTCATCAAAATTCTATGCCATTTCACATGAAGTAACACACATTAGACCTACAAGTTTATTTTTTTAATTCATGAAGATATGGATGAGAAAAACCCTTGAAATTTGGAGGAAATTATCCTTGAAAAAACTAGTTTCACGTGAACTAGTTTTCGTGCCATGAATTCCCTATTTTTTAGGGATATGGAGGAGTGAGTTTTCATTAGCATTATGTTCATGTCACATGAGGAATAATGTCCAGACCTAAAAGTTTCATCTTCTAATTTCGTGAATATCCTGGACAAAAAAAACCCTTGAAATTTAGAGCAGAGCACCCCAGTGAGAAGTATAATTTTTCAAGACCTTTTTCATTAACAACCCGACACCCCACATTACACTTAACTAAAAATAGCATATGTTATGCCCCTCTACATGCTATAAAAATTAACTCCCTTGAATTTCAATTTTGGATCACCTAGAACAATAAAAAATGGTGCAAAACGGAAGGTAGAGGAAAAATGGACATTTTTTCCCAAAAATAGCAGGTCCGGGAAAAGTGGCCTGCTAAAAATAGAAATTTGAGTAAAAATAGAAATGAATCAGCAATGAAAGAGGATGGAGTGATGTTATAAGGTTCAAAAGGTGAAATTGGAGCAAAACAGGTGATATGTCCTAAAATAGTAGGTCACGGTCCTACCTACTAAAAATAGAAAGTCTTCGTTTTCGGAGACAGAAAGTTACAGATGAACTATATTTTCAGTCATCTTTCTAATTTTTAGACTCACCACAGTGTAATGGGATAATATCATATCTCAAACAGAGGGATGAAAGCTTCACTATGAATCTTGGAAACAACATCTTGAATTCAAATAGTGTCTAGAAGCAAGGATAAATGTCATCGCTAGGCACATAGCAAGTGGATCCATCACCATCTCTCGGTGAGCTGGGTGATTTGAAATAAAATGTTTAGGGTAAGATAAATGATCTAAGGAAGTTAATGAATCAAGTATCAAGGAGGATCATCAAGATAATTTCTTGTTTTCATACTGAGCTCACATTGGAAAGTTTTAAAACAATGTTTATAAACACTCATGTCATGGCAACCTGAGGCATCTGTACATCATGCCAAAGGAGGAGATTGTGATTGTCATCAAAAAATTATTCATCATAAACACCCTCTTCATCGGATATGAAAACCTCTCCCTTCTTCTCTATTTCTCCCCCCTTCCTTCTCTCCCCTTTCTAATTCTTCATTGGGCATAATCATTATATTTTGTCCTCATTCACTTAATTGAATTTATAAAGTATACATTGTCAAAGTCCCTTTGATGTGTAAAAAGGGAACTTTTTTCTCACCTCCTAGGAAGGTGAAAATTCATAAGTTGAATGAGACCATGAAGAGTCATGTGGGGGGTAGGCGAAGATTCAATTCACATTTCTATAAATTGGGATGGCCTTCTCCATTCCAAAGGATCCATGAAAATGTCTATAATTTAATAGCAATATATGTTGTACCAATTGTGGATTATGGTTGTTGGACTTTATGTCATCAATATACATGAAATAAAGATAAATTTCTTCCATTATCCTTTTCTTATGCTTCCTCTACTCCTCTCTTTTATGCACTTTGCAAGTATAGTGATCCTAAATGATGTTAGAGAGGAAATTTGTCTTCCACGATAGATGAATCCATAAACTTTGCATTCTAATTCATTGGTCCCCCACTAACTTCATTTTCGCTTTTGTCTATATTGGATGATTGAGGTGTTAGCATAATTTAGCATAGGCATATTTAATAATGTGCAACATGTGCACTCTAGTCTAGTGACTTGCATTCAATATTGTTATGTTGGATAACATTCAATTATTGGTATTAGTAGTAATTATATGTGAATGTGAGATGGGTATTATCATCTCGTAGTTGGTGTCTACTAGGGTGTCATGTCTATCCATATGAGGTTGTTTAATATCTATAAATATTACAGCTCTTGCATTGTTATGTAATCTGATTTCATGATCAATAATATTTGTGAGAACTTCCATCCCTCTTTGGTTCATTGCAATCTTATTCTATTCTATCATTTGGTATCAAATCTATACCATTATTATCATTTGGTATCAGAGCAGATTCTATCCAAGCAAGGTTGAAGAGGGAGCACTATTGGAGATGATCCATTGGAGAATAAGATCTACATCAAAGGAGAGCCATTGAAGCATTCCGCAGCCTCCATTCCTTCCAAGCATCCCTCAAATAAAATTTGACCTATCCACTTATTTGGAAGGTAAATTTTTTTTATTAGTCATTGGCATAGCCAATTGATCCAACATATTGGCGGAATATTTTAGATTTGGAGATCTTTAAAAAAAAAAAGATCTTGAAAAAAAAAAAGATTTGTGAAAAAAAAAGATCTTAAAAAAAAAAAGGAGAAAGATCTTTAAAAAAAATTACAGATCTAAAAAAAGAGTGAAAAAAAATAAAATAAATTCAGATCAAATTTAAAAAAAAAATCAAATCTGAAAGTGGAGGTGTGAAGAATTCGGGAGCAAAGGTTGAAGCAGTCCCCGTCAACAAAATTCCAGCAGATATCTCTTAGAAAAAAAGACGTAACTTTTTCATAAAATGTCAGATTGATGTGCCATTTTTTTTTCTGGAAAGATAAGAAGAAGTTGCACAACTTTGCAGTTTACACCATCTTTAGATTCGGCCTTTATATGTGACAACAAAGTCTATACAAGTCAGATCATTTTTTCTGGAAAAAAATCAGATCTAACTGGTAAATTGGTAAGATCTCAAAAACTAAGATTTTGATTTCTTCTGAATTTTTTGGGTTTCAAGAAAAATATTGTATGATGCTGCTGTAAATTTTTTAGAAAAACTCTTATCACATTTTGTGAGAAAAGGTGAAAAACAATATTCAGATTGTTTGTTTGGATCTTGGGAACAAACAGGTCAGCGGTTCAATTCCCCACTCTCTCCATATTTTTTATTAAATTAATTTTTTTGGAAAATTTGGAGAAATTACTAAATTTTGGGAGATTTCCAAATTTAGAAGCTCACCAAACACATTTAGAGCCACCGCTAAATTTAGCGGAAAAACACCTATTGGGGGGTAAAAAATATTTTTGGCCTAAATTGTGTATTTTGTGATTCTAGACCCTTTTTTTTTAAAGAGGGGGGACACAAAAACTTCATTTTGATGTAATTTTGGAGCATTTTGTACTAATCTTGGTGCATAAAGTTTTAAAAAAAAAAAGTGCACAATTTTTTATTTTATGTTTAGTTCTATCACACGAGATCTTTGATCTCATAGCAGCGTTCAGTATATACGGTGCCTCTGGGAAGCGCTTACGGGTAATGCAGTCATGACTACTACTACACTTAAACGCCTAACACAGATGCCTAAACGTCATCTAGGCATTGACCCTATAAAATTGATGGGGAGTAATAAGGACACAATACACACACATTTGAGCCCTCCCCATCTGTTTGTGCTTGCACAAACCCCTCTCCGTACTGTCTAAGTACCACGTACTAAATTCTTTCACGTGCATTAACACCTCTTTCTGTACTGACTGGTATATTGAAAGGGTGATCATCTTCCACGTACCGATGGGTATATCGGAAGGGACCTTATATAGAAAAGGTTTGGTATATTGGCCTGACGGTATATTGAGAGGGAGACTATAAACGTGGAGTGATAAGAGCCTTACCCTTTGTCAGAAATTCAAAGTTTCAAAAATTCAGATTGCAGAAATAGGTGCACAAGCACCAAAGTTCTTCTTGCCAGATTCACAACTGCTTAGAGAAGACAACTATGTTGCATGAAAACCGAAGATCAAGATGTTACTTGAGTTTGAAGACCTATGGACAGTTGTAGATGGAAAAACAACAAGATCACTTGATGATGGAAGACAACAAGTTCAATTTAATAGGGCCAATCAAAAGGCCAAGTTAATCATCTTGTTTAGCATAACAGATGATGTGCAACCCCACATTAGAGATGCCACATCAGCAAGGATGCATGGGATAAGTTGAGCACAGTCTATGAGGCAAAGAACAAGAATGACATCCTCAACCTACTATCACAACTGCATACTCTCAAGTTCAAGCACAATGAGAAGGTTGAAGTTTTTTTGAGACGAGTTGCTACTTTGAGGGCATCTTTATTGGCATTGGGAAAAGAGATAAGTGATGAAGACCTCGTACCAATTGTGTTGCGAGCACTTCCTCCTTCCAACAAAATCTTTGTGACAACTATCAATATGAGTGAACACACAGTCAACTTTGAGAAGTTGGTCAATCTACTCCAACAAGAAGAGGCAATGAACAACAAAGATCATGAAGATGAGTAAGCACTATCTTCCAATCATAAAGGAAAGGGGAAATTTTGGTCCAATAACAAGAATTCCCAACAAAATCAAAGTCAACAAAAGGACCAAAGTCAATGAGACAACACCAAGAAGTGTCCCATTTGCAATAGAGGGGGACATGACATCAAAGTTTGTTAGTACAATTCCTACAAAAAGGGTTCATCAAGCAATTCAAAACCCAACAACCAACAGGGTAACAACAATTCAAATCAAGGGAAATCCAACAATAACAACAATCAAGGGCAGAAAAATGGTAATTGGCAAAGAAAAACCCAAACAACAAGGGTACATTTCCGAACATGAGGATGATTTAGATGAAGGACACCACATGTATTCTACTCAATTTGATGAAGAAACCAAGTCCACACAAGATATCTGGTATGTTGACTTGGGTGGAACTTGACACATGACTAGACGCAAGGATTGGTTCTACACACTACGTGACTCACCTAACAAGAACCATGTGTCATTAGGTGATGAATCATCATACAGTGTCAAGGGGATTGGAAACATTTCACTACCTCTTGGAAAGTATGACTGAAAAATCACAGATGTATTATATGTACCTAGGTTGACCAAAAATTTGCTATCAGTTAGTTAACTCCTTGATCACAACTTGAAGTTGGATTTTGACAGTAATAATGGAGAAAAAGTGCGCTTGATAAGAGATAAGTCAATAGGTTCCAAGATTGTAGCAAGAGCCTCCAATGTGGGACGCATGTTCCAACTTGATTTTGTCCACAAGGATGATCAAACTCTAGTGGCCAAAGACACACAATCTGTAGAACTATGGCATCGCAGATATGGTCACATCAGTTTTGGCTATCTCCAAACACTTCAAAAGGGAAACATGGTGAAAGGATTGCCTACACTCAAGAAAAACACTGACAAGTGTCACAATTGCCTAGCTGGAAAGCAACACAGAGTACCCTTCCAGAATGACACATATAGAGCTAAGGGAAATCTTGATTTGGTGCACACCGATCTTTGCAGGCCCATGCAACCAAGTCATTCTGGATGTCAATACTTCATGCTTTATGTTGATGACTACTCAAGAAAGATGTGGATATATTGTCTAAGAAACAAGAGTCAAGCCTTTGAGACATTTCAGAAGTTCAAAGCACTTGTTGAGAATGAATTTGGTCGCAAGATCAAAACTCTCCACTCAGATCGAGGGGGGGAATTCACAAGCAATGAGTTCAAGACTTACCTGGAAGCTCATGGGATTCGTCGACAAATGCCTCCTACTCACACACCACAGCAGAATGGTATAGTTGAGAGAAGGAATCGTACTATCATGGAAATGGTGCGATGTATGATTGATGACTCAGGTTTAACAAAGACATTTTGGGTAGAAGCTGCAAGAACTACAGTCTATTTGTTGAACAGAGTGCCCATAGTAGCTCTTGAAGGAGTGACACCTCAAGAAGCATGGTCAAATCGGAAACCATCAATTGCACACCTAAGAGTATTTGGGTGTAAAGCTAGCATGCACATATCCAAGAAGAACAGGAACAAGTTGGATATGAAAGCTAAGAAACTGATATTCATTGGATACAGTGAAGAAGCACTTGGGTATAGATTCTGGGATCCGAAAGCAAAGAAAGTATACACAAGTAGGGATGTTGAGTTATTTGAGAAGAAACAAGCAGATGCTCCACTCAACGACTTAACAAACATGCAGAATACACATCTTGTGAAGAGATAATTTGATGTTCCCACTGAAGATGACAGTGATGAATTGGATGATGGTGAAAAATTGGATCCACCACAAGCCAATGGAACAGCTAAGAAGTTACCTAAATGGTATACTCAATTAATAAGAGATGCAAATTTGGATGAAGCACCTAGCACATAATCCAATCCTGGACCTAGAACTCATATTCAAGATCGTGAAGAGGTCAATTATGCCCTAATGAGTAGAGTTGTTGAAACAGTTGAGCCATCTACAGTTCAGGAATCCCTACAATCAAAAACTTGGAAAGATGCCATGGATTTAGAGTATCAGTCAGTGATGAAGAACAACACATGGCAACTTGTCTATCTTCCACCAGGGAAGAAACCCATTGGATTTAGATGGATATTCAAGAATAAGTACAAATCAGATGGGACTATTGACAAGTATAAAGCAAGGCTTGTAGCAAAGGGGTATGCACAACAAGAAGGCATTGATTATGAGGAGACATTTGCTCCCACAGCCAAGATCAAGACAATCAAGATGATCTTTGCTCTAGCTGCACAATTTGGTTGGAAAGTCCACCAAATGGATGTGAAAAGTGCCTTTATTAATAGAGATTTGCAAGAAGAAGTCTATATGACTCAGCCAGAGGGTTATGTAATACCAGGAAAAGAGATGATGGTATGCAGACTCATAAAATCTCTATATGGCCTAAAACAGGCACCCTGGGCATGGTACATCAGAATTGATGAGCATCTCATAAGTCATGGATTCGAAAGGAATCCTTATGACCCCAATCTCTACCTCAAAAATTAAGGGGGGAAGATTGTCATTGTGGTTGTTTATGTCGACGATCTAGTCATTACAGGTAGTTCTATGAAGATGATTGATGCAACAAAGAAGGATTTTAATCGATCATTCGACATGATAGATCTCGGGCTCATGCACTATTGTCTTGGGTTGGAAGTATGGAAAAAAGAGAATCATATCTTTGTGTCGCAGTTGAAATACACCAAGACAATGCTCGAGAAATTCAGGATGATGGACTGCACTCCTATTGCTACACCTATGGAAGCGAGACTTCAGTTATTTCATTCCAATCCATCACCACCGGTGAATGAAACTCTCTATTGGTAATTGATCAGGAGTCTCATTTACCTGACATATACTAGACCAAATATCAGCTTTGCAGTTAGCTATTTATCACGCTTCATGCAAGAACTGAAAATATGTCATTGGAAAGCAGTAAAGAGAATACTGAGATATCTAAAGGGTACAGTTGACCTTGGTCTAGAGTACAAGAAGAACGACAACTTCTTCTTGACAGGATATTCAGATTCAAATCATGCAGGAAACATGGATGATAAGAAGTCAACATTAGGCTTCATCTTCTTTATAGGATCTGGACCGATATCATGGGGAAGCAAGAAATAGAAATTTGTTTCTCACTCTTCTACAGAAGCAGAGTATCGAGCTGCAAGTGAAGTTGTTTGTGAAGCAATATTGCTACGCCAAATACTAGAAGGAATTGGTCTACCACAATAGAAATCTACTCTAGTATATGTTGATAATGAAGGAGTTCTGAAGATTGTTCGCAATCCAGTATTGCATGAGAGAACCAAGCATATTGAAGTACAAGTTCATTTCATATGTGAGCATGTCTTAAAGCACAACATATAGCTCCAGTTCTGTCCTACAGCTGAACAGAAGGTAGATGTTTTCACTAAGTCACTTGCACGTGACAAATTCACACTGTTCAGAGAGTTCCTCTCCACTTCATTGGAAACTATGCAAAATTAAGGGGGGGAATGTTAGCATAATTTAGCATAGGCATATTTAATAATGTGCAACATGTGCACTCTAGTCTAGTGACTTGCATTCAATATTGTTATGTTGGATAACATTCAATATTGGTATTAGTAGTAATTACATGTGCATGTGAGATGGGTCTTATGATCTCGTAGTTGGTGCCTGCTAGGGTGTCATGTCTATCCATATGAGGCTGTCTAATATCTATAAATATTACAGCTCTTGCATTGTTATATAATTTGATTTCATGATCAATAATATTTGTGAGGCTTCTGTCCCTCTTTGGTCATTGCAATCTTATTTTATTCTATCATTTGGTATCAAAGTTATACCATTATTATCATGAGGTACTTTGGTTATTGGGTGTGAACTCTATAAATTGTCCTACTCACAACAATAACCTTCCTTTCCTAATTTCCCTTCTCCCTACATCATTGTAATTTCCTCCCTTATACCCCCTTACAAGAATCTTGCCACAGGTTCATTGGAGTGTCCCTATGTGATCTCCAACATTTTTAGCCAACCCACAACAATACATAGGATTAGATTAGCCACATTCAATAATGGGAGTTGCACCATTTAATGCAGAGGGACGTAGCCCCGTGAATGTTCATGGAGATACCTAATTTTCCCAACTGAAATTTTTTTCTCACCAAGGTGTATTAAAATCATAGTATCTCACTTTCATCAATAAGAATAAACCATTCACATAGAAAAAGGTACAATCAACAAGAAACACAAAGTTTTATTGGATCATGTTACACAATTTACAATGCTCTTGAAGTGCAAGTTAATATGGAGATAGAATTTCAATAGAGAAGAGAATAGAGGAAATGAAGGCACTTGTTACTAGAAATAAAAGTGGAGCTAGTAAACAAGAATTAACCATCCTTTTATAATGATGAGGTCATATCCTTTTATAGCTTTACAATTTATCTCTTCATATACCCCCCACATAACTTTTCATGTTCCCATTACAACTTGTGACTTTTCATTATCCTAGGAAGGAAAAAATTAAGTACCACTTTTAAAATTCGTGGGAGTAATTTTACATCTTACAAATATTTCATTGTCACTTGAATGAATAGGAAAAAACATCATGATCACGTATAATGAGGAATTAGGAGGAAAGAAGAGGAGAAAGAATGAGGAGAGAAAAGAAGAAATGCTCAAAAACATGGATGAAGATGCCTTTGTCATTGATGTAGATCAGCTCCAATGGTGTTGAATATGAAATTTGATCCATGATAAATTTCTACAACATAGTGATCTGTCGATAAAGATTGATTCTTTGAAACTTTCCCCGTCGAGACCTCACTAGAATGTTGCACCTTTGTAGCATATTTGAATTTCATTGAAATAAAAGGTGATGATAATTTATCATTAAATAAAATTAAGGGTGATTTTCCTCACTTTAAAAAACATTCAAACCTTTGAAACAATGCAATGCCTCCCAAAATGCCTAGTTCTTGATGCACTTGAGACCATTGCTTGCACAATTTAACTTGATGATTAGGGGCCTTGGGGAAATGAATCCATCCATGAGATGAGGTGAAGAATAGCACTCCAATAATGTGATAAGTTAAGGTTGAGATATTTTATTGAGTTTTCTTCAATCCATTGATCAACCCATCTGGTGAAGTGAGAAGCATAGCGAGACCAAAATGATCCACTGTGACCAAAATTAGGAACTGAGAAGGTTCTTCTCCTATGCTTGAGACACAATGCCATTATCCACCATTTTGCAAAGCATGAGTTTTACCATCCATGAAGGTTTGACATTAGTGAGGAATGGAGGATGAAAAACCATGACCATTTTTATCCTTTTACGGACACTTATTATTTTTTGTAAGTTCTTCCTGGGTGACTAGTTTTGGAAATTTCACGGAATTGTCACTTTTGAGGACTTTTCCTCTCTGGGGAATGAAATTAGTGTGTTGAATCCATTAGTCCTTTATAAATAATAACCTTAGTAACTTTATTTAATTGGGGAACTTACTAAAAATATACATTGGCCATGGGGTGTTGGATTGGGTTGAAAAAGGTCTCCAAAAATTCTACTTCTCACTAGGATGCTTTGCTCTAATTTTTAGGGGTTTCTCTCATCCATATCTTCATGAGACGAAAAGTGAAATTTCATGTCTATGTTTTCTCTGTATGATAAGATATAATGTATAAAAATAACAGTCCTTCATAACTCCAATCATACCCATTTTCATGGGGCAAGAAAGTGCTGATTGGAAAGCTAGTTTTGTGAGGATCTCATGCTCTGATTTTTAGCTCATTCAGCTCGCTGCAACTCAAATATATAAGGGGGGAGTTTTCCAAGGCTGAAAGTTTTAGATGACTATAAAAATTGGATAAGATAATTAATGAGGTCATGCAAAGACTTGTTCCAAAGGCATTCATGCAGGTAAGCTTCAGTTTGAATCTCGTGGAGATCGAAGCAAGGGTTTGTGAGATATGAGCAAAAGTGTGTTCTGGGCATGGGGTTTCTTGGTGAAATCATTAACATGACCAGATTATAGTATAAATGGAGAGAAGGGGCATTTAAAATTGAATCTAAAATATCTAAGTGTAATTTAAATATTCAAACATTAACCCAGGTTAGGAAAACCCACCTCTTGACCCACCTTTAACACCTCCTTCTGAACTTGACTTGAGGGTGAGTTAGGAGTTACTAAATGGGTTTGAGATCCTCTCATGTCCCTTAATAAATTTAGTAAGGTGGAATGAGGTGAAAATGTGTAGAAACATAGATAAAATATGCCATGGGGGAAGCCAACATGAGAAGGGGAACATGGGTGATGAGTGAGGTGAGTGGAAAATAAGGCCTAAGAAGTGAGTTGTGAGTGGTGAGTGACGAGAAAGAGGGTGCTTCCATGGTGGCACACTTTTTTGCACTTGATGCATTTTTTGCACCAAAGGTAAAGGTGTAATAGGTTTGGAATTTTTTTCCAAGGGGTAGCTTCATCATGGAGATGGGGGTGGTTGGAAGGTGTGAGTGCATAACACTCTCCTAACACATGAGGTTGTCACTTAAGTGACAAAAACTTATCTTTCCCTTGGGGGTGTACTATTTTTCACCTCATTCACTTTTGTAGCAAGTTAAAAGGTGTATCAGGGACTTATATTTGCATCTTGGGTCATGTTGATCATGGAGAGGGGATAAAATTGACTTGTGAGTGCATAAAACTCGCGTAACCACCCAAGAGACATCTTAAGTGATGAAAACTTTATTCCTTGCTCTCCTCACCTTGGTGGTGAAATTTTTTCACCTTAGACACATTTTAACCAAGTGAAAAGGTGTAAAAGTGCATCACATTTGTGAAAATGTGCCATTGATACTTGTGGAAACCATGCCTTCACCAAGAACTGCCAAAAATAGACATTGGAGAGTGATTGTTTGCCTCAAGATCTTCCCTGAGAGTTACCTAGGAAACAATTATATCATTTTGACTCAAATATGTTTTTTGAGATCATTCCCACAAGTTTTAAGATCCAATTCTTCCAAAAATTTGAAATTTACCCCCATTTTTTAGGAAAAGCTCAAGCCTATGTGCTAATGAAAGGGACTACCACCAAAAAGTATGATGATGAAAATGAAAACCAACACATTTTGAGTGAAAATTTAATTTCATATGACATCTTGGGCTTTCAATCAGGCTTCAAATCTCCATATAAATATTGGAATACTCATTTGAATTCTCATCGAAATCATAGGATCTTAATCTATAATATTAGGTCAATATCTCAAAATCCGAACTGTAGAATCTCCCAAAACATTTTGCAATGTAGATTAGGCCTTCTTATCTTTCCAGTGAGTATTTTTTCACTTCACAAAAAATCTCTATGCTTATTGCAACATCCACAACAAGTTGACTAGCTTTTTACTTATTTAATTTCCCTGCATTGTGTTATAAGTAGCCCGGTGTTGCATAACTTGTTCCTAAATTCTACCTCTGATGATCTCATATATCTTTCACACACTTCTTGGATGGATTATATATTTTTGGTTCATCCCTAGGGGTGCTTACCAAGTGTAAAAACCCTGAAAATAGGCCCTTTTGGACCTCCGGGAGCAGTTCCTTCAAAGTAGATAAAAATAAATATGTTAGAGTAGGTATTTACCTTAGCTCATGTTCACCTAGGTACTTTATTTACCTTTATTATATTTATCCTCACCCACTTATGTGTGTGGATATTTCCTTTTATTTATTTAGATATTAGGGGGATATTATCTAGTTGTTAGGTATAATTCTTTCCTTGATCTATGGTATTGACTAGTTCTTTCCTTGATCTATGGTATCGACTAGATCCTTGATGTCTAGTTCTCTCATAAATCTATGGACTTAACTAGTTATTTGATGACTAGTTCTTTCCATGATTTATGGCTTGATCTATGACCTTGATTGGTTTTTAAATTGTTATTCCTTGCCTATATAAGCAAGGCCCATTCTCATTGTATTTCATTGAGTTTCATAATAATATATGATATTGTTGCTCATTTGTTTGCAAAGGTTTTATGTAAATTTATTCTGGCGAATTACTTTCATCTTATTGATCGTGGTGTTTGATTAGCATCTTTGTTCTTGGCTTGGTACGATTGGTTATCGTCCCTTTTAAATAAATCCATGAATTACTTCCCACCAATTTACCTACACATGAAAAACACTTTAAAAATCCATTTAACACATCCCTTTCAGCCATGATGGGGTTTACATAGTCATAAATTAGCTAGAGGGAAGGTTTACATTACCTACTTCACGGTTTTTTTGAGTGTGGGCTTAGTTGTCATGGAAAAAAAGTAATTTTTCATGCTAGTCATTTATCATGACAACATCTGGCTCTAACTTGGGGACCCATTTTGGTTTTAAAAAATTGAGAACGAAGCAAGTAGGAACCTCATAATCTCAAGACATTGAATGGACCAGTGCCTTATCCATTAGGCTATAGATTCATTACATAATAAGGATGGATACAACAAAACCTCTTTATTGAACACAACACCTGATGTGAAAAATCAAACACACGAAAAGGAAGGGAAAAAAGCAACCTACAATCACCTATGGTACATGCGGGGGACAAATCATTTTCACTTAATCACTTTTCTCTTCGTATGTCACCCATGAATGGGTAACATTGAGTGATGATGTTCCACGAAGCCATTAACTAATTCAAGGAAGTATCTTCCTTTCCTCAATTGAATATGAAATCTAGGTGCTTTCATGAGTTCTTGTATGCTTGGGATGAGTGAGCCTACCTGATCCTTTTGATTCTCAAAGCTTCACTCACAAATTCCCTTAATTTCATATTGCAAATTGTCTTCTACGTTTACCCACATTGTTGATTTCTCTCTTTGTATTTCACCGTTGCCCCAAGGCTGATTATTTATTAGATTGTTTGAATATTCCAAGTGTCTCTATTTTCCATGTTCATGTTTATTGACAAATTTTTCATGAGATGCCTTGAATTCATATTTTTGTTCTATTTCATTATGATATATTTGGGCATCAACTGAATAATCAAACATAGCCTCATACCTGTCTTACATGACCATAACATGAGCTAAAATTTCAAGACTTAGCTTGGGATCTTCCACACCTTCTGCAACTTTCATAATTTTGTGCCTGGATTCTTTCTTCAAAATTTCCACAAGCTTATATTCACATTCATTCAGAGAATCTTCATCTTGAATTTAGAGACGTTGATTCATTATCCCAAAATTCACTGCATTATTATTCATTATGGGAGGAATTGTCTTCAAAGGACTTAAAGACTTTGGTTTCAATTTTTTCATCATATATAGAAACTTCCTTTTCAAATGAAAAAGATAAAACTTCACTTTCATCATTGCATCCATCAATCATCGTTTCATGAGAGATATCTGATTTCTCATCTTGATTTGTTTCATCATGAAATTTTTTTGAATCAATTGAGGAGTTTAGATTCATACATATCTTGTAATTCCATGGCTTGCATTAGGAATTCAATTCTGAGTTGAGGATATTCTCCTTCTTCAGCATCTCTCATCATTTCTTGCACATATTCTTCTTTCAAACCTTTCAAAGGCTCATCACAAGTTGGCCTCTCTTCTTCATGGATAACATAATCAAGAGGATATTCATCTTCGAATGGGAATGAGAACACCTCTTCATTGTGGATAAACACATTGGCTTATTTTTTAGCTTGGAACTCATCAAAAATCACTTTGTCTTTTTTATCGCTCATATAATCTTACAATTCAAGGTTGTCCTCTTGTAACTCAATATTTCTCCACTCTCCTTCATACACAATACCCCATCAAAAAGGAGTGTTTGGTCCCATCAAGATAGGAACTTCATCTTCCTCTTCAGATGTTATGAAGTAATTCATATTCCCGATATCTTGGTACAAGATTTTATCTCTTGGATTTCCTGAATGTTGCACCATATATCTCATCTTTTTCGTTGGGAGAAACTTTTCCATATCTCCCTTAACCACAATGATTTTAGAAGACCAATTCATATTTATTTTACCTCCCAAGTCTCAGTAGAAGCTTCTACTTAGTAACATTTCAAATGATTTTAGAATGTCTACTACTAAGATAGTCAATAACATCTTCTTTCTTGTAAATTCGGAAAGAGCCACTTGTGCATCCTTGATCTTCCCCAAAATTGGTACTTCCTTTGACTCCATGGAGTAACAATATCCATTAGTTGGTTTCAAGGTAAGTTCAAGAGCATTGGCAACATTTATGGGCATTACATTGTCAGAAGCACCTAAAGCTATTAAACAATTATTCAATTGGTATCTTCCAATGAGAAGGGAGAGATAGAAAGGATCAATATTATTAATCTTTGATGCACTCATAGAAAACATGTTCTAATATGGAAGAGCAAGTGAAGCGGGTAGTATTCCTTTACGAGTAGGAGTCACAATATTGGGATTTGAACCACTACCTTTTATATGACGAACAAGCTTTTCAAATTGTTCAGGGTGAGTCCGCAAATACTCAGATTCAAAAATATGCACATTGGACTTGTTCATATGTTATATGATATAAAAATGGGTGTATAAAGGTGAGGTAATATGATAATATACTTGAGGAGAAACTTCTGATTTTCCAGGCACACAAAAATCTCTTAGAGGACTAGATTTTGTAGGAGTGTAATTAGAATTAGAATGAGAATTGGGAGACTTACTATGAATAATGGATGGCATCTTACTTTCCATGGGATCTGATTTCTCCAATGCAAACTCCATGGAGGGTGGAAGTGTAGATCCTAGGCTGATTATTTTATTTTGTAGATTTTCCACCTAAGGATCTTCTTTCTTCTTCTTTTTTGTAGCAACAAAGGAAGAAGCTCCTTTTTTAGATTGAGAACATGTCAATATTGCACATGAAAAAATGGGTGCATCTTTTTCATCATCTTCTTCACCTCCTGAATATTCACAGAATCTAATTTGTACATCATTCTCTACTTCTTCAATCTCTAGGACATCATTGTCATCACTTTCTTATTCAATTCCTTCATCTTCTTGAGTTATACAAGTTGCATTGACAGGTGGAGCCTCCAATGAAATCCTTCAAGGTGCTCCTACAATCTAATTTATATTATGATTTTGATGAGTTGTTCATTGGGAAACCTCTCGTTTTAATGTCTTCAATTCATTTTCCAATTTCTGCAAAAATGAACTAGTTCTCTCATCTTTGGTATTTTTGAACATTATCCTTCATTGAAGGATTCTTGATCTTTCCTAAAAAGATGAGGTCATCTTCCACTTCAATGGAAATTTATTGAGCATGGTCCAAATCTCTTGGTTTTACTCTTTGTAGAAGGAAACACACTTCAGGCATCTGAGCATTCATGAAGAACCTTTTCAAATTATCAGTAGTATGAAGAGTAATGATAAGAATCTTATTGACCAATTTTTTGAGTTTTTCCATGAAGCCTCTCATGGATTCTTGAGTTTATTTTCTTCATTCATGTTAATTGAGAAATGAGGTCATGAACATCTTCCACAGGATTGAATCTAGCTTTGAATTTAGTTTTAATTTGATCCCATCTTTTAATGGAACCTCTTTGAAAATGATAAAACCAATCAACATCACCATCTTGAAGTGATTTAATGAAAAAAATGGATAGAGACATCTTTATGAGCAACTCCCAACACACCACATGTAGTTATGAATGTAGCAATATTCTCATCTAAATGTTGGTTCCCATCACCTCTAATTTTAAAAATAAAAAATTGTTTGAACCTGCATTGAAGTTCATGGAGTGGTGGAGCCAAAGCTAATGGGCCGGTGTTTTGTCCCTAAAGGAGAGGTATTTGTACTAACATGTCAAGTTCTCCTTCTATAAATTATTCCCCAAATTCTTCTTATTACTCTTCTTGTTCTTCATTGCTTAGTAATTCCATTTTCAATGGTGGTTGAAAAATGGGAGAATCAAGAGGGTTTGCAGGAGGGGCATCAGTAGGAGTTTAGTTGGGATTTCCAGGAGTACCACTTGATGAATCACATGGGTATGAAGCTTGAGATAAGTAGTATGGGTTATCTATGATTTTTTCTTGTTGATTTTTCAAAGCTTCAAAATCAGGATCAACAATTCCTCTCAACCTATTCAATTTGATATACCCGTTTTTGGAAAGCTCAGATTCAACTCAAGGAAGATTTGTTTTCACTTTTTTGTGGGATTATGGACTTCAAAAATTCTAATTTTTTTTTTGGATTTTTTTGGAATTAATATTGGGTACAAATATGTTAAATTTTCCCCACTGTGGGCACCAAAAACTATGGGAAAAATAATTTGTCACAAGGGGAAATTATGGGATTTCACTAACACTTTGGGACTAGGCCCCTCTGCTTAAATGGTGCAGCTCCATTTATTGAAAGCAAGGAAACAAATATATACTAAACTAATCTCTGAGGGTGGCCCATAGACTGGGGATCACACATGAATAATTCCCCTAAACATGTGGCAACTTCTTGTATGGAATACAAATGAGGAAAATTGCTTAGAGGGAGAGATAATAAAGGGAAATATGAGGGGGATTTTAACCAAAAAATAACATGGCTCATTTTATTACATTAAAATCATATTATTTAACTTGCATCAATCATAAGAAACCATTCACATAGAAAAAGGAACAATCAACAAGAAACACAAAGTTTTATTACATCATGTTGCATAATTTACAATGTTATTAGAGTGTAAGTTGAGATGGAGATAGAATTTCAATAAACAAGAGAATAGAGAAAATGTAGGCACTTTTTCCTAGAAATACAAGGGGAGCTAGTAATCAATAATTAACCATCCTTTTATAATGAAGAGGTCATATCCTTTTTATAGCTTTATAACTCATCTCCTCATCTACCCCCCACATGTTTTTTCATATTCCCATTACAACTTGTGACTTTTTATTATCCTAGGAAGAAACAAATTAAATACCCATCTTATAATTTGAGGGAGTACTTTTACATTTTACAAATATTTCATTTTCACTTGAATGAATAGGAAAAAACATCATGATCGCGTGTATGTCACTTTACTTCACTAAATGTCACTGTAAATCTGGAATGAAGGAATCACCTACAAAACCCCAAGAAAAGCATCAAAACTCTAAAAAATAAAGATGCAAATGAAAGGGTAAGACTATCCTCAGCCACCACAATGGTAGACTTATCACTGAGCATTACACTACATCTTAGACCCAATGTAGTTTTTTGTGTGTTTGTGGAAATATGCTCTAGGTTACTTTGTGCATGTCACACTTAAAGTAGTGAGAAAGTAGTTATACGTATAATGTAAATAATGTGTGCATGGAATAAAATAAACTCCCCTCCTATGAAGTGTGATGGAGGTGAACCAACCTTTGTCCCTTGTGACGGAGCTAGATGGATGCAAATGGAGCTATAGATTCCTTTTATGGATGCAACCTTAGTTGGAGATAGTAAATCTTAGTGTTTGGTCCCTTATTATGATCACATAACTTTATATTTATATGATTGTCTCATTTGAATTTTTGTAATTGACCTCAAAAAGGCCGACTATAAAAAAGATAAGATCCTCAAACAACTAGAAAGGGGCCAAAAAGTGTTAGTAAAGTGCAAAGAGGATTGGGGTGCACAGAGGGGATGAGGTTGCCTGGTGCTAGCATCCTAGTTGGGCACCTGAGTCCATAAAAGATAAAAATGAAGTATGAAAAGACGAAAAGGGAAAAAAAAGGTGCAAGACTGAAAGTAACAACGAAATTTGGTCAAAGACATGGGTTAATTATTAATTTTCATTCTTAGGAATCAAGTAAATAATATTATGTAATCAAGACTAGATAATTACCCAAAGTGCGTGATTTTGTGTCTACATTTACCCCCACTTTATGTTGGTGAGTGGAAATATCAATAATATAAAGTAGATAGAGATGTGTACCTGATATCCATGTAGATTTATGTAGAAAGCGTACCGAGGGACTAGAAAAAGTGTGAAGTGATAAAAGAGTGGAGCATGGAGACTAAAGATGCAAAAGTGTAAAATGTGATGAGAGTGATCCTAGGGTGGAAGCATGTGTGTATATTTCGATGTCTGTGATGTACCTATTGTTAGTATTGATGTGTGTGATGTTGATGTTGACTTCTTGCTTCCCATACAGACTAAGATGCAATAGAGGAGATGGTCAAGTAGTCAAACACACATGTATATATGTAAAAAGCATGTAAATAAGTATGTAAAAATGTTGATGAAAAATGAAAAAGGAACATTTATACCTAATTCTGTGATGATAAAAAAAGTGCATAAAGGATCTTGTCGATGAATTGTGAGTTTTTTACGTGATCTCACGCCACTAGCTGAAGACGTATATGGAGGAAAGTTTGATTCATCCTCTAACCTGTAACCATTCTTCCCAAAACTGAAGAGATCTATATATTGTCTAGTTTTTTTGGGAAATCTGACGCCACGATAGAAGTAGTGTAGAGAGGAAGGTCTGATGTTATAATCTAACCTATAACTTCTCCCGAGAATTAAAAAACACTACAGATGATGTGTACTAATGCATGTGCTAAGGACAACCTGTCCCTATAAAATCTATTATAAATGTAGAGTTTTATAGATTTTGATGAACCCTTTCACTATGTAACTACCCCTGTGCTATAGGTGAAATCTAGGAAAGGCACTGCCACTATACTTAAGGACCTAAGTCTCTGATTTTGAGCCATGAACTGTGTTATATTATACCATTGGTATTGTGCTGTATACACTCTGGATGAGGTGATTGATTCACCCAAATGATTGGCCCGACTCTTTTGGGGCACATGTGACTGTCGTTGTACGAGAATGTGGCCCACAAAGAGAGTACCAACCACTGAAACTAATACTCTGACCTGGTAAGGAGGGAATGTGTTTGGTAGAGACAAATACACATGCTAAACAAGTGGCTAGGAGAAAAGTGTTAGTACAAGATAAATACAAACATGCATGTATAAGACAAAGTGTAAGCTAAACAATGTATAAGCTAAGATGTAAGATAATGTACACATGCAAGAAGATAATGTAAACCATGAAAAGTGGGTTGCAAACATGGGACACCACTCACTCAAGTTTGTGTCGCCAAGAAAATAAGTGTGCAATGCCCCCCTCCCCGCCCATCTACATCCAAAAGGGCTCACTAGAAACATGAGTGTGCGGTCGATGCAAGAAAAGGATCACCCCAAGTCTAAAACTCATATCACATATAGAATCGGAATATAAGGTCTCACCCACATCTCGCAATCTGCTTGAAGAGAGAAATAGAGAGAGATATACAAGAGAATGTAAGGGTGAATAACCATGGAATGGACAAATAGTCCCTAGCAAAAAAAATGTTGCACATGAATGACCCACCCATTAGCATGTTAGAAAGATAAAAAGTATGTCAAAAGTGTATGTATAAGATGATAAATTAAAGTTCTAAGTAACAAAATGAAATAATAACACCTATAGTGTATGAAAAATTGGATGCCCCCAGGAGCCACTGTGGGACTGGTACTAGGTACAATGCCAAGCATCCATGCTACATGTAATGGATCTGTATAATCTATGATCACAACTAGAAAGAAAGTGAAGGTGCATGTGTGTATGATAAATATAATGACATATATGGTATATATCTAGTCATGTGTAATAAGATGAACATGTACAAGTAAATGCAACCAAGATAAATGCAACAAAGTATGCAGTTTTATGGATGGATGGAATGGAATGCAAATGAATGATAGGAGACCGTGTGCCCCTTGAGTGAATGGAATTGTATGTAGTGAGGTTCATTTGTTTATTCCCCCTCAGCAATCAAGAATGAACCATAAATGAAGAGTGTGTCATCAGGAAATGGTTAAACTATGTGTTGTGTGTAGTGTGACATGAGTGAATATGTAGTGATGATATGACCTAGAGATAGTGAGGAATGCGTGATGATAGCCTAAAGTGTATATCATGACAAGATGAGAATAAGTGATGATTTAGCCTATGGTGTATATCACTAAAGAGGCTAGATGAAGTGATATGTAGCCTATGACATGTATATCACTAATCTATGAAGTTATGAGAAAAAGGTTGAATGATTGATGTGTGAGTGTGATTCAGCCTAAAGCATATATCACTAAATGAGACTAGATGTCATAGGGTAGTGAGTGAAGTGATGATGTGTATTCTATTATGTGTAGTATATGTATATCACTAATCTAGGAATGTAATCAAGATGTGCATGAGAAGTATGACATATTGAAGTGTGTGATGCAGTGTGTGAGTGATGAAAGATGTGTGTCCATTGTAAGATGTATACATGCTCAACACTCTGCAGTATGGAGGTTCATGTGAGACTAGTCAAGTGTGCAGCACAATAGTGTGTAGTAATGATTCGTTGCTTTAGGTGTAGTATTTTTTAAGATGCATGACATTAAGTGGGTTTTTCAGTGGCTTTCCTACAAGGGTGGAAAGGAAATAAACTCCACCACTAAGTTTTTAAGTGATAACATAAGGACCAAGCCAATTAGGCTTAAATTTTCCTTTAAGAGGAGATTAACATTTTATATTAGTTTTGATTTTATTTTAAGACGAGGTCTGGCTATATGAAATTCATGAGGATGAGTTTTTTGGTTATATGCATGCCCGATGTGAGACTAGTATGCATGAATATGTATTGAGTGCTTGGAAGTGATGTGAGTCTAACATTTCTAACTCATGTAAACTAGTTTTTGCTAATATGTATCATCTTTAAGGATACCCTTGAGAAAAACATGTAATGAGGGTATTTCAAGTTCGAGTGGGATGAAGGCCTCAGTACCATAAACCAAGGAAAAAGGAGTTGCATTAGTAGGTGTACGCACACTAGTACGATAAGCCCAAAGAGCATAAAATATATTATGTTAGTCATCCCCACTATAAGAAATTATCTTGCACAAGAATTTGATAATAGTTTTGTTGGTAGCTTCATCTTTGCCATTACCTTAATGGTAAAAAGGATTGGAAAGAATAATTGTTTGATTTTAAACTTGGCATAAAAAATTTTAACGTCCTTATTCTTAAAGGGCGATCCATTATCAGTGATAATTGTGGAGGGATTACGATAAAGCTTGCGTAATGATATGAGTGGACAGGAAACAAAAAATGGCAGTACCAATTGATTTTTTTATGTGTAGTGGGGTTTCTTCAACACATTTAGTAAAATATTTTGTAGCAATGATAATGAACTTATGTCCATCAAGATTCATGATTTATCATGCCAATGAGGTCAAATCCCCAAAGTGAGAATGGCCAAGTGGGAGTCAATTAGTTAGTAGGTCAATAGACAGGTGTATGATGGAGGTTTCCATGATTTTGAAGACTTCTCGCAATGAGTAGCGTATTCAAGGAAATCATGTTCCATGGTGGGCCAAAAATATCCTTGACGTAAAAAAATTTGTGACTTAGATTTTTCCAGAGAAATGACCACCACATATGTTGTCATGGATTTGTGAAAAATGGAAATAGGGATATTACAAGCCCTAAGTCAACGCAAGAGTCAACCATCAAGGCAACATTTGAATAATTTATACCAACAATGATGTAACAAGTAGAATTATGTTACAAATGAGATATTCATGAGGTTGTGACAATATTAGGAATGGTTTATTTATATAAGAAATTATAAATAGGAGTAAACCATTTAAGATTGTCGTGATTACGCATGATGGTGCAAGCTGCAACAGGTAAAATGGAGAAGAAAGGATGTCGCATGTGTGTAATGATGAATGTAGTGGCTAGTCTTCAGTAATATATTTTGGGATGAGTGATGTCACACTATTCATGGATCCGCATGATGATTATCCTAACGAGGAATGGTGGTGATAGAGTAGGACTCAAATGTATCCATGATATCTTTGACAAGCATGTTGTATGGGATTAATTGTTCCTCTTTTTTGTTATATGTATCATTTACATGATTTATGACAAGATGAGAATCACCATGTATGCATAGGTTGTGAATGAGTATTTTTTAAGTGGTAAGAAGGCCAAGGATGAGGACTTCATATTCAAGTGATGTTATTTGTACATGAAAACCCTAATCGATATATAAAGGGGACTAGATCGCCCTGTGGGGTGATGAAGACTATCCTAGCCCCTGCAAGCCAGAGTAACAATAAGACCCATCAAATTACATCATCCATGTGTAAAAATCAATATTATAGGTAGTGAAATCATCACGAAAGGAGTCAAAAATAGGGGAGGCATCAAGAAGGGGAGCTACCACTAATTGATCAACGATGATTTAGCCTTTAATTATTTTTTATGGTATGAACTTGAAATCTAATTCGGTAATAAGTATAACATAACGTGATAGACATCCTGACAGATTTGTATGGACATGGGAGGTATCATAATGGATCTACCTTGGTGATTATATGTACCTCAATATTAAGAAGATAGTGACACGTAATTTGTCCACAAAAAAGACAAGGTCGATACATATCTTTTCGATATACCTATACTTGCATTCATAAGAGAGTAACATTCGAGTGATATAGTATATTTTCTCTTTCACAGTGAGAATCATCATGTTGTGCTAGTAGAGTGCCTAAGCTCATGAAACATAGTTGAAATGTACAATAATAAAGGCCATAATCAGCTAGCAAGGGACTAAGACAGGTGGGTAAAAGATATGATTTTATGTTCATCAAATTCTTGTTGCCATTTACTCATCCCATATGAATTTAGTATCCTTCTTCATGAGTCCTGTAAATGGTTGAGTCTTATCAGTGAGTTATGGAATGAATCTCTGAATAGCTTGAATTTTTCCCTTGTAATGATCGTAGTTGATGTAAATTTTTAGGTAGGAGACATATCGACAATGGATTTAATTTTGTTAGGATCGATTTCAATGCCATGTTGTGAGATGATATATCCAAGGATTTTACTAGTTGTGACCCTAAAACAGATTTTTTGGGATTGAGGCATACATGATATTGATGTAAGCATTCAAATAATGTTTTTAGATCCTTGGCATGGGAGGAATGATCATCTAGATTTAGCTAGGATATCATCAACGTAATCTTCGATGATTTTGTGGATATAATCATTGAATATGTGTGTCATTTCTCATTGATAAGTGGCCCTAGACGTTTTTAAGGCCAAAGGACATGACGGTATAACAAAATGTTCCCCATCATGTGTGGTGAAAGAGGTATTCTCTTGATCAATGGGGTTGATTTTAATTTTATTGTAGCCTGCAAAGCCATCCATGAAAGAGAGAATATCATTTCCGACTATAGAATCAATGATGGCGTCGATATGGGCAAGGGGAAACCATCCTTAAGGACAAGATTTATTTAAATCAAAAAAGTCAGTATAATAATGAACCTGACCATCCAGATTCATTATAGGTAAAATATTAGATACCCATTCAGGATAGTCAACAACACGAATAAACCCAGCATCGAGTAGTTTTTGAATCTCTTCTTTGACTAGGAGTGCTACCTTGGGGTGCATTTTGAAAATTTTCTGTTAGACAAGATTTACACTAGGGTTGAGGAAAATATTATGCATTTCAACAGATGGATCAATACTGGGCATATCACTATAGTCCCATGCAAAAATGTCAAAGAAATTCATGAAGGACCTATTTGATATCTTTCTTCTCATTAGGAGTGAGGGAGGCAACTAGAAAAACGATTCATGGATTGTTAGATGTACCAAGGTTGTATTGAATTGTCTCTTCATTGAGAAGAGCTAACGATCCTCGATATATGGATCAGTAGGAATAGTATAGGAGGGTTCAAGCATTATCAGGAGATATATCAGATTCACCAAAGTAAGAAATATCATTGAGGGATGATGGAGAATGCCTCTTATGGTGGAAATAAGGGAATTGATCATAAACACCCATGTGTTCTAGAAGAGCATCATCGGTAGAAAAAAATTCTAAATAATACCAAGAGGTGGATGTAACATCAATAATGAGTTCAGGATGTACAAGGGGAAGTGAGGAGGTATGCAATGTGGTATAAGCTTCCACAGGAGGGAAAGATGGAGGATGATATCCCAATTCCAAACTTGTGGGATTGTGTGGGAAGATCCCAAAGTGTTGTTACCTTATGTTCTTACAGATGTAATTTGGTATCAGAGAAGCCATAGTGGCAGTAAGTATTCATACCCTAACCCATATTTATAAAATTCCTTGAGTAACATTAGAAGAACTAGGAGGATCACTAGATTGCTCAATAGAATGTCAATACTCAAAAGGGGATGGATCAACTGGGACATCATAAACAACACCCTAATGAAAGAATTTAAGTCGTGTATGTAGAGTAGAGAGGACCACATGCATGGCATGAATCCAGAGTCACCCAAGAAGAAGATTATAATTAAGGTTTATTAGGCATGACATGGACATGGAATATTTGTTGTACATGGACCAACAATGACATGTAGGTTAACAGTGCCTAATACATGCTTGGGAATGTTGTCAAAGCCAAGAATAGAGACTGATGAAGGTGCTAAAGAAGTTTTTGAAATACCTAAGTGATGCAGAAAATTTATGTTACAAATGTTAAGGCTAGATCCATTGTCAACTAAGGCGTGTTTGACCCTGACATTATTAACAAAAACCTTAATATACAAGGGGGGTCATGTTCTAGCATTTACTTGAGAAGGTAGCTCATCTGTTGTGAAAGTTATTTGATCCTCATTGAGGGATAGGGCAGAAGTAAACTTATGGTATACATATTCAGGTGATGTTTTAGGAGGAATTTAAGTAGTAGCTAAATACTTTTTGATGTTGTTGATACCATCAAGATGATTCTATAGATAAGCATGGATAAAAATATTCATGATGAGAGGACCCTAAGAGCATGGAGATCGAGTACGAGTTCACCAAAATGATTAAGCTAAATTGTAAATAATACAACCTAATCTAGATGTTATTGAAGCAGTAAATAAATAATACTGAAATATGGAAAGTTCACCTAAGCAACTGAGTAATGAAAATTTAAAATGCTAATGTGTAAAGGGGGTTAAAAGGGACTTAGCTGATTCAAAGACGTTGTGGGATTGTATCGCAGTGGAGAATGGATGAACATGAGTGGAAGAATATCACACATGAGCTCTGTAAATTGCAGATCTAGAAAATTTGGCTGGAATGAGGCACCTGGAGAGGGATGGGGGTGCCTCGGGCACTCTGGTATAATTTTTGGGCACCCTAGTCTATGTAGATGCTCATAAACCCTAATTTCTAGGGTCTTGACTTATCTGTTATTTATTCACCTTTGATCGTGTGTGCATTGTTGAACTTCGTCGAATGTCACTATAAATCTAGAATGAAGGAATCGCCTGTAAAACCCCAAGAAAACCATTAAAACTCTAAAAAAATAAAGATGTAAATGAAGGGGTTGTAATGTCCTTATCTGCCACAAATCATGGAATTATCACTGAGTGTTGCACTACATCTTAGACCCAATGTAGTTCTCTTTGTGTGTGTTCAGAACTGTGCCCTAGGTTGCTCTTGTGTGTGTCACACTTAAAGTAGTGAGCAAGTAGCTAGATGTAGAATGTAAATAATGTGTTCATGGAATAGAATAAAATCCCCTCCTATGAAGTGTGATGCAGATGAACTGGCATTTTTCCCTTTTCATGGAGCTAGATGGATGCAAATGGAGCTAAGATGCCTTTTATGGATGCAACCTTAGGTGGAGATAGTAATGTTTAATGCTTGGTCCTTATTATGATCACATAACTTTATATTTATATGATTCCCTCTCTTGAATTTCATAATTAACCCCTAAAAGTCCAACTAAAAAAAATATAAGATGCTCAAATGGCTAGAAAGGGCCTAAAAAGTGTGAGTAAAGTGCAAAGAGGACTAGGGCACCCAGAGGGGATGATGGCACCTGACACTAGCGTCTTGGCTGGGCGCCTAAGTCTAAAAAAGGTAAAACTGAAGTATGAAAAGACAGACTAGGAAAAAAAAGGTGGAAGCCCAAAATTAGCAATAGAAAGGAATGAAATTTGGACAAAGACACAAGTTTATTATTACTTTTCATATTGAATAATCATGTAAATATTAGTATGTAATCAGGACTAGATAATTACCCAAAGTGCGTGATTTTGTGTCTACAATGATCTGGGAACTTGGGGAAATGGATCCATCCATGAGATGAGGTGAAGATAGTTCTAGTCATGCAATGAGTGAAGGATATATATTTGATGGAACATGCTTCAAGTCTTATATCAACCTATCTGGCGAAGTGAGAAACACACCAAGACCAGAATGCTTCATTGTGATCAAAATTGGGAACTAAGAAGGCTCTTCTCTTGCTTGATACACAATGCCATTATCCTCCCTTTACAAACATGATTTTAACCTCTGTGAAGGTTTACATTAGTGAGGAATGGATAATGAAAAACCATGACCATTTTTAGCCTTTTCCAGAAACTTTCTATTTTTAGTAAGTTCTTCATGGGTGACTAGTTTTGACAATTTCACCAAATTATCACTTTTGAGCACTTTTCCTTTTGGGGAATGAACTTGGTGTCTTGAATCCATTCATCATTCATCTTGAATGGATACTTAATAAAAATATACATTGGCCATGGGGTGTCTGATCGAGTAGAAAAAGGTCTCTGAAAATTCTACTTCTCACTGGGATGCTTTGCTCCAATTTTAAGGGGTTTCTCTCATCCAGATCTTCACAAAATGAAAAGTGAACTTGCATGTCTATGTTTAATTCATCCGATGGTACATAATGTAGAAAAACAATAGTCCTCCATAACTCCAATCATACCCATTTTCATGAGGCAAGAAAGTGCTCATTGGAAAGCTACTTTTTTAGGATCTCATGATCTCATGTCAAAGAGCCTCTCATGTCCCTTACCACAGTTAGTAAGAGGAAATGAGGTGTAAAGGTAAATGTTCCATGGGGGCAGCCAATATGAGGAGGGGTACAAGGGTGAAGGAAAAGGGTGATGAGTGAGGTGAGTGGAAAATAAGGCCTAGGAAGAAAGTTGTGAGTGGTGAGTAACAAGAAAGAGGGTACTTCCATGGTGGCACACGTTTTTACACTAGGTGAAAAGGTGCAATAGGTGTGGAAATTTGTGCCAAGGGTGAGCTTCATCATGGATAGGGGGTGGTTGGAAGGTTTGAATGCATAACACTCTCTTGATACATGAGTTTGTCACTTAAGTGATGAAAACTTATCTTTCCCTTGGGGGTGCACTATGTTTCACCTAATGCCATTTTGCACCAAGTGAAAAGGTGTAGCAAGGCATTACAGGTGCACCATGGGTCATGATGATCATGGAGAGGGAGCTAAATTGAATTATGAGTGCATATCACTCCCCTAACCACCTAAGAGACATCTTAAGTGATGAAAAACTTATTCCTTTCTATCCTCGCCTTGGTGGTGAAATTTTTTACACCTCATGCACCTTTTCACTAAGTGCAAAGGTGAAAAATTTCATCACAAGTGTGAAAAATGTGCCATAGACACTTTTGGAAATCCCGCCTTCACCAACAACTACCAAAAATAGACATCGGAGAGTGCTTCTTTGTCTTGGGAGATTCCCTGAGAGTTACCTAGGAAATACTTATATAATTTTGACACCAAAATTTCTTCTGAGATCATTCCCACATTTTTCAAGAGCTAATTATTCCTGAAATTTCAAATTTACACCCTTTTATATTCTGCTCAAGCCTGTGTGCCAGTGAAAGGGACTGCCACCAAAAAGTATGATCATGAAAATGACAAAAAAACACATTACAAGTGAAGATGGAATTACAAAGGTCATCTTGGGATTTTAATCATTCCTAAACTCTTCATATAACTCTTGGAATTCTCATTTGAATTCTCACCGGGATCGGGGATCTTCATTTGCACTATCGGGCCAATATCTCAAAATCTGGATGATAAAATCTCTCGAAACCTTTTGTAATTTGGATTAGGCCTTCTTATATTTCTTATGAGTATTTTTTCACTTAAAACAATATCTTGAGTCTCTCACAAAATCTAGAACAAATTGACTAGATGTTTTACTAATTCCATTTTCGTACACCATACTATAAGTAGCCCAATGTTGCATATATTGTCCTTAAACTTGATTTTCCTTGCAAAAAATTCTTAAACTACCTTTAATGATATATATATATATATATATATATATATATATATATATATATATATATAAACTTATTGGATGTATTATCTCTTCTTGGTTCATCCCCAGGGGGTGCTTACCAAGTCTAGAAACCCTAAAAAATAGGCCCTTTTGGGCCTCCGGGAGAAGTTCCTTCAAATTAGATCAAAATGAATCCATGAATTGTTTCCCACAAACTTACCTGCACATGAAACACAATTTAAAAATCCATGTAGCAAATCCCTCTCGGCCATGATGGGGTTTACATAGTCAAAAATTGGTCAGAGTGCAAGTTTACATTACCCAATTCAAGGATTTTTGTAGGGTGGGCTTAGTTGTCATGGAGAAAAAATTTCAATTTTTCATGCTAGACATTTAGCATGACAACATAAGTTTAGAATGGAAGATTGCAATCCAGTAAGTACACCCATGGTCATAGGATATAAGTTGAGCAAGGATGATAAATCTCTTGAAGCAAATCATTCCCTCTATATATCAATGATTTGAAGTTTACTATATATGTAATTGCATCAAGACCATATGTGATGCAAGCAGTAGGCATGCTAACATGTTTTCAACTTGCCCCAAAAGAAACTTATGCGCAATCTATCAAAATAATATTCAGATATCTAAAAGGTAAGGTGGATTATGGTTTGTGGTATCAAAAAAGTAAATATATCACTTTAACTACATATACAAATGTAGATTAGGATAGTTGCATTGATGATAGAAAAAGTACAAGTGAAGGTGCATTATTTCTGGGTAATAGTTTAATATCTTGGTTGAGTAAGAAACATGCTTCTATTTCTCTATCTACAGTTGAGGTAGAATACATTGTTGTAGTATCATGTTGCACACAAGTTTTGTGGATAAAATAGGCATTAAAGGATGTCAAGGTAGAATTGTATTCTCTAATTTCTATACTCTGTAACAATAATAGTGCAATAAATACCTCATAGAATCCAATTATGCATTGTAGAACAAAGCATATTCCCATTAAATATTATTTTATGAGAGAGCAAGTTATAGATTAGAAAGTTAAGTTGGAATACATTTCCACAAAAGAATAGATTGCTGACATCTTTACAAAACCTCTCCCAAAAGAAAAAATTTGAGAGTAATATCCTTTGCAGAAGGTCATTAAATGGAAACACATTTTTAGGGGGAGATTGTGATGAGAGTGTTTTTCCTTTGTTGGTGATGTTAATGTGGGATAATTGAATGTTGGGTGGAGTAATACATCAATACAGAGCAATAGGATAATTAAAGCTAGGGATCAATAGATCAAAGTGTGTTGTGAGCAAGATAGTTGGTTTTTGTTAATGACAAAGGGGGAGATTGTTGGAAATATTGTCATTGATTTCAAAAGAATATTGATAAGATTTCTTATATTATAAATATTGTCATTGATGCTTACATATGGATGCCCCTTATGAAAAAGATGCTTTATTTTTATTTATGCATTTCGCGCGCCAAAGAAAACAATTTCATAGTGTTCCATGGGTTTTTTGTAGTGATTTTTGGGTTTTATAGTGTTCCGTGGATTTTTTAGTGTTTCACGGCTTTTGTAATGCTTCACGATTTTTGTAGTGTTTTGTGGGTTCTATTACATTTTGTGGGTGTTTGGGGTGTTTCGCAGGTTTTGAAGTGCTCCGCATGTTTCTGTGTTGTATTACGGGTTGTAGTAGTGTCTCACATAAAGAAGGAATGTCATCACCAAATCAAAACACCCTCTGATTTGCACAAATGTGTGTGCTTGAGCTCACAGTGTGACTGGGTAACATGGGCACTATCTCCAAGTTATGGGACTTGTTACTTGAGATAGACCTCCAGATGGTTCCTCTTCTTAATCCTAGTGCAAAGTAACTCTATTGAAAGAAAATTATTGACTAATCTTGATCTATCACTTCCAAGGGACCAAGGAAAGAGAAAGATCATGAAAACAACATAAATCTATACTACATGGGTGATGCACCAAAAGAAAGGAATGAGAAGAACTTTCCAATTTCTGAAAATGGAAGCAAAATGAAGATTAGAGAGGGTGATAACATTTCTCCACAGTATAATACAATAACTCACAACTACATTTCCATACATACATAATAATAGTGAAACCTTGCAAGAGCATAGAATAGAAACAATACACCTGTAATAAGATTGAAGAGGCAAGAAGAATGCAAACAAACATAACAAGGGAAGATACATCCACAAAATTACATCTATTGCTTCATTGAAATGCACAGTTCAAACTCTTATAAGGTAAAGTTCTATATCACCATGCAATGAGTCCACTACAAAGGCCTACAGTACATTGGATTCACAAAAAAATGCGTAGATTTTTGCTTCTCAAATCATCCTCTCTTTACAATGATCCCAACACTTAAATTTATAGAATTCTGGGAAGAGAGAGAGGGGATGCAATTCTCGAAATTCACTTTCCCACCAATTTCAAGTCATGATAGTTGATTGTAGTTGGTGATTCTTGACTTGAAAAAGCAATCTCAAGGTTTCCCATAACTTGCAGTAATGAAAGAATGATTTCCCATGTTCATTAAATGCTTCCCCAACCACTATCTGAAAACCAAAATTATTTGGCTTCATTTTCTTTAAAAATCACTATCAAATCTTCATAAATTTCTAGATTTCTTGGTTTCTGTGCATCAATCTCGGAGCCATGATTCCAGTGTGACCAATTTTGTGCGATTCCGTTAAGGGACACAAAAATTCTGGCCATTTGAGCACCTGCAACTAATTTGAGAATTTGCCAGGCTGGCTTGTTCCACGGGACTGGATAATTAATTTTGACTGTTGGAGATGAATTTTAAATATTTCTTCTCTTCTCCAATGTTTCTTCAAATCTTTTTTATGTCTCGAGTCATTGAAATTTGGTGGGCCCTTGGTTTCATTTTCTATTATTTTGTGTTGGGGGAAGGTGAATTGTTTAATTTTTGTTAATTACATAGCCAGCTTGGCCAACTCGGCTGAGTTGGCTCTCCATCTCCACTACCAATTCTTCCATATTAGACATCGAACTCCTTATAACTCCCACTAGCACTGAGATCCTTATTGAATGGAAATATTCCACGTCAACAGACCCACATTAGTGCCAACTCGACACATATTTCTGGCTCATCCCTATATGGCTCAGGTGATTCCTAATTCCAATGTAGTGTTTTCAATGCAATGTGAGTTTATATGGCCTGCATTGAATCCAAACTTCCACAGCCCGAGCTCTCCATGTCACCTCAGTGTGAATTTCCCGCAACTTGTGCTCCATACTTCCCTACAGCTCCGCAATACATTTTCAGCCCAATGTTGACCAAGCCATTCAATTTGCTGACCTCTGCCCCATGTGCCTTCTTTGTGTAGCTTGGTGAAGTTGGTATTTTGACGCCGATATGTCCCAAGTGCCCTCGGACCACTTGGGCCAGATTTTTTCGTCGTCCCTACATATGTCGCTATATTTGGGTGTTTTCGGTCTTCTCTGTATGCGAGGCCCAATGTAGTTTGGGCCACATGGGTTGAGAATTGTCATCATTCCCGCATAATTCTACTTGCCCACTTCGGTGATTTTGGGCATTTGAGTCCCAACTTGAACGAGCTCATCAGGCCATTTTTCTCTGACTCCTCTACATTTCTCCTTCCACGGTGAACTCAGAATTTCAATGTACTCATGTCCCAGACCCTCCATGTGGAAAAATGGCACATTTTCTACAAGACCTCTCCGAGCTAACTCAGCATTTGCTAAGTGCTCAACCTTCACTAAACTTGTTGGTACTTCGCATGAGCTCGGTCCTTCCATTCTAATGAGCTCTACACTCTTGAATGTCAACATTGATTAGTGTTGAGACTTTATTATTAACTTAGCCGTTGCTTCTTCTTGTTAAGACTTTGTGTTAGATCCTTGAGCACTCTTTTACCTATTTCATTCACAAATTTGTGACTCAAGTATTCGTCTTGACCACTCATTGCACAACACAGTCTTCATATGGAACAACTTGATGTGCATGGAATAGTTAGCTCACCCGTCAGAAGCAACTTAATCCTCTAGTTCATATTCATCCTACAGTTTACCATTCCTCGACTTGGCTTAAGAGCTCGTCCCATGTATACCAGTCAGCTCAGTGTATAGAAGTGAGCAACCTATTCTCCTCATAATAAACCATCTTGGTAGGAATTTTGGAGTTAAAGTAACCTAGTCATAATGACATGAGCTCAATCCTCCATGAAGATGAACTCGGTTCACTGGTGTTCCTTCAGCTCAGCCGCATGATTGAGCTCGGTGCACATGATATCTCAGTTCCCACACTCCAAACAGCTTAGTCACCATGGAAAAACAGTAGCTCAGTTATGAGCTCAATGAGTTCATTATAATTAAAAGGTGAGTTTTAACCTTCCTTAACCTCTCCCAATTGATGGATCTTCATAACACTAGGAAGATATAAATATTGAATTCTACCCTCTAATACTGCAAGAGGGCCCCACTGTCGGTTATCTTAATTGAATAAACTTGGGATTCAATGACGACCAAGAAGAGGAAAAAAATTCCTCTTGTGAATGTTTAACTCATTCAAGAACCCCTCAAACACTGAAGTCGCCCTACTTCTTCTAATGACCTCCCAGTGTAATCCTTCCTATATCATCCAAATTTTCACCAGGGGGTGGAAATTGATAATAATTTGGTGACTCGTGGGGCCATTTACATGCTAAATGCAATTTGACTAGCTTCCTGAAGCTATCCATTGGGTATGGAGTCTGCACGGTTATTAGGGGCTTATCTAAACTTTGAAAATATTGACCCTGAAATACTTGAAATTTCATTGCTTGCATCAGGGACTACCTTTCATTGCTCGCATCCTCCCAATTTTAATAAGAAACTATTTGAAGTTTTATTCAAAAGGAAAATTGTTTTCAAATTTGAATTTTATTTTTCTTACAGCTTGTTGGTCGTCAAATAGGACTTTTAAGAAGAGCAACAGTCAGGGGACAAGAAGTCCCTCCTCTTTAATGGGAGAGGTTCCCTTATTCAGAAACGAACCTATTTACAAATGTGCAAGACATGATTTGTTGGTTAAACTTGGATATTACGAAAGTGTTTTCTATGAAGATCATCACTTACAAAAGGACTGAGGAAATGAGAGTACGGGAAAGAGTAGAAGGGCAACATGCAGAATTATAGATATCAGAGTAATTCTTTATGTATGCGAAAGTCACAGTGAATTGAAACAAGATCATTTGCATCGGATAAATAAGATGGAATTCCAAGACACAAAGTTCTGTAAATAACATATGCTAGAACACAAAGTTTCTTAACATAACACAGACTCATTAATCAAGGACACAAAGTTCCTTCTTGGTTATACAAGATCACCGTGCTTGCAAAGTCGAAGAGTATGCAATCGGCAAGACTAATGAACTTGAGACAAATGATCTTCACAAAGAAAATAAATGAAAGCTTAGGAGTAACAGAGATCAGATAGACAAAGACTGGAAAGTCCTTCTGTATTGATTTCTTTATGATCTATTTACACTTTCAGAAAATATGCCAAATTCTTCCTCCCTTAGAAATGGCGTAAAGAAGGCCATTATATAGCTTACAAATCAGTTACTCTTTGTAACTACTTCTTTTAACTAAATATTAGTTAAGGATTTCCAATCGCAATACCTTAACTTCTTACAAAGAAAACGGAAAAAGAAAGGGAAGAAGAGAAAAGAACAAGGAGAAGAAGACAGGTGGCCAATCACTGAGAGGGACCCACCGACTTCAGAATCCGCTGCCTGAATTTCTCTAATGCCTCAGCTATGTCTCTGCCACAAGGGACTGACGTGTTGGCCGTAGACTGCGTCCAAAATCCAAGACATTTCTCCAGCTCTTTATCAAACTCGACATGAGTTATGATAATCTTTGTTTGCTTCTCCAACGGCAGATTTGAAGAGAGCAGATTTCCTTCATTTTCTCTTTGGAGACTGAGCTTTCCTTGAATAGATTATCTTTGATATAAGCTCTGAATTGAGCTTTGATTTCTTGCAAGGAAAGGGAAACACCAGAATTTTCATCCTGAAGATGACAGGTGAATATCCTTGAAAGCTGAGACAAACCAGTGTCTTGAAAGCTTCACCCTTCTGCCAACTGTTTCTTTAGTTCTCCCAAAGCCTCCTCCAGGACCTCGATCTTCATATTGATAGTATCAGAGCCGCAACCTAAATTCGGAAAGGAATTACAGAGGGAGGGGATACACGCGCAGGTTTTCAAATTTCAAGGGTTCGAGCAAAAAGATAGCATGGAAGTAGTGCGAAAAATGCAAAGGGGAAATGCTCGTTATATAGCCGTTTAGGAGAGAGAAAGGTCATAAATGTGCATTTAATACATACCCACCAACTTTGAATAAGCATGATATTCGGGTTAGAGCGGGAAAAATAAGCACGAATGACACTTGGTACGCTTGGGACATGTGAGACGCGAATGCGGCGAAACACGTGGCTCGGCCGATTCGGGTGAAGCAGGGAGAAGGGTGCACAAATGCATTTTGGGACATTTGGGACGAAAACGCGGCCGAAGTACGCGGTTCGGGTGTTTCGGCCGAAAATTGGAACAAAAGGCCCATTTGAACTTGGGACATTTGAGACAAAAATTTCCAGAGTACGCGACTCGGCCGGTTCGGGTGATAATGGAACAACTCGCACTTTTAACTTTGAGACGAAAACACGCAAAGTACGCGGTTCGGGTGTTTCGGCCGAAATTGGAACAACTCGCACAATAAGTTTTGGGACACTTGGGACGAAAATTTCCGATGGGCCCAAAAATGGAACAACTTCGGGGATTTCGGCCGATCGAGGGGAACAGAACGCACTTTTGAAATTGGGACAGTTGGGACAAAAAAGTTCCGACAGGCCCGAAAATCACACAAAATGACCCAAAAACGCAGATTTTCTCAATTTCACGACTTAGGCACTTTAGAAAAAAACACTTAAACTCAAATTTTTTTTGAAAATGACTTCTTAAGAATGGGGAAATTTTGAGTGGACAACAGCTGGTCTCCTTCTGGGGATGACTTGGCATAAATTCCAAGGAATGAGACAAGGCAATAACTTAGACAAACTCAGGGAAGCAGACCAGGACCTTATCCATTGGGCCACGGAGTCAAAAAGCAGATCAATACAGAGGACAACACACCAAAACAAAAAGGAAAGAAAAACAAAACACACTGTACGAGAATATACAAGGGACTCCCTAATCACCTAGGACTTGAACAACTGGAGGATACTGCCCACTATAAGGAAGTGGGAGAGAAGAACCTTCCATGTAAATCAAGATAAAAGGAATTCTCACCAGCAAAGTGTCTGATCTTGAAAGGTCCGAGCCACAGGGAATCAAACTTTCCATGGCTGCCACGAGGTTCATGTCTTTTGTCCCATAACAGCACGGTGTCTCCAACTTGGAAATCTCTGAACCTAGCTTTCTTGTCAAACAGGACCTTTACCTTCTGCTGGTGAACAGATATCCTATCAGCAACCATCAATTTGTTCTCATTCAGTTTGTGCAGGTACATAATTCTCTTGTCCAAAGCATCTCTGAAACTAGTATCTTCAATGGCCTTCATTAGGTGCAAGGCTGGGCAGTTCCACTGTCACTGGCAATTGAGCTTCTACTCCATATACCACTTGAAAAGGAGACATTCCAATAGCTCTCTTTGGTGTAATCCTGTCTGGCCCCAAAGAGCATCATAAGAGCTTCTTGGTGCCAGTTTCGTTGAGACTCATTTACTAATTTTCTTATAATAGTCACCAAATTTTTGTTAGTGGATTCTGCTTGCCCATTTCCCTGAGGGTAGTAATCTGAAGAGTGAACCAAAGAAATGCCATATCCATAGCAGAAGTCCATTATCTCAGCAGAAGAGAAATTCGAGGCATTATCTGTTACAATCTTGTTAGGTACACCATACCTTACCAAGATGTTCTCTTTGATGAAGCTGCATACCACTTCAGAAGTAGTGCTCTTGACTGGAATAGCTTCCACCCATTTGGGTGAAGTAGTCCGTGGCAGTTAGTACATGAGTGTGACCAGCACTAGAAGCAGGATTAAGTGTACCAATGAAGTCCAAACCCCACTGTTGAAATGGTTCCTCAATCACAGCTGGCTTGAGAGGCAAAGAGGCCAATTTAGGTCTTCCCACAAAAGCCTGACAAGCCTCACATTTATCCACCCACTTGGATGCATCTCTGAACAAGGAAGGCCAGTAGTATCCTCCACGGAGTATCTAATGAGCTGTAACCGTTTGATGAATAGTGCCCTCCACATGCCTGATCGTGAAAAGCTGAGAGAAACTTTCTCTACTATTCCTTGTCCACACACTTCAAAAATCTCCCCATCTAAGCCACGCTTGAACAAAGCATTTTCCCATAATACATATTGCACTGACCTCAATTTAACAGTCCTCTTTTCTTTGGCAGTTAAATGAGAGGGGCATTCCCCATAGGTGATAAAATGAGCGATGTCAGCATACCATTCGTCAACTGAACTAAGGAACAGAATAGAAGGAAGGTCAACTTTCCCCTCCAGCAACTCATGTTTGGCACCTTCAGCAATGAGCTCACAAAGACCTTTTCCACAAACCAGCTTGGTCGGCTTGATGTCAATGTCATACACTTGGACCTTAGTAACCCAGTTCCCTCTCTTAGATCCAAATTCTTATTGTGTGAGGATTGACTTAACAGTTGTATCCGGGACCAATACCATGGAATGAGAGTTGAGGATGTAAAAGTGAAACTGCTTGACAGCTTTAACCACTACAAAAGCATGTTTCTCCATCATGGTGTATTTCAACTCGTGATCTTTCAGAATATAGCTCATGAACGCGATTGGTAGCTCATGCTCATTAGAGTCTTCTTGAGTTAACACAGTAGCCAAGGTATTATCTGTAGCATAGCAATAGATGATGAAATCTTTATTGAAATCAGGACAGGCTAAAACAAGAGTTTTAGCGATAGCTCTCTTGATACCTTCAAAGGATTCCTTTCCTTCAGAAGACCAACCAAATGTTTGCTTCCCTTTCATCATCTGAGAAATATTCAAGAGTTAACTCTGTAAAATCAGGGATGAATCTTCTCAAAAAATTGATCTTACTGAAGAAGGAGTGCACGCCCTTTTTACTGGTTGGGAGAGGAATTTGCTGGATGGCTTGAACTCGTTTTACGATCAATCTATAATACCATCCTTGGAAACGATGTGCCCTAATAACTTTCCCTCAGTGACACAAAAGACATATTTTTTAGGGTTCAGAGAGATCCCATGCTCTCTGCATCTCAACAGAACTATCTCTAGGTGATCAAAATGATCCGCTCTTGTCTTGGAAAACACTGTCAGGTCATCAAGGTATATGACAATACACTTCCCTTTTAAGCTTCCAAAAGCCAGATCCATCGCTCTCTGGAAAGTGGCACCAGCATTAATAAGCCCAAAAGGCATTCTCTTGTAGGCGAAGGTACCCCAAGGATTAGTGAAATTTGTTTTGTGTTGATCTACAGTATCAACCTCTACCTGATTATAGCCTGAGAATCCATCAAGCATGGATAACATTTCAGATCCCGTTACTGCTTGCAATACTTGATCCATCATAGGCAAAGGATAATTATCTTTCAGAGAAGCCTGATTCAGATTCCTGAATTCAACACAGATGCGGATCTCACCATTTTTCTTCCTAACAGGCACAATATTTGCAATCCATGTTGAAAGGTGAATGGGAAAAATGATTTTAGCCTTCAACAACTTCTGAATTTCCTGAAAGATGGTGTCAGCTATTTTGGGATTATACTGCCTCTGTTTCTGCTTAAAAGGTTTAATTCCTGGTTTGAGAGGAATCGAGTGCTGCATATCTTTTGGTTTGAAAGCTTTCAAATCTTCATAAGAATAAGCAAGAACATCCTTATACCTCCTTAGAAGATCAATTACTTTTCTCCTCTCATCTGCTGTGCAACATTTTCCAATATTCACTAGCTTAGGGTCATTAGAACTCCTAATATTGATTTTGTCATACTCAGCTGATTGCTGAGGTCCAGTAGAAGCTCTAGACTTCACATGCCTACCATGTTTATCAAATAGTTCCTCCAAACTCACCAACCCTTTAGGAATCTTATTCCCCTTGAGTTCAATGCACCCTTCCTGACCTGTTTCTTCCCCTTGGGTGACTGCTTGGTCAAAGGGCACACTCTGACGAGGTAGGTTGTCACTTCCCTCAAAATACAGTTGTTCGAAATTACCCTTGAGTTCCAGGAAGGAAAGAAAATGTTGATCATCATTGTAAACTTACCAGTTACTGGTATTGTCAGGTACACTAGGCCGATGGACCATTTCAATAGTGAACTTATCCTGAGAGAAGTCAGGATGGGGAATCAGTAGTGACCCCGAGACTGCTAGTGAATCAGCCCTGCTGTTCTTTTCCCTAGGTACTACTTCGATAGAGAAAGCATCAATGAATTCAATGGAATCCCAAACCTGATTCCGGTAATGTTTCAGCCTTCCATTTTTTACTTGAAAAAGGTTTCTGACCTGCTTTACAATCAATTCTGCATCACCACGAGCCAGAAGATTCTTTACACCTTGTTCTTTGGCCACTTGCAATCTGAGAATGAGAGCCTCGTATTCTGCTGTGTTATTAGTATTCTCGAACTGCAACTTAAATGAAAAGGGGTGTAGGCTTCCTTCAGGTGACACCAGCAGGACACCGGCTCCGGAACCAGCTGAGGAACAACTTCCATCAAACTCTAAAATCCAAACCCCATTAGGATCTTTAGGAGACACTTTGGGGGGTCGGATTTCATCAGGGGACATAATCATGTAGTTACCATGCCCCATATCCTCGTAGAGTATTTGTGCTCTAGGATCATCCGTTTTCTGCACAATATACTCAGACTGCTTCTCAGGCAATAACTTCTTCATTTTTCCATTGACAGGCATGAGTGCATGTGACCAGTCCATTTGGATTTCCCCACCCACGTCCATACAGAAGTTCCTACTTAGCAACATCCCGTATGAAGGGGGAATATCTGCCACTAAGATGGTAGCCAACACTTTCTTCTCGGGCAAAGCAGCAAAAGCTACTTGTGCATCTTTAATTCTCCCGACCAGGGGCACTTCTTTACTCTCCATGGAGTAACAAGATCCATAAGTGTGTGTGAGGGTCAGGCCTAAAGCATGAGCTACTTTAGCAGGCATCACATCATCTGAGGCTCCAGAATATATGACACAATTACTAAGCCTATGACCAGCTATAAGAAGTGTTACATAAAAAGGCTTGATTTTGTCACTAGGCGAGGTGACAGCAGCTACCAGACTAGGCTGTGGTGCAGAAGGAGTAGGCAAAAGGCCTTTAGAGGTGGTCTTGGAATGGGAATTAACAAAGTGGATCATTTTGGCAAAAGCTTTGGGATGGGTTTGATAGTACTCAGCTTCTGAGATTTGGACCTTGGTCTTTTTCAGGTGATCAACAATATCAAAGGACCCAGAAGTGGACGGGCCATCATCATTTTAAATTCTAGGCTTATCAACTTTAGGAGAAAAAGAAGAAGCAACTTTGGTAGTAGGATTGATAGGACTCACCTTTGGTGTAGACGAAGTAGGGATAGGAGATCCTCTTTTTGCAATCACGGGAATAGTTGTCGACTACTCCTTAGATTTCTTGATAGGCTGTGTCACTTTCTCCCTCTAATTTGTCTGTTCTCGAGTCATGACAGTGAATGATTCGTTATTCATGTCTGCTACCACTTCATCATAATCATCTCCATCATCAATGCCCTCAGTGGTGAAGAAATTTACTCGAGATCCCTCAAGTTCGTCTGCTTCATCATCAACTTCTCTCGCAAACTCTTCGCAAGCTTCGTTATCTTCATCGTCATCTGGTTCTTCCACCTCGCAGGTCGCATTGACAGGGACTTTAATAGGAGGTCCTTCAAGTGCTAATCTTGTTTGAGAAGCAGGCAAATGATTTTTGGGCTGAAAATTTCTCCTTGGAACGTCTGCATAAGGAGCGTGCTAAGCCAATTGTTTCTTTATAGCAATAAGATCATTTGCAAGTTTTTGAACTAATGGATCAGTATTAGGTCCAGGGGTGGAAGAGGAAGAAGCAGCAGACTTAGATTTGGGAGGGTCTCTTCTCAACTTTCCTGACATGATCAAGTCATCCTCGATACTAACAACGAGATTTTGATCCTCGACCAATGTTGCGAGATTAGCCCTTCTTAGTGCATAACTAACTTTGGGCGATTGAGCATTTAGGAAGAAACATTTTTAAATTTGATCAATAAGTCGGGTAGGCTGCGGAATTTTATTGATCAATTTGTTGAACCAAGCCACAAATTCTCTCATGGGCTCTTGTGAATCTTTCTTTATCTGAGAGATTTGGGCTAGCAAGGCATGTACATCTTCTGCCAGCTTGAAACGGTTTTCAAACTGAGTTCTCATTGTGTCCCAGTCGGTGATAGCGCCATCCGGAAGGTGGTAGAACCAATCAGCAGCATTATCTTGTAACGTCTCGATGAACATCCTTACGGAGACGTCTTCATATTCGACTCCCAGAACTCCACATGCAACAGCGAAGGCTGTGATGTGTTCATCAGGATGCACTTTGCCATCGCCTTTGAATTTAGGAAAGTTCTTCTGATTACCTCTGGGTAACTCATGGAAAGGCTGAGTAAGGGTCAGGGGCCCAACACGATGACCCCATGGTAATGGTGCTGCCATTCTTGGAAAAACAGCTTGGAGAGGGACTGCAACACCAGCAAGAATCAAAGCTTGAAGATTAGGGCTAGCTGGCTCTGAAGGAATACCACCCGTAGGAATTCTGTCTTGAGCAGGTGGAGTGCTTGTCGAACGAGTCCTTCTATTTCTTGTTGAAGGGAAAGGAAAACCCTACTGCTCCAAAAGCTAAAACTGAGAATCTTCAATACCAAGGGCCCTCCTCCCTTGAGTAAAACACGGAGTCACCAGATCAAAGGATGATTGAAAAATTACAGAACTGGAATATGATTTTCCCCAGCGGAGTCGCCAAAAACTATTGGTCGTCAAATAGGACTTTTAAGAAGAGCAACAGTCAGGGGACAAGAAGTCCCTCCTTTTTAATGGGAGAGGTTCCCTTATTCAGAAACGAACCTATTTACAAATGTACAAGACATGATTTGTTGGTTAAACTTGGATATTACGAAAGTGTTTTCTATGAAGATCATCACTTACAAAAGGACTGAGGAAATGAGAGTACGGGAAAGAGTAGAAGGGCAACATGCAGAATTATAGATATCAGAGTAATTCTTTATGTATGCGAAAGTCACAGTGAATTGAAACAAGATCATTTGCATCGGATAAATAAGATGGAATTCAAAGACACAAAGTTCTGTAAATAACATCTGCTACAACACAAAGTTTCTTAACATAACACAAACTCATTAATCAAGGACACAAAGTTCCTTCTTGGTTATACAAGATCACCGTGCTTGCAAAGTCGAAGAGTATGCAATCGGCAAGACTAATGAACTTGAGACAAATGATCTTCACAAAGAAAATAAATGAAAGCTTAGGAGTAACAGAGATCAGATAGAAAAAGACTGGAAAGTCCTTCTTTCTATTGATTTCTTTATGATCTATTTACACTTTCTGAAAATATGCCAAATTCTTCCTCCCTTAGAATGGCGTAAAGAAGGCCATTATATAGCTTACAAATCAGTTACTCTTTGTAACTACTTCTTTTAACTAAAGATTAGTTAAGGATTGCCAATCGCAATACCTTAACTTCTTACAAAGAAAACGGAAAAAGAAAGGGAAGAAGAGAAAAGAACAAGGAGAAGAAGACAGGTGGCCAGTCACTGAGAGGGACCCACCGACTTCAGAATCCGCTGCCTGAATTTCTCTAACGCCTCAGCTATGTCTCTGCCACGAGGGACTGATGTGTTGGCCGTAGACTGCGTCCAAAATCCAAGACATTTCTCCAGCTCTTTATCAAACTCGACATGAGTATGATAATCTTTGTTTGCTTCTCCAACGGCAGATTGAAGAGAGCAGATTTCCTTCATTTTCTCTTTGGAGACTGAGCTTTCCTTGAATAGATTATCTTTGATATAAGCTCTGAATTGACCTTTGATTTCTTGCAAGGAAAGGGAAACACCAGAATTTTCATCCTGAAGATGACAGTGAATATCCTTGAAAGCTGAGACAACCAATGTCTTGAAAGCTTCGCCCTTCTGCCAACTGTTCTTTAGTTCTCCCAAAGCCTCCTCCAGGACCTCGATCTTCATATTGATAGTATCAGAGCCGCAACCTAAATTCGGCAAGGAATTACAGAGGGAGGGGATACACGCACAGGTTTTCAAATTTCAAGGGTTCGAGCAAAAGATGGCATGGAAGTAGTATGAAAAATGCAAAGGGGAAATGCTCGTTATATAGCCGTTTAGGAGAGAGAAAGGTCATAAATGCGCATTTAATACATACCCACCAATTTGAATAAGCATGATATTCAGGTAGAGTGGGAAAAATAAGCACGAATGACACTTGGTACGCTTGGGACATGTGAGACGCGAATGCGCGAAACACGCGGCTCGGCCGATTCGGGTGAAGCAGGGAGAAGGCGCACAAATGCATTTTGGGACATTTGGGACGAAAACGCGCGAAGTACGCGGTTCGGGTGTTTCGGCCGAAATTGGAACAAAAGGCTCGTTTGAACTTGGGAAATTTGAGACAAAAAGTTCTGGAGTACGCGACTCGGCCGGTTCGGGTGAAAATGGAACAACTCGCACTTTTAACTTTGAGATGAAAACACGCAAAGTACGCGGTTCAGGTGTTTCGGCCGAAATTGGAACAACTCGCACAATAACCCGAAAAGTTCCGACAGGCCCGAAAATGGAACAACTTGGGATTTCAGCCGATTGGGGAACAAAACGCACTTTTGAAATTGGGACAGTTGGGACAAAAAGTTCCAACAGGCTCGAAAATCACACAAAATGACCCAAAAACGCAGATTTTCTCAATTTCACGACTTAGGCACTTTAGAGAAAAACACTTAAACTCAAAAATTTTTTGAAAATGACTTCTTAAGAACGGGGAAATTTTGAGTGGACAACACAGCTGCAATCCACCGAGGTTGAAGGGTGAACATCTGTTAGTTTGGACATCATGGAATTCTATTAAGTTCCTATTTATTTCTTCTTCTGAATGTTCCATTTCTTTCCACATGTTGCTTGTTTCTTGGGCTACTGTTATAGGTTGCAAAGACTATTCTTAAGCCTTGGAGATATGCATGGTGGCTCATATTTGTTGCTTACATACTGACTGAAGCTTGAGTGAACACTGAGGACTGTTATCTGTTGTAATATCAAATTTTCCCCTTGATAATGACTCCTTGATTTGGTGAAGGGCACGAGACACTCAGATTTTTTCATGAAGAAGTAAAAGAATGAAAATTTGAAATCTGCCTCTTGACCTGATTTGAGTTGCTCTGCATTTGAGTTCTCTTGATGAAAGCAACTGCTACTTACAACTCTAAGTTTCTTGGCTGCACTTTCTCCTTCCAAAATCATGGTGAACTGTATGCAAATAACATACCATAAGCAATAGGACCTGTGCACTAGAACTTAGGTAATTAAAACCTACTATAATAACAACAACAATGTGCACTAGCACTTGGAGGAATCAGAAAATCCTAGACTAATATGTACAAGGGTGGGAAATCTTCCTTATAGTATCAATGTTTGAGGTAGATTCCATTGACTAGAATATGTAATTATTCACCATCCAACTTATCTAGTCAAAAGGTAATTCTACTCTTGCATTCAATGATCATAGAGGGACCACTCCATATTGCATTGAACTGGGAATGCCTACCAGGATTTTCTTTATCAACATCCCATTTCAGCACTAGATCTCCTTTCTAGAATGTCATGGCTTTATCTTTATTGTCAAATCTTCTCTTGATCAACACTTTCTCTTTCTCCATGGTATGCATTGCATGCTCTCTTGTTTATTCTAATTCCATCAGGTCTACAGACCTAGCTTCCATAGGTTCAAACTCAGCTAGTTCCAGCTACTTCATGAGTTCCAATGTCGACAACTTAAGTGATATATGTAGCATTGCTTCTTTTCCGTATACAAGCTTGTAGTGAGAATTGCATGTAGACCTTTTGGGTGTTATTTTATCAGCCCACAAGGCTGATTTGAGTTTCATATACCAGGTTCTCTAATTCTCATCAAGAGTTTTTCTAATGATTCTCAACAAGTTCTTGTTTGTGGACTCTACTTGGCCATTACCCTGGGGGTAATAATTATAAGAAGTGCTGAGATAAATACCATTCTCGATAGACCATTTAGTGATCTTTGCGCCAAGAAATTCCAATTCATTATCTGATATGATAGTGGCAGGGACACCAAACCTTATGATTATATCCTCATAGAAATCAAATATGTTGGATTCATTTTCCTCCTTGAGTGCTATCGCTTCAGTCCACTTGGTGAAATAGTCCATTGCCATGAGTATCCATTTGTGGCCCTGACTTGAATTTGGATTGATAACTCCAATGAAGTCCAATCCCCATTGCATGAATGGTTGATCCACTGAGATGTGATGAAGGGGTAGAGCTGCTAACCTTTCCTTCCCTATGAAGAATGCACATTTTTTGCACTTTTTGATCCATGAGTAGAAATCACTAACCACCATAGGCTAATAGTAACCAACTTTCATGATCTTGAGAGCCGTCACTCGTGGAGCAAAGTGGCCTCCAACTTCTCAGTCATGGAACTCATGGAATACCTTCTCAATATAATTTTTTGGGACACACCTCAATAACACCCCATTCACATCCTTCTTGAATAAGATGTCGTCAACGAGAGCATACAGGATAAACTACAATATGAAGTATCTTCTTTTAGCATGTTTCCATTCTAGAGGGAGCATACCTATTTAGAGATAATGCACCATGTCTTGAGTCTAACATGGAGTAAGTACATCACCTGTTGGTTGTTCTTGATCATTTTGTAGCACTAGGACAACCTCCTCTTCACTTTTTGACTCAGCATGTTTTTTGGAAGCTAACTACTCACACAATCCTTTACCACAAACCAACTTGGTCACTTTGATTTCAATGTCATATTCCATTACCTGAGTGATCCAGCATTCCCTCTTCTCATTTAGATCCTTTTTCAGAAGAAAGTATTTGACTCCGACATGAGATACTAACAGTTGAATTCTATTGTTTGAGACCAAGTGTCTAAACTTCTTCAAGATTCCAATGACAACAAAAACATTTTTTTCAATGAAAGAGTACCTCACTTTGTAATCTTTCAGGCTCTAATTGAAGAATGCTATGGGCTATTATGAACCCTCTTTATTTAATTGTACCAAGATAACTGATATTGTATTTAAACCTCCAAAATTATACAACATGAAATCTTTTGAAAATTCCGTGTTGATAAGAGTTGGAGCTTTAGATATAGCATGCTTGATGGCCTCAAAACTCTCCTTGCCTTTTTTTGTCCACTTTAATGCCATTCTCTTCTTCAACATCAAGGTCAATGGTTTCACCAAGGCGGAACAATCAGGCACAAATTTGCGGAAAAAAAATATTTTTCCCAAGAAACTTTGGAGAGCTTTCTTGTGACATGGCAATGGAAAACTTCGGATAGCTTCAACTCTTTTGGGATCAATTATCAGTCCTTCATTTGAAACAATATGGCCCTAAAAATTTCCTTTTTGTGTCAAGAATATATACTTTTTCGGATTCAAAGACACTCTAAATCTCCTACAACTTTGAAATACTTGCCTAAGGTGAAAGAGATGGTCTGCTACATTCTTTGAGAACACATTGATATCATCAAGGAAAATGAGCACTATCTTGTTGATTAGCCCCTTAAATTCCATATCCATAGGTCATTGAAATATTGCTCCAGCGTTTGATAATCCAAATGGAATCTTCCTATAAGCATATGTGCCCCATTTTGTAGGTGAAGGCTATCTTGAACTAATCTTCTTCTTTCACCATTGTTTGATTATAGTACCTGAGTAGTCATCTGGTAATGAAAACATTTCCGAACCAACTACTACTTGTAGGATTTTCTCCATTGAAGGAAGTGGGATAGTGATCCTTGAGCGAAGCTCTATTCAAATCACGAAAGTCCTACGCACAGATCTGATCTCTCCATTTATTCTTCCGCACTGACAAAAAATTTACTAACCCATCTTGAATGTTTGATAGGAAAGATGATGCTAGCCTCAATCAACTTATTCAAATCTTTTCCTCGTGAGAGGTTCAATGTAAGGATTCACCAACCTTTGCTTCTGCCTAATGGACTTTGGATTTAGGATCTAGTTCAATAGTATGTTGAGCTAGTTTTGGATTGAAACATCTTCAAATCCTTATAAGTCTAGGCAAAGACATCGAGGAAACTCTTGACAAAGTTGAACAAAGTCAGAATTTATCTTGTTGAGTACTTGCTTTTCCAATTCTGTAACATCTTGCCTTCACCTAGCTGAAATAGGCTCTGAATATTCAGCCTTTATTGGAATATGTTCACCTTCTCTTTTCAGAACTGATCATTTGGGTTGAAGATTGATTCCAAAGTTACCAAGCCCTTTCATGTAATTTGTTACTTCTCAGCTGCACCACTTGGTGACCATAGTGCTGCTCCAATTTATCTTGGTTTCTAGACGGAGAACTCTAGCTTCTTCTGGCAAGAAGTTTATGATTTGCTGATCACTTTCAAACACTTGCCAGCTTGTATTATTGTCTGGGACAACTGGTCTTACCACGCACCTTGATATGGGGCTGAGATTTTCTCACTTTTGATACTTTTCACAACATCAAACATGCTGCACTAATTGCTGCAAGCCTGTTTGCTCACCTCATTCTACTTACTCGGGCTAGAATTGATGCCAAAAGCTTCGAAATCTTCAGTAGAATATCCCATACCCAATTTTTTTAGTTCTTTATGAGGTCATTCTTAGTAACATTGTTGTCATCTTACCTGATTCACGATTAGCTCACTATCCCCAAACACTTGCAAGTTATTAATGCCTCTTTCCCTTTCCCAATGCAACCTGTGGATCGAATGTCTTCGTACTCAACTGTGTTGATTGAGAAAGCAAACTGAAAATGGAAAGTTGAGTAATATTTTTTACCTTTTGGTGAAACAAGCATATTTCCTCCTCCAATAGCACCTTGTTTACTCCTTGAGCCATCAAAGAATAACTTTCATACCTCATTATCATCTTTGTAATCCATCTTAGGTGATGTTAAGGAGAGGTGGATTCTCTTCATGCAAGCAATAAATGCCTAATTCAACTTCTTCCATTTCCTTGTAAGGATCAAATGCATGCCTCTTGTATTCTCATTCATCAAGAGTTAAGTCTGGAATGCTTCCAACTTTGGTATCCGCTTCATAAGTTTTTGGGAAATCCTCTTGATCGAATGCTAAACAATTTGCATTGATTGAGATTTGGTGTATGAGGCTCAATATGGAAATTTTGCAATAAAATCATATCTAATTGTAGCCTTAGCTCCATACCTTGTTCTGAATACATCATATGCGACCAATCGACCAGATAAATAGCCTCCAATTTTAGTGGTGAAGTCTCTTGACAAACACAATGCAAAGAGTGGTGGCAAGTCTATGACTGATACATCTTACAAGACTGTGACATTTGGGACATGCATGCAATGTAAGGTTCAATCCTTTAATTATTCCAACTGTTGTTCACTGTTGTCTCGTCTAATTGCAATACACCCTCTGGAAATGACCTCATATTGAAGACCCAACTGATTAGCCTATTTTGTTTTGGCATGACTGAACTACTTGCTCCTGAATCAATCATGCAATTATGTAAAAGATGGTTTCCAATGATCAAATATATGTAAAATTGAGGAGGTTTCATTTTTTTACCTTGTTGACCTCCTTGATTACCTTCCTGCTGAGTTACATTTGTGAGCACCTTCTCTTGATCTTTGGACGACTGATTGGATTCGTACCAATTTTCCATGGAAGCTTGCAACAAATCTCTTTATCCTGGGATAGTTAATGACTCACACATTGATATGTTTACATTTTTTTTCTTCATTTTTTCAATAATATTGAATGGGGATGAGCTATCTTTCTTCTTCCCTTTACTTTGTATAGTCTTCTCTTGCACATGGTTTGTTACAACCGGTACTTGAGCTGGTCTAGAAGGTGGCTTGGGCTGATTTTGCACATTTGGAACTGCACTTTGATTTCCAATAACTTTTTTAGTGATAGAGGGATGAGAATCACTTGAATTGGATGAATTCACTTCTTCAATATTCCTCTTTTCAGACCATGTATTGGCTGCCACACTTTCAGAGGGGCTTGATTTATACCACGAAAATACTTATCCTACCAATTAACAAGTGTGGTCTCACTTGGAGGTGATTCTTGGGTAGCCTCCTACTATTGATTTTCTTCTTATTTTGTTTATGGTTCCATGCTAGTCATTTTCACCATCAATCTCTTTTTTTAGAACATTGTTGAAGCATGTTTGACTGATTATGGGGTTGATTGCATAGGAAACACCAGTCATATTCTTGATCCATATTATTTTGCACTAGTACCATGGCTCCAAATGTGGATACAACATTAGGATTGTAAGGTTGAAATTCCCTATTAGTAGGAGGTTTCACTTGGTTCTGATTTGCAGCTTGAGCATGCATCCTATTAGGTTGATAGGGAGGTTTATTTGGTTGGGCTTGAGGCTGGTATGACCTGAAATTTTGATCATGTTGCCTCTTAATTGTCACCAAATCATTTCCTAATTTTTGTAACTACTTTCATGAATTCTTGGAGCTCATTTGAGGTACTAGAAGAAGAGGTAGAAGCTTCAGCAGAAATCTGGTTTTTTACGGGAGGAATAGGAGCTAATGTAGGTTCTTGGCTAGTGCTTGGACTTCCTAATTCTGGATAAAGAGGCATGAGTGGTCTAGGTGCAAGTTTACCAGCTTGAATTAGACAATTTTAAGCTCTAATAGCAATGTTATAAGCTACGGGAAAAGTTGTACCTCTCATAGATTATATCATCATTGCAATATCATAATTTAGGGCTTTTAGAAAGTAGATAAAAACACCTTCAGACGTTGATCTCATGGAAAGCAGATTTCTATCCCATGTCTTTTGAAACCTAAAGTTGAAATCAGCCATATGCTCATTTGGTGCTCTCTTGATTGTGGTTAATTTCTCTGGAAAAGATAAATTTATACCTTTTCCCCAAATTGAACAAAAAGAGTTGTGCATAACTGATCCCAATTGTTGATTTATCCTGCCCCTAGAATCCTAAACCATTGTAGAGTTTTTCCTTTGAAATAAGAAGCCAACAATTTGACATCCACATTCATTTCATTAACCTCATGTATAACACAGACATTTACAATGTCTTGAATGTGATCAAATGGAGTTATATGGTCCTCCCCAGTAAAGTATAGAATGTTCTTCAATGTTGCAACTAGGATTGAGTTTTGTGCATTGAGAGTAAGTGGGTTGTTGCTCGTGAAATTGACATAGGGATTTGGTGGCCCTTTTGGTGGTTGCTATAGTAGATGTGCCATTAATATTGGTCTAAGAACTCTAGTTGATTGAATGAAAGGCCTTCCAGGTGGAGGTGTTGATAGTTTTCTATTCGGTGGAGATGGAGACCTTTGAACTCTTCTTCCCCTTATTCCTCTGCCTGGAGATAGTTGCAGATATTCGAAAACACCTTATCTTGCTCTAGACCTTGTTTGAATTATTCTCATAAATTTGACAAGCTTGACCTGCTAAAACTAGTGAATTCTTCCCTTTTGGAGTCGCCAGATGTGCAATTTGAAAGCCTCTTACAAGCTGGAATTTACAACAAGAGCACCTAAACTTATTACAATAAAATGAAGAATTATTTTGTCCCACTGGGCATGTCAGAACTATTATCACCAAATCACATAACCCTCTGATTTTTACAAGTGTGTTCTTAAGCTCACGGTGTGACTGGGTAACATGTGTACTATCTCCAAGTTGTGGTACTTTCTACTTGAGATAGACCTCCAAAGAAGGTTGGTTCCTCTTCCAAATCCTAATGCAAAGTAACTCTACTGAAAGAAAATTAGTGACTACTCCTAATCTATCACTTCTAAGGGACCAGGGAAAGAGAAAGAGCATGAAAATAACATAAATCTATACTATAGAGGTGATGCACCAAAAGAAGGGAATGAGAACAAATTTCCAATGTGTGAAAATGGAAGCAAAATACATATTAGAGAGGGTGATAACAGTTCTCCACAGTCTAATGCAAGCACTCACAACAAAATTTCCATACATACACAATAATAGTGAAACCCTGCAAGAGCATAAAATACACACAATGCACCTGCAATAAGATTGAAGAGGCAAGAAGAATGCAAACAAGCACAACAAGGGAAGATATATCCACAAACTTGCATCTATTGCTTCATTGAAATGCACAGTTCAAACTCTTACAAGGTAAAGGTCTGGATCACCATGCAAGGAGTCCACTACAAAGGCATGTAGCACATTGGCTTCACAAAACAAAATGGGGATATTTTTACTACTCAAATCATCCTCTCTTTACAATGAGACCAACACTTTAATTTATAGAATTCTAGGAAGAGAAAGAGAGGGAATGCAATTCCCTAAATTCACTTTCTCGCCAATTGCAAGTCATTATAGATGAGTTTAGTTGGTGATTCTTGACATGAAAAATCAATCTTAAGGTGTCCCATAACCTGCAGTAGTGAAAGAATGATTTCCCATTCTCATTAAATGCTTTCCCAACCACTATCCAACAACCAAACTAATATGGGATCAATTTCCTTAAAAATCACCATTAAATATTCATCGATTTTTGGATTTCTTGGTTGCTATACATCAATCTTGGAGCCATGATTACAATGAGACCAATTTTGTGTGATTCCATTAAGGAATGCAAAAGTTAGGGCAATTTGAGCACATGCAGCTAATTTGAGAATTTTCCAGGCTTGCTTGTTCCACGGGAGTGGATAATTAATTATGCCTTCTGGAGATGACTTTTAAATATTTCTTCTCTTCTCCAATGTTTCTTCAAATATTTTTTTATGTCCCAAGTCATTAAAATTTGGTGGCCCCTTGGTTTCATTTATATTATTTTTTGTTAGGGGAAGGTGAATTTTTTAATGTTTGATCATTACATAGCCAACTTGGCCAGCTCGGCCGAGCTAGCTCTCCATCTCCATTGCATAGTCTTCCATCTTGGAATTCGAGCTCTTTATAATTCCCAATAATGTTGAGCTCCTTATTGAATGGTGAGCTTCCACATCTGTGGACCCACATTAGTGGCTACTCGACACATATTTCTGCCTCATCCCTATTTGGCTCGGGTGACTCCTACTTCCAATGCAGCATTTTCAATGCAATGCAGGTTTAGATGGCCTGCGGTGAATGAAAAATTCCATGGCCCAGGATCTCTATGTTGTGTCAGTGTGACTTTCCTACAACTTGGGCTCCATACTTCCTTGTGGCTCACAGTGTGACTGGGTAAAATGGGTACTATCTCCAAGTTGTGGGACTTGCTACTTGAGATAGACCTTCAGAGAAGGTTGTTTCCTCTTCCTAATCCTAGTGCAAAGTAACTCTACTTAAAGAAAATTACTGACTACTCATGATCTATCACTTCCAAGGGACTAGGGAAAGAGAAAGAGCATGAAAATAATAGAAATCTATACTACATAGATGATGCACCAAAATAAGGGAATGAGAATAATTTTCCAATGTGTGAAAATGGAAGCAAAATGCAGATTAGAGAGGGTGATAACAGTTCTCCATAGTCTAATACAAGAACTCACAACAAAATTTCCATACATACACAATAATAGTGAAACCCTACAAGAGCATAAAATACACACAATACACCTACAATAAGATTGAAGAGGCAAGAAGAATGTAAACGAGCACAACAAGGGAAGATACATCCACAAACTTGCATCTATTGCTTCATTGAAATACATAGTTCAAACTATTACAAGGTAAAGGCCTAGATCACCATGCAAGGAGCCCACTATAAAGGCATGTAGCACATTGGTTTCACAAAACAAAATGGGGAGATTTTTACTACTCAAATCATCCTCTCTTTATAATGAGACCAACACTTCAATTTCTAGAATTCTGGGAAGAGAAAGAGAGGGGGTGTAATTCCTGAAATTCACTTTCCCACCAATTACAAGTCATGATAGATGAGTGTAGTTGGTGATTCTTGGCCTGCAAAATCAATCTCAGGGTGTCCCATAACCTGCAATAGTAAAACAATGATTTCCTATGCTCATTAAATGCTTCCCCAACCACTATCCAACAACAAAAGTAATCTTGGCTCATTTTCCTTAAAAATCACCATCAAATATTCATTAATTTTTGTATTTCTTGGTTTCTATGAATCAGGCTTGGATCCACAATTACAATAAGACCAATTTTGTGTGATTCCATTAAGGAATGAGAAATTTATGGCCATTTGAGCACATCCAGCTAATTTGAGAATTTGCTAGGCTTGCTTGTTCCACGGGACTAGATAATTAATTATGCCTGCTGGAGATGACTTTTAAATATTTCTTCTCTTCTCCAATGTTTCTTCAAATATTTTTTATGTCCCGAGTCATTAAAATTTGGTGGGCCCTTGGTTTCTTTTTATATTATTTTGTGTTAGGGGAAGGTGAATTGTTCAATGTTTGGTAATTACATAGCCAGCTTGGCCAGCTCATCCGAGCTAGCTCTCCATCTCCACTGCAGAGTCTTCCATATTGGATGTTGAGATCCTTATAAATCCCACTAACTCCGAGCTCCTTATTGAATGGTGAGCTTCCACATCTGTGGACCCACATTAGTGCCAACTCAACACATATTTTTGGCTCATCCCTATCTAGCTCAGACGACTCCTACTTCTAATGTAATGTTTTCAATGCAATGCGGGTTTATATGGCCTACGGTGAATCCAAACTTCTGTGGCCCAGGCTCTCCATGTCGCGTCAGTGTGACTTGCCTACAACTCAGGATCCATACTTCCTTATGGCTCTGTGATGCATCTTTGACCCAATCTTGACCGAGCCATTTAGGCCACTGACCTCCACCCCACCTGCCTTCTTTGTATAGCTTGGAGAAGTCAGGAGTTTGACATCCTTGTGTCCCAAGTGCCCCCAGACCACTTGGACTGGATTTTTACACCATTTCTACATGGGTCATTGTATATGGGTGTTTCAGGTCTTTTATGCACGTGAGGCTGAATGTAGTTTGGGCCACATATGCCAAGAATTGTCACCATCCCTCATAATGCTACTCACCCACTTCGGTGATTTCGAGCATTTGTGTCCCGAATCGCACGGGCTTGTTGAGCCATTTTTTTTTACTCCTCTACATTTCTCCTTCCATGGTGAACTCAAAATTTCAATGTACTCATGTCCTAGACCCTCCATGTGGAAAAATGGCACATTTTCCGTAAGACCTTGCCGAGCTAACTCAGCTTTTTCTAAGTGCTCGACCTTCATTAAACTCGTTGGTACTTCACATGAGCTGAATCCTTCCATTCTAATGAGCTTTGCACTCGTGAATGTCAACATTTCTTAGTGTTGAGACTTTATTATCAACTTAGCCACCACTTATTCCTATTAAGCCTTTGTTTTGGATCCTCGAGCACTCTTCTACCTATTTCCTACATGAATCTGAGACTTGGGTATTCCTCTTGACCACTCATTTCACAACATACTCTTCATATGGAACAACTCGATGTCTATGGAATAGTTGGCTTACCTATCAAAAGCAAATTAATCCTCTGGTTTAGAGCCATCATGCAGTTTACCATTCCTTGACTTGGCTTAAGAGCTCATCCCATGTATACTAGTCAACTCGGTGTATAGAAGTGAACATCTCGTTCTCCTCACAATAAACCAGTGCGGAAAACATTTTGGAGTTAAAGTAACCTAGCCATAATGACACAATCTCGATCCTCCATGAAGATGAACTCAGTTCATTGGTGTCCCTTCAACTCAATTGCATGACTGAGATTGATACACATGATAGCTTGGTTCCCGCACTCCAAGCAAGTTGGTCACCATGGAAATGCAGTAGCTTGGTTATGAGCTCAAAGAGCTCATTAGAACCAAAAGGCAAGTTTTAACCTTCCTTAACCTCTCCCACTTGATGGATCTTCATAACACAGGGAAGATATATAAATACTAAATTCTACCCTCCAATGTTGCAAGTGGGCCCCACTATTGGTTATCTTAATTAAATAAACTTGGGATTTAATGAAGACCAAGAAGAGGAAAAAAAATCCTATTTTGAATGTTCAACTCCTTCAAGAACGCCTCAGACACTGAAGTCACCCTACTTCTTCTGAGGACTTTCCAGTGTAAGCCTACCCTTATCATCCAAATTTTTATCGAGGGGTGGAAATTGATAACAAGGACTAAACAAATTTTTTTTATGAGTTTGAAATTATACCCCTTAACAAATTATATATGTCACGTAACAAAGAAAAGATCAGAAGTCAAGAAGTGGTGCGATACAAAGGAGGATAGCCGCATAATAAAGAGAAAACCCCAAAATGTATAGAATCATCCATGATGGTCATGAAATTCCACGGGACCAATAGAAAATAGGGGATGTCTACGGGAGTCTTCGAAAAATTCAAATTTTCAATTTTCAACGTATATTAAAGTCGGCTTATGATGAATCTTCAAAAAGATGTTGACTCATGAAAATTGATATCTATTCATGAAATGAACATGGTATATAAGTGAATTCAATTGTGAATTCATGTGTGCACTTACAGAATTATGATGTCATTTTCAAAGGAGAAGGAAAAGAGTGATAAGAGAGGAGTGATTAATGAATATATATCAAGAGGATAAGAGAAGAAAGAGAAAGAGAAAACTCAAGCATATTAGAATGTCAATTTTCTGAAGAAGAATAAAGAGCAAGAAGTACATAAGCAAAGTGTAAAGTGTAAGTGTACAAAAATAACAGAAAGAAGTGAAGAAAAATATATATGCCATCATTAAGTTCAAGAAGAAACTACATTGGGTGGATCTTTGCATTATTGATTCGGTGCTCGGTATTAGGGATTGGTGTCTCCAGTGAGTTGGTTCTCATAAATCAAGATGAGTTGGTTCTTGGTATTGGGGATTAGTGTCTCCAGTGAGTTTTTTCTCACGAATCAAGTTGATTTGGTGCTTGGTATTGGAGATTGGTGTCTCCAATGATTTGGTACTCTCGAATCAAGCCTAGTTGGTGCTCAGTATTGGGGATTGATGTATCGAGTAGGTTGGTGCCTATGAATATTTCTTATACAATTAATTTTTTAGATGGATTTGGATAGTAGCTCCAAGAAGTCTTTTTTCTCTGTAGTTTTTCTCCTGAAAGGGTTTCCACATAAATATGGTATTTTTAAAGTGTTATATATTTTTGTGATTGTAACTGTTATGAATGTTAAAGTTCAAATTGTTAAAATTGTATTATACTGATTCATTATCCCTAGTATAAGTGTGTTTTCTACAATATCTCCCTCTTCTATTGAAATGCAAAAGGAAACAAATGATTTTGTTATCTCTCACTTTTCTCTCAAAATGAAAAATGGAACCTTTTTCTTGCAATATATCTTTTCCCTCTATTGATATGGAAAGTGCAATAATTGTTTGTCATGTTTTGTTTTCTCCTATTATAATAGAAAATGATGTTAATTATTGTGATGTTCCTCTTGAAATAGCAATTAATGAAAATATTTTTAATATTTCTCTTGATTCTCTTAAATGGAAATTAATAAGAATGTTTCTTATCCTTCTCTTGATGTGGTTACAAATACAAGTGATGTGTATGATACTTGTGAGCACACTTCTTTAAAAATTATACATGATGATAAATATTTATATCATGCCTATAATGTTATTCCCCTACACCTCCAAAGGGTACTAATGACATCATCCTTCCCCTTAAATGGGATTAGTGTTCCCATGGCTACAATTAATAGTGAGTTTCAATATCTCAATGAGCCTATTCACACTTCTACCATACCTTACACAAGGTCACTGCCTTAATGCATGTCATATATACTTTGCAAAACCAAGTGCATACCTTATCACTCGAGAATAAGGCCTATAATGTGTTGATTAATTATGATACTATAAATTAAATTTCAATAAAGCGTACCTTTTCCCACACATCTTTCCCTAAGCACTTTATCATGCCTACATTCCATTTATTCAACAGAAGTGATGATCCTCACATACATCTTAATAAGTTTAATATTTCTATGGCACATCACAATAGGGATAGAATTTCTCCAAAAGCCTTCTCATAAAGTTTAATAGGCATTGCCTTAATTTTTTTCCATATTCTTCCTAGCGGTTCCTTGAGAAATTTTATAGAACTTGAGGAAGAATTTCTCATTAGATGTGTTTATAACAAAGGCTCAAACGTTACATTTTAGTGTTTACAACAATTACTTCAAGGCCAAGAGGAATCAACAAGTGAATTTATTTTACAATTTACGACTTGTATGAAGCAATTAATTTATCAACCATCACATTTAGATATGTGATATATCCTTTTTCAAGGTCTTATCTATTCTCTTAAGTAAAATTATTATATGTCACATGTGATAAATTCCATTCTCTACTCATTTGATTTATTACTTTGGAAAAATATTTTTCTCCTCCACAAGAAAAAGTGATGAAGCAATAAACCTCTAGCTGCTTTAAATCAACAACTTCTGAGGCTTAAACTTGGTAAATGAATTCATTATAGAGTTTTAGGATTTCTTGACACTATACATAGCATAACATAAGTATTTCTAAGATACTAGTTCTTCATAAGGATTTATAGATATATATAAGGTTGTTTTTAGCTATCCAATAGAGACCCCAATACATGTATTGATCCTCTCTTTCTTAAAATTCAATATTATTTTGCTCAAAATAGGGGTTGTAACAAGGGAAAAGTTAAGAAACTAGTTGAAATTTCCATTATTCAATATACCAAGAACATATTTCAATAGTATTCCTTCTTGACTTTTAAGATGGCCAATGTGTAACCAAATCAAGTCACTAACTCCCACTAAACAGTGGTTAGAGCATGAATTACAGTCCAAATAGGGTTTATAACATCAAACCTACAGTCAAGAACCTACTTGACAGGGTATAGATATTCCAAGTACTTAGATATTAACTAGACTTTACAAGCTTCCTTGGTATTCATATTCAACGATTGAGACTAATACTAACATTGAAAAGGAAGTAGGGTTTCAAAGTATTCTTGTTCAATCATCATACTCATAGGCTTGTGACTTATTTCTTGACAATATTTTGATGGTAATACAATAAAAATGGTTCTCTCTCTCCTCTCCTTATTGTTTTTACTTTAACCACACTATATATCAGGGAATTAGCATAATTTTGTATGGAATAGGATTTCAAGTGCCTAGATTTGGTTCTAAGTACATCTCACTTCTCTAACACCGATAGAACAAATATATCTCCCTTAGACATTCACATGCACTTAACAAGAAAATATAAGGACTTTGTTCAAAGGTCTATACTGGGACATAGGCAGAAAAACAAGAATTATCATGATGTTGGGGTATTAACATGGGGACAAAACTCTAAACTCAATCCATTATACTTAAATTGACTAGCTAACTCTTTATCAATCTCAGAGGCTTCTATAAGAAGAATAAGAAAAGGACTTACACAAATTAACAAATATAAGCCACACTTTGTATCAAGATGGTAGAAGAGGGTATTGTATTTTACTTCGTGTAATAACAATGTCAATAAATTCACAGGTCTCCTATATTATTACACCATCAAAAAACATTAATCACCTTTGTACATCAAGAAACACAAGATTAACATTACACAAGCTTGTATCCTCAGATAATACAAAGTTATTATTCATTATCAACAATAAATCCAAATAAAAGGAGGAGAATTCATGGTTTAAGGATAAATTTCCATCTTATTAACATTTCAACACTTGTTATTACTATTCCACGGGGATTTCAAACCATACACAACTATATAGGCCCTACTCTCTGAGATTTCGCTTGTCCTTAGCAAAATTTCAAGGAAACCCTAAACTTGTTATCCCTCTAATTGAATATTCATTTTCTAATATGACTGTGATCATTACCATCTAACCCCCTCTTCGAATGAATGAGAGTTCCATTTTTCCTTTCCTTTAGGATTTAGTTATGAACCACACAACTACCCTTCAACTCAAGGTGGTTAGAGTGTTCCTTGGTTGGATTAACACACATGCCCATAAGATCATAAGCTCCCACTAATTCTATTAGGTCTCTTCAATTTTTCAAGGGATATTCATAATTGAAACAACGAGATTTACACCCCAAGAATGCACCCAAACCTTATTCACAAGTTCAAATTTTCAAATTGCGATTTTGGCGGGAAAACTAGTAAAAGCAAATTGGAGAGATCTAAATAAGGGAAAGAGACATGAAACATGTATTATTGGCCAAAATAATGTCCAAGACATCAACACACCCAAATTATTCTTAGTTATAGAGGATTCCCTTACATCAAACACCAAAGATAGGAAAATATTCATGAGCTCCTACTCACGAGTTGTAGCCTAAAATTGCTTCCTTCTTTCTTGTTTTCAAGTTCATTTCAACCTTATTCTTATTTTCTAATACTCAATTACATGTATGAAATCCCATTATTTCTTTGATAATTTGAATCATGTAATCAAGAACTTCGTGCATTACTTGAGTAGATATGTTCTTCTTTGTAGATGGTGTGATTTTGTTGGACCGATATGATCTTATCTCCATAACTATTGTTTCTTGATGGATATCATGAGCTAAAACTTATTTTTCTTCATTAGATATGAGATATATCAATGAAATTTTCTAAGATGTTGTTGTACTATATTTTTCAACCTTCTTGAATACGTTCTGAGATGTTTTGTCTTGTTGTTGGGTTTGATTGAGCTCACATAATGATTGTGACTCTTTTACTTCCATAACATCTTCTTGTATTTTATTCTTTCCAATTGATATACCTGCACATTCACAACTAGAAAAAAAATTAGAATATTTTTTTTGAGGAAAATTAGTCTATCTCTTGATCGTTTTCATCTCCATGGTGTCAACGAAACACTTTGTAGCATCCTCAAGCATGTTATCATTTTATATGGCTTGATAATACCATTTTTTGGCTTCTTAACTACTATATTTTCCATGTTCTATGGTTGTATTTTTCCCTTTATTAGTTCCTTTATAACTATCTTAGATATTGGTTTCTCATTCTCCACCATATACTTATCTTCTTGTTTAACATGTTTTAAGTTTTATATTTCCAAGAGCGCATTGTTTTTTTTTTCCCAATGAGTGCATTAATTACCTCATACTCAGTTTTTCGACATATTATTTTCTTGTATTTTTTATGAAACTCTTCCTCTCCACTCAGTCATTGCCACATGCTTTCAAGGTTCAAATAGTTCCTAATATACTTGAATAGCTCTACTTGGTTTCTCTTAACAAATGGCTCTTTTCAATGACTTAACTCTTACTGAATGCTTTCAAAAAATTGGTCTTGAATTCCATGGTATTTCCTTTCATTGAATTCTTGGCATATCACTTCTTTTACCTTGGCATTTATCAACTCACATAACTTTCCATCTACTTCTCTCTTTAATTCAAGACTACACTTGTCCTCCTGATGTAAGTATTCCTTTTCAATCACCACCATCACTCTAGAATGATCTCTAGCATATTCATTACTTTCCTTCAATAAAGAAAAAATATTTTTATGGCCGTATTTCTCCAAGGTATAGGCATTATCTCTCTCATCATGCCTAACTCTTATGTCATACCGCCAAATTCTTCCAAGCAATATATGGAAAACATCCATAGGCATAATATCACAAAGAATTGCATCTTTATAGATATCAATATGAAACTCCACTTGAAAAATTTCACTAACCAAGATTTGATGCCTTTTTTGTATCCAAGAAACTCTATAACGAGTAGGATGTACTAGCTTTCTCAATCCTATTTTTTATGGTGAATTTCAGCTGGTGCTAATATGTTGAAAGTACCAAAATCTCAAATAAGGTAAGGTTTATTGATACATGCACTGAAAATCGCAATGTCGTGATAATTGAGTACATGAGAAATGAAAGCATCTCCTCTTGTCATCGACAAAGGGTATCTGCATACAAGGACAACTAAACAAAGAAATTTTATATAAAGAGATAACGAGTTTCTCGGTGAATTCTGATCCTAAGAATCTGAAGGACTTCCTTAAAGGGTGTTAACTTGTTTGATGCAATTAAATGATTTGATAATGATAAGATAAATAATAATTATTTATAACTAAGGAGGGTTGGAAATATTATATTGAGCGTTGTAAGTGGCCCAAGCTAGGGTAGTAGCAAGCTCAAAATCCTTGAAATAGTCGTACCAAAATTCCTCCATGGATTCTTGTTCTTCTTATACGATCTCTAGTTGATCTTCAATGTATTTGATGTTGGGAGGTAATGCGGTTACACACAAGTTGAGTTCATGGAAAATTTCAAATTTTTCACACACAAAAGGTTGTTAGATGATCGGGAGATCGTATATGTTGGTGATGGGGTGTGAAGGACCTATAACAGTCATCTATAGAACATGCATCTTGTAAACAACTAATTAGATCAAAACAGATTACGAAAAATATGATAGGTGCTAGAAATGACTAAAAAAGATAGAGATCGACGGAGATTGGGGACAAAATACTTGTTTTGATAAAATATTGATAAAACGGATTGTTTTGATGTAAGATAAAATATAACAATGCTAAGAGGGACAAGGGGAACCCTAGAAGTAGATAAAACTTAGAAAAATAGGATTTAGATGTATTAGGAGGGATAATGAGAAGCAAGGAGGATATGGATACTGATCTAAGGCAACCAGGAATTGGCAGTGATCACTATTAAAATTATAGATATTCTGAAAATCGAGCAAAATACCTAATGGAAGACTACATGTAAAACAGAAGTAAGGGACGGTATAAACGATTGGTTGTAGGCTATAGTTGATATAAAAACATATTGACAAAGATGGAAAATAAATCTAATAACCTTGATGGATGTGTGGAAGGGTGGCAGGGTTATAAGAAGCTTGGCTAATGATTTAACATGATCTCTTCAATATTTTGGCAGTAGTGTTTTGATGATATCAAGCGTAATGGTGTTCTACGAAGGTACAACAATTTGTTCTCCAATCCAACTTCTGACTAACTGGGAAATGGAGGAAAAGGGTGGCTAAATAGAATCAACAACATCCACAACAATCTCCGATGATCACTGATCTTCGTCAATTTTCCAGTAGATTTAGAAAAAAACAAAATAAATATGGAAAATGGTTGAAATCACTTTCCATTTGAGGTTTTAGGTTGTTTGATAAATGGTGGGAGGTTAGGAATTCAAGTTGGGATGGGTAGGATATATTAGGCTAGGTTGGTTCTAGGTGGTTAGGGGAGGGTAAATGAGGTTTTACAACAGTAAGTGAGATTTTAAAATGGTAATTTATAATATACTTAGGATAGGGATAATAATGATATTAATGATAATGTGATTAACGTGTGTTGGGTCACTTAGGGGTGAAAAAATGGTGTCTACATTTTCCCCTTTTTGTTGGGTTATTCGTAGGCACATGTCACAAGAAAAAAACTAGCACGATATTTCCCATTTTTTATGATAAGGATGTTGTTTTGTTCCCCCCTCAAGCCAATGATTGAATTTTTTGGTCATTAGGTTAAAGAGAGTTGTATTTTTTAATTAGGTTTACTTAAATGCTTAATGATTTTGATTATAGTTTGAAATGACCATGCTGGAGGGATTTGTAGAGATGGTAGAAATCTCAGAAACACTTGGTACGGGACATTACATGACATCTAGAGGGTGATGTTGATGTGGACCACCTACAGATGCATGCTTCAGGAAGACTACTACATGGAGAGGATCCAATTGGATCATGTTTGTGAGGATGTGTGAAGCCTACATAACCAAAGGGTCAAAGGAAACATCTACAAGGTACGCAAACTTGGGATGTATGGTTAAAAATAGAGTTTTTCACAAGGCATTGGGCATCAAATAAAATACATAGAAGCTTTTGATGTTATCTTGATGTCTAAGTGAGAAAAATAGGCATGGTGTGTAAAAAGGATTAAAATTGACGATGATTACGGATCATCGATGTTTGATAGACCAGATCAATAGTGATTCTAGATCACCAAAAATCCCAAAAATGGAAACTATATAAGCTAATCCAGGCATGCAAATGGATCATTTGTGACGTGTCATTTTGTAATTTGAGAGATTTGGTTTATCATTTTTTATTGTTTGTGAGAGATGGAGGTGAGAGAAAGTGGCAATGTCTGATCGAGCACTGAGAGATGGAGGCGAGAGATTGTTTGTATTTTGTTTCGATTTTTGTGATTTATTTTATTATTTGTGTGCTTTTTTGAATTTTTGGGGTGGGAATGTCTAATCAGCACCGATCGGGTGGATCATCCTCGATTGGAATGATAAAAAACGTCATCGATTAGAAATCGGCGGTGATTGGCTTGATTTTTTATAAAGTTGTTAAGTGGTGTTTTTTTTGTGTTTTACAGGTGAGAGATTATTTTCCTCCATGATAGACTCCTAGAGATATTAGAGAGGATCATGGTATATGTTACAGATGCGAACTGGGATGATTTGAAGTTCATTGGATTAGAAGGATTCTTACACTACCAATAGATTCTTTGAGATGCAGGTTTAATGATAGCATTGATAGACAGATGGGAGCCGAGTACAGAAACATTTTGGTTCTGTACCGATGAGATGACCATCACGTTAGAGGATGTCTACAATATCCTATTAATTCCTATCCAGGGTGATAAGATAGTACCCATCACTCGAGAGGCTCATCTAGAGACTATGAGACGACTATATGGAGATGATGCCCCATTTATTGAATATACAGTAGGGGGATTTCATATCGAGATACATTACGATGCAAAGGTGCCAAAGAACCAGTTGGTCATTGGTTATATTGGCTATTTCATGTTATGTACTATCAGATTCAAGGGGTGATAGGTTTCCATGGAAATTCATGGATGTCGTAGTTGTTGTCATAGAGCACTAGATAATATATGCTTGGGGATGTGCATTGTTGGCTTAGGTATACCATGAGTTGTGGTAGTTAATGAATGGGAGAAATTTCAAGTTGTATGTGGGGATTTTGTTACAATGTTGGGCTTACGAACATATAGTTGTTGTGAGGCCATCAGACCTACCTTGGAGAGTAGGATACCCAACAAAGTATGTAACGAGATTTATGAGGTGGAGGATTGATTAGATGAGGGATGATGGAGTGGAGAGGTATTATACCTATTATGTTTATTGACTACTTAGTTTATTTGTAGATAACGTGGTTTGGAAGCCATATGTGATATTTCCTGCATGGCCTGGGATGAATGTGGAATTTGTAGGTTTGAGGCAGGTGTGGTGGGTTCAAGGGAGGCTGGAAGAGAAGATAAATTTTGTTTAGTTTCTTTTGTTGTGTGTTTTTGCAAGGGAAAAATCAAACTTGAAACATGAAAACTTAACCCTAGTGTTAATTTTTTTCTTGAAAACCCTCATAAACACCTCTCTATATCAGTCTATCCTTTGTGTCCTACCTATCTTGACCTTTCAAGTCCTCATATATATTGTAAAAACCTTTCCCAAGTGTTTGAAACATTATGATGAGCTCATTGAGTTCTTTCAGTGCGGTGCTTTCAATGGTGAAATATCTTGTAAGCCTAGAAAGGATAATTTTAGCCTTTTCTGGGTAAGTGTTCATACTCCAGGAAAAATTTGAGAGCCTAAACCATTTGGGAATTTTTTTGAAGAGTTTGGAGAGTAATGGAACTAGTTTAGGAAGATTTAGGAAAGTTTCAGAGGTTCAGGAACAAGAACAATGAAAATGGGTTTTTCAAGGTGAAGGAGTTTGTAGTCTAAAATGGTTCCTGAGCTTCATCAGATCACTCCAGGATATCCGTAAGGATTTAGGAGGGAAAAAAGTACTCATTGAAAATTTTAAGGATGATATACATGATGTAACTTATAAATTTTTCACAAGACTCGGGCGCTTCTCAAGGCAACTTAGTTTTAGCAAACACACATTGTTGTCCCAAGAAAAAAGGAGGATTTTGAGGGTGTTGTAAGAATAATTAGATCTTTAGACCCATCCCATTCATCTATCAAAGCTTTTTTAAGTAAATTTAATATAAGGATTCATTGAAAAGGACCTCTTAGAGCTCTTGAAACTATCTTCAAGGTCTCTCTCAAGGTAAGCTTTCGATACTTAGTCATTTTCACACTTAAAAGACACATGTCAACACAAGGTTGTGGCAAATTTTCTTAACTCTCCTATCCATGTTCCTTGGGGACATAGGGGACTAGAAAATTCACCCAAGCTCATTTATGCTTCTTGGACCTCAACATGACCATGATCATCTCTCAGCAAGAACCTTGACCTAGTTTCTAACCCTCTTGTTTTGTAGTGAATGTTTAACACTTGTCAACCCAAGGTGAGGGTGCATTTTCCTACCCCTCCTGTCCCTAACCCATGGGGACGTAGGGGACAATAAAATTCACCCCATTCTTTTCCTAGATGTTGAATTTTCATATGACCAAAAAAAAGCTCTGTAGTGATTTTTAAAATGCCTTCTTCTCTCTTTCACATCGAATCACACCCTTCCACTTGTCATATCCATATAAAAGAACATTTTTCTATACCCTCACTTATCTCCATGCTGCTAAAATTTTGTTTTTCTCCATTTCCCCATCAACGAGTCAAATTTTGCCACTTGTCAAGCTCACATCTAGGTAAATTTTTCTATCCCCCATGTCCTTATCCCTTGGGGATATAATGGAAAAGAAAATATGTCCCATGACATGAATTTAAAAAAAAACAATAAATTGACTAATTGTTGTTGTTTCTACTTCTTGCTTCTACATCATCCGAATATAAAAATTCATCGTCAGAAGCATAATAAACACAGAAGAATCCCTGCTCACTTCATTTCTTCACCAAGACACCATAATTTCTTAGTAATAACCTCAAAAATTGTAAAAATTCAACTGAAACTCTATCAAAATTCATCGAGAACAACCATATGCATTGAAACTAAAGAAACTCATATCTTGTAAATGGGTGAATAGAATCAGGTGAAATTTTCTCAATGGCTCTTGATCCCATATGCCTTCAAGAAGATAGTAAAATCAAACCAGATGATGCTCTAATTTTTTAATGGTATAAAACTCAGTTTCATGCCCTGGATCATGATTTTTTAGTTTCCAAGCATTCCGGCAAGTGGATCAAGATGAAATTTTGAGCATGGGGTCCCGAAAGTGAAGAGAATCCAGTGAAGTCATTTTTGTTGCAATCAGAGATGGGAAAGTGACATTTATAAATATAGTAATTATCTAGTATTTTCACTTACAAAAAATATAAATATTTCAAAAATAGAAAAATTTCCCATATCAATGCACTTGGAAACCACGAAGATGACAAACTAGGCAATATTTCCCAAAAAGAAAAAAATAGAAAAAAACAAAAAGCAAAGGAAAATTTTCAAAAATAGAAACTTGATAAAAATAGAAATTCATTATCAACATAGTTGAATTGATTATTCTAGAGGATCGATAATTTCAAATTTGATAAAAACATGTGAAATATCCCAAAATAGCATTTCATGGTGGCACCTGACTAGGACCTACTAAAAATAGAAAGTCTACGTTTTGGGTGCATAAAGTTGCAGTAGGCTCCATTTTCATTCATCTCACTAATTTTGAACATATTAATATGGTTTTAAGGTGGTGGTATAGCTCAAGAGAGGAAATTCATTCTTCACAGGGATCCCGAAACATCAAGTTTGTGTCTAAAAGACAAGAAAAGCATCACATGGCGCAGCAAGTAAAATCTTGGGGCATTGTGCAGTCAAAAGAGATTAAAAAAGATTCAAAACCTCAATTGATCATATTAACTCATCGATCAAATTTAATCCATCATCATCTCTCCTCAGTGAGCAGGTTGATTGGAGCTCGGTAAGATGGTTGAGTAAGCTCAATGAGTTTCCCAAAGTAAGTTGGTTGAGGAAAGTTCATAAGTAGGAAAATTCCATTAGATATCTCACAGAACCTCATAAGTTAAGGAGGAGTGATCCATTACAGTATCTTTCTCTGTAGAAGCATCCAATTATGTCTTCTCTGATGTCATAGCTTCCCCATGGTGATCAAGATTTGATTCCAAAAAAAACTCCTAAAAGTGATCTTATGAGAAAAATCATGTCAAATCTTAAAGAACCATTCCCATGGATTCAAGAAATTCTCGAAAGTGATCCAAAAACAATGCAACATGTTATCATGCCTAGTCTTAAAGAAATATCAGAAACAATGAAGTCCAAGAAAATAAATACTACCCATACAACATCCTGCTTCTTCAATGGAATCTTAAGTAATCATTATGTTGAGGTTGTTAGGCCTAGGAATGAAAATACTATTGAGGAAATGAATCCATCATAATATGATTTGATCTGCATCTCATTTGTTTAAGCTTCACACGAGGGTGATTCTCACCTATTCAAGGAATCCTCTTCCTGCCTCCTCACTTGGAATGAAGTATATAAACAAACAATTGTTAAATTGGAGGAACAAGTAAAATATCTCATTGCTTACATTCAACCCTTCTTAGAACCTGACTCAACATCTTCCCTTCTAGTAGAAAACATTATTTTGATCAGTAGTGTTGATCCTGAGGTGATCAATAAATCAAAAGGTTACATGATGCAAGGAATGAAAGTGTAGAATAGGGACGAAAGAATCACACTTTTAATAATAATCAATCAAATCAACATCACAATGAATGTGCTGTAATTATTATAGGAATTAAATAGCCATATGTAGACAAATGGGATGTTGCAAAAATGCAACAATAAACATACCCGTGTACAAATAATTAAAAATATATTGTTTAAACCATATAACAACTCAAATAATGACAAACAACATGCTACGAGAATACTATTCCCAAATACAATTAAAATATGGTTTATAACAAAAAACCAAAATTTAATAATTAACTTGCCTATCCTAAATTAACCTAGGTAAAATATGTTTACCCTAATAGAGGAAGGATAATGAGAATTATATTGAGAAAATCATTGAGCAATGCAAGGCGTTGTTTCTAGATGTCCTTTCCCTCATCAATTACATTCTTGAAACTTAGTCAGAAGTAAAGAAAACAAAGGAGGAGTTTGTAAAATAGGTGGTTCACTTGGATGTGGTGTTCCCACTAGTGTTTGAGATGAGCTCCTTTTACTCTCACTCCCTCATGAGTAAGAACACATTTGCATCAGTTGTAGAGAACGTGTCTCACGTTTGGATCCATATCATGGATGTGAGATATAGAATGCTCAGAAATGCAATAACTGAGTTGGACTCTTATGGACAAAATACTATATAGATCTTGAATGAGTTCTAAAATTGTGTTCAAAAACTTGAGTTCTCCCCACTCATTGAAGATTCATCATCATAACAACTTATTGTTTCCTTCCAGGAGCTGGTAAAAAATGAGGCAAGTGACTCTCTTTCCTTCAATGAAGATAACTTAGAGTCCCTAACTAAAATCAGAAGTTGCATTTCTGAAATTACAAAGGATCATGAAGGATGAATCATTCAATGCAATATTATAAGTTTTGTTCCTGAGGCATGGACCAAGGTTTTGGGTTGTGTTTTCATTCCAAAGGCAGATAAATTGGCACTTGTAGTAGCTCCATTTAGCAAGGAATTCAAGAAACATGATCCTACTTCGGAAACTCTTCATCGGGAAGCATGAATCAACAAGTTCTTCATCATATGGAGCTTCTTCATCTGATATGGAAACTTCTTCCCTCTCCTCTCTTTCTCCCTTTTCTTCTCTCCCCCTTTCTAATACTTCATTTTACATAATCATGATAATTTGTCTCATTCACTTAAGTGACTTTCTAAGGTTGAATTGTAAAATTCCCTTTAATTTATAAAAAGGGGACTTATTTCTCACTTCCTAGGAAGATGTAAAGTCACAATTTGAATGAGATCATGAAGATTCATGTGGTGGGTAGATGAGAGATCAATTCACAATGATATAAATTGGGATGGCTTATCCATTCCAAAGGATCCTATATTTTGAGAATTTATACTTTTTATCAATTTTGGATTGTGGTTTGGATGTTGAACTTTGTATCACCAACACAAGAAATAAAAGCTACATTTCTTTCATTTCTCTTTCTCATGTGTTCCTCTATTTTCTCTTTTTTGCACTTTGTAAGCATCGTGATCAAGAAGGAACTTTTTATCCTTGATGAAAGAATCTAAAAAACTATGTCTAGGTTTTTTAGTCTCGTTATAAGCTTCATTATTGTTTTCCTTTAATTAAATGTTTGAACTACTCTGGTTATTGGGTGTGAAATCTACAATTACCTACTCACAAAAATAACCCTCCCTTTCTTAATTTCTCTCCTTCACCTCACATCACTATAATTTCCTCCCTTTTACCCCTTACAAGCACTTTTTTATAGGTTCAGTGTAGTGTACATGTGTGATCCCCAACCTACAAGTCACCCTTACATCATTAAGATAGGATTAGATGGGTAACATCCAATAATGGGAGCCTTGCCCCGTGAGCATTGGTGGAAACACATAAATTATCATACAACAAATTATTTCACCAACATCTTTTGGTGACTCCGCTGGGGAGAGATTTTCCCACATGCACTCGCAAAGATCTCTATAAAATACAAAAAAAAAGTATATATTACAAAAAAAAATCAGATTTCAAATCAAAATCAGATTTTGAAGGTGAATATTTCAAGGAATGAATCTATGCCATGTTCATTTCCCATAATATAATGACAAAATTTCAAGATTAGAGTTCGGTACCAATGAGTGACAATGAAGAAGAATAAGATGATGACTGCTAAAAATGAAAATATTTGATAAGCCATCATTCTAGAGCATCACTTACAAAACCAAGAAAGCTAAGGGAAAGAATGTTTGTACCATCTCTGCAATAGCCATGAAAAGAAATTCTAGAATGAAGAATATTGTTGTTTATGAAGACCCAGTCAACAAGCCATGGTGGCTACAATTCAAGAAGAGTTCTACTAGAAGAATGAAAATGGGAGTCTCACTTGTGGATGATTGAGAATCTAAGAAATGGATGAAGAAGATTCATAAGAGATATGAGATGTTGTACGAAGGGTAGGATGGTGAAGAATCCACTACATGTAACATTTTCAACTTAACGTAATTTACCAAGAAAATCATGAAATTCTCTTTCATTTCCCTTCCTCTAGATGATTTTCTTGCATACGGAGATGAATAAATGAATGTTTTGAGAAGAGAGTATGTGTAAAGGCTTATAATTATAGAAGAAGGAAATTTTGATCCTGAAGCCTGTTATGAAGTTCGGAAGTATGAATTTTCCTTACAAAGAAGGTATGAACATCTTGAATCACTTCATAATTTTTAGGAAGAAGAAACTCAAGAAGATCCGGATGATTATTTGCACTATGAGGTATTCATCCTTGGAATATTATTGTGCAATTTTGATGAATTTCATATCCTTGAACCTTCTTATGAGAATTAAATCAGCACCTTGGATGATGATGAAGAATACATGGTAGTTGAACCTCCATTCATCAACTCATTCTAACTCAAGGTGTAGCACGTTGGAGAAATAAGGGAATCAATTGAGGAAGATCCTTTTTGTATGAAAGATGATCCAATATTTTCTAAAGACTCCATCAACCATTAATAAGTACAAGAAATCAATCCTGTATCTCAGACTCAAGATGATGAATTCTAGGTAATCATGGATAATCTCGTTTCCAATTTTAATTCTTCAAGTGGTGTAGAAATGTTGAATGATGAAATGGAGGTAGTTAAAGAATCAAATTATCTTCTTGACTCAATCATGGATGAACAAATGTAAAAGTTAAATTTATTTGTAGAAACCAAGGAGGATGGAAAAATTTAGTATGACCTCTCTGAAGAAATGATTTCGCCACCTCGCCAAATGAGTGTAACGTTGATCATCATAGTAAGTATATAATCTCTCCTTTTCCTTATGAACAATAATATGCTACAAGAAATGATCAAGATGGAGTTGAAATTTTTTCCCATATTTTTTCCCTAACATGGCTCTCTACCTCCCATTATGAAGATGATGAAATGGATATTGAGCTCAAAGGTGTGCCCTTCCCGTGTAGCTTGGATCTATTCTCCCTGTTAGACAATTTTAAAAAACAAGTATGCTCATTCTTGCAAGAAGATGAGCCTTGGATGAAAATAAATGTAGAACAAGAGGATGATAATGTTTTAAATGGATTATGGCCATGTGTGGATCATATTTTCAATTATCTCCTCAAGGCCTAGTATGATGACTCCTCTAGTGAAGTTAAAAATGAGTGTATGGAAGACTTGGAAGATCCGTCCCTGTAAGACATCTTGAGGACATTGGAAGAAACTGAAGACCCTAAAATCAGTCTTGATATCCTTACTAGGGCCATGGAAATGTAATATAGGTATTATAAAATGTGTTTTTCTCCTTTCCATGCACCAATTTTTGATGATGTTACGGAGAAAACTTATGAGCTTGATGTATTCCTCAATGCATGGGTGGATGAGGGTGAATGTGAAGTAAGTCTTCCTCTTTCTTGTTTTGTGAAGAAAATTATAAATGAAAAGGAAAGGAGATTCTTGAATCTCCTATGAATATTTTCAATCTTGAAGTCAACACCTTCTCCACAGAGGATTATAGTGAGAATAATGTTGAGCAAATTTGTATTGAAGATAATTGTTCAAAACAAAGTGAAAGGTTGTAGGAGTCTTATGAATGTAGTCAAATTCAACTTATTCTCACCACATTTGGATTCCTTAATAATTCGGAACAAGAATCCATACTAAAATACTCACTAAAGGGTTATGAATTCTTTCATAACCAAATCAAATATTGTAGTTTTGAAAATGATTTCAAGGTCAATTCTTAACTAGTAGGTATTGACAACAATTATTCCAGACAACAAAGTTAGAATATGCAAGAATCTTGTGAATAGACATGGAATCATATTGTTTTCACCATTCCAAAGCTCCAACTTTTCTTGAACATGTTTTCATGCGACAACATTCACTCAAGGATGATGAAGACCTTAGCAATTGTCCTCAATAACCAATTGAAAGTTTCCAAAAAGCTGTCGAATGGGAAGAGAATTAGTTTGTTCTCACTTGTTATAAGTTCCTCGCTAACTCAAATAATGATTTCATGTTGTAATTCAAGGATGATGAATGTTTCCAGGATAAAAGCAATTTTTCTACTTTCGATAACATGGAGGAATGGTTTCTCGTAATCACAGAGCACCAAGTGGAAGTTGTAAGATACAATAATTTCAAACAAGTAATAAAGTTTTCATTGGATGTAAGAATTTTTTTAGTGCATTATACGTATGAAGATGGAATCTTAGTTGGTTTCCTTCTTCTCAAACCATACAAATCCATCACAAGAGCATGGTATGATCAGATAGTGATTTTTTTTCAGAGGTTAGATTTCAGTTCATTGTTCCATGATGGTATGTACTTATCCCAACCCATTTCTAGGTATGTGTACATTATTTCCTCACCTCTGTAAATATCCCTCCCTTGTAATATATTTTCCCTTTTATGTTGTGTTGTTCTTCCTTCTTTTGGTGTGTTTCCCTTTTGTTAGTTTGTTTGTTTGTGTGTGTTTGGAAGAAATGACTCCATAATCCCAATGGATAAGGAATTGTCCACATCGACATGATTCCTTTTCCTATCCTCACTGCACTCGATCCAGAACAAGTCCCCAAGCTAGATCCAGATGTGGTCATGTGTTTTTGCAAGTGAAAAATCAAACTTGAAACATGACAACTTAACCCTAGTGTCAAAATTTTGCTTGAAAACCCTCCTAAACACCTCTCTGGATCAGTATTCCTCTGTGTGGTGTCTATCCTATCCTTGCAATTCTTCATATGTTTTGTACATACCTTCCCAAGTGTTTCAAAATGTTGTTGACAAGGTGACTCATGTTCATTTCAGTGCAGTGCTTCTAAAGTTTGAAATTCTTCAGTAAGCCTAGAAAGGCTATTTTTGGCCTTTTTGGAAAAGTGTGCATCATCCATGACAAATTTGAAGACCTAAACCAAATGGGGTGGTTTTAATGAGTTTTTAATAATGGAATTTTTTACGAATATTTAGGAATTTTTAGAGGTTTAGGAACAAGAACAGTGAAAGTGGGTTTTTTAGGTTTAAGGAGCTTACAGTCTAAAATGGTACCTGAGCTTCAACAGATGATTTAGGGAGCTTCATGATTAGTTAGGAGGGAAAAAATTACTCATTTAAAATCTTGAAGATTCTCTATAATATGGAAATTTCACATTTTTCACAAGACTCAGGTGCTTCTCAGGGAACAACTTAGTTTCAGTAGACACACCCTGTTACCTAAGAAAAAGGATATTTTTGAGGGTTTTGTAGGAAGAATTAGATCTTGAAACCCATCCCATTTATCTTGGAATAAATTTTGAGTGAATTTAATATAAATTTTCACTGAAAAATGCCTCAGGACAATTCCACAAAATTCGTCTTCAAGGTCTCTCTCAAGGTAAGCCTTCGATACTTAGTCATTTTCACAAGAGGACACATATCAGCACAAGCTTATGGAACATTTTCATTGTCCCTCCTATCCCTATCCCTTGGGAAAAAGGGAAAATAAAATGCGCCCAACCTCAGTTATTGCCTCTTGGACATCACATGACCTTGATCAGCTCTCTGCAAGCACTTTTCACCTAATTTATATCCCTTCGTTATTGCAATGAAGTTTGCCACTTGTCAACCCAGGGTGAACATTTTTATGTCCCTCATATTTCCCTATCCCTTTGGGATAGAGGGGACAGAAAATTTTTCCCATTCTTTTCCTGGTTGTTGGATCTTCATGTGACTTGAAACATAACTCTGCAAGTGCATTTTTAAGCCCTTTCTCCTTCCCCCGCTTCGAATCACTACCCTGCCACTTGTCATATCCATATCAAGGTGCATTTTTCTACCCATCTAGTACCTATCCCATATCAACAGAGGGGATAATGAAAATTTTCCCCTTCCTAGCCCCTATCAAGGATTCTTCATATGACCTCAGTTCAGGCTCCATGGTGCTTAAATGCTTGTTTTTCCCACTCACCATCATCGAGTCAAATCCTGTAGTGCCACTTGTCAAGCCCATAAAGGGCAGAATTTTTATTCCCCCTATACCTATCCCTTGGGGACAAAAATGACAATAAAATTTTCCCCATGATATGAAGTTTAAAAAAAAAAAATTGGCTAACTGTTGTTGCTTCTACTTCTTACTTCTACATCATCCGAACCAAAAGACTCACTGCCAAAGAATAATAAAAACATAAGAAAAAATCTTCTCACCTCATTTTTCACCAATCTCCATGATTTTGCTCCATAACTATAAACCTAAATTCAAAATACTCATCAAAATTTTCCCCAAGCTGTCATATGCATCAAAACTTAAAAACTCATATCTTGCAAACTAGTGAACAGAATTCAGGTGAAATTTTCATTTTTCTCTTCATCCAAGGCACATTCAAGAAGATAGTTTAAAAAAATAGATGATGCTCTAATTTTTTAATAGCAGAAAACCCTAGATTATGATTTTTCAGTTTCCAAGCATTTTGGCGGGCAGATCAAGGTGAAATTTTGAGCACAAGGTCCCAGAAGGGAGCCTAAAATTTAGTGATTCATTTTCATTGCAATCAGAGGTAGAAGTTCCATTGTTTATAAAAATATTAATTACCTAGTCTTTTCACTTACTAAAAATATAAAATTTTAAAATATAAAATTTCCCCATATCAGTGCACTCAGAGAACATTGAAGATGACAAACTAGGCAATATTTGACCAAAAAAGCAAAAAGGTAGAAAAAAGCAAAAAGCAAAGGTAACTTTTCAAAAATAAAAACTTTCTAAAAATAGAAAGGCATAATCAATGGAGCTAAATTGAGTATACCATAGGATCAAGAATTTCAAATTTGAGCAAAACAGGTGAAATATCCCAAAATAGCAGGTCCTAGTTCACACATGTTAAAAATAAAATGTCTTTGTTTTGGGTGCAGAAAGTTGCAATAGAGATCCATTTTCATTCATCTCATTACTTTTTGACATATTCACAGGGTTTCAAGGTGGTTTCATAGCTCAAGCAAGGAAAATTCATTCTTCACTAAGGGATCCCTAAACATCAAACTTTGTGTCCAAGAGTCAAGGCAAAGACATCAGCAGGGATGCAACAGGTAAAATCCAAGGACATTGTGCAGTTAGAAGAGATTCAAAAAAAGATTGAAATTCAATCTATTGTTCATATTAACTCATCAATCAAGTTTGATCCATCCATCATCCTCCTCAGCTGGTTGAGTTGAGCTCATGGAGCTTGGGAGCTAGTTGATTAAAGTGAGAGTTGGTTGTTTGAGTGAGTTTCCCATGGTGAGTTAGTTCAAGGAAAGTGGTTAAGGTAAAAATTCCATTGGATAATCTCACAGAACCTCAAAGTCAAGAAGGTGATCCATTGTAGCATATTTCTCTGCAAAAGCATCCAGGTATGTCTTCCCCAATGTCAGAGCTTCCCGCATGGTGATCAAGATTTGATTCCAAAATAATCTCCTAAAATTTCTCTTGCGAGAAACATCATGTCAAATCCCGAAGAGCCATTTCCATGGATTCAATAAATGTTGAAAAGTTAGCCAAGAACAACACAACATTGCTATCATGCCCAACTATTGAAGCAATATCAGGAACCCTTTAATATCCAATGGAAGGAAGAAGGCCTAGACAACATCTCTCTTCTTCAGTGGCATCTCAGGTAATCAGTATGTTGAAGTTGTTAGGCCTAGGAATGAAAATCATATTGAGGAAATGAATCCATAAGATTATGAGTTGATCTGCATCTCATTGGGTCAAGCTTTGCACGAGGGTGATTCTCATTTATTCAAGGAATCCTCTTCCGGCTTCCTCGCTTGAAATGAAGAATACAAGTAAACAATTGTTACAATTAGAGGAACAGGTAAAAGCTCTCAGTGATTACATTCAACATTTCTGCCTAATCCAATATCTTCTCTTGATAAAATACATTTCAATCAATAGTGTTGATCCTCAGGCAATAAGAAAGAACAAGGATACATGATGTAAAGGAAGGCTAAGGAGAAGTGGATTGAGAAAATCATTGAGCAAGGCAAGACATTGTTTCCAAATGTCATTTATCTCATCAAGCATGTTCTTGAAAAATTTTCAGAAGTAAATAAATAAAAGGAGGAGTTTGCAAAAGAGGTAATTCACTTGGATGAGGTATTCCCACTAGTGTCCAAGATGAGATCCTTCTACTCTCACACCCTCATGAGTAAGAATGTGTTTACATCAGCTAGAGAGAACTTGTATCAAGTTTGGATCTACATCATGGATGCGAGATATGGAATTCTCAAAATGTAATCTTTGAGATTACTCTTGTGGACAACATGCTTTTGAGATCTTGAATGAGGTCTATAATCATGTTAAGAAACTTGATTCCCTCTTGCTCACTGAAGATTCATCATCAAAAGAACTTATTATTTCCTTCCTAGAATTGGTCAAGAAAGAGGTAGGTGAATATCTTTCCTTCAATGAAGATAACTTAGAGTACCTTGGCCAACATCAGAAGTTGCATTTATGAAATTACAAAGGATATGAAGGATGGTTCAGTCAATGCAATAAGATCAGTGATGTTCCAGGGTATGGACTAAGGTGTTGGGTTGTGTTTTCATTCCTAAGGTAGATAAGTTGGCACTTGTAGTAGCTCAATTTAGCAAGGAATTCAAGGAACAGGAGCCCAATTCAGAAACTCTTCATTGGGAAGCATGAATCAACAAGTTTTTCATCATAGGGAGCTTCTTCATCAAATATGGAAAATTCTTCCCTCTCCTCTCTTTCTCCTTTTTCTTTCTCCTTGTTTTTAATTCTTCATTGTATGTAATCATGATAATTTGTATCATTCACTTAAGTGACTTTCTAAGTTTGAATTGTAAAATTCCCTTTATTTTATAAAAAGGGAACTTATTTCTCATTTCCTAGAAAGATGTAAAGTTGTAAGTTGAATGAGATGATGAAGATTCATGTGGGGGGTAGATGAAATTTCAATTCACAATGCTATAAATTGGGATGGTTTCTCCACTTCAAAGGATCCTATTATAGCCTAGATTTTATCACCAACAGCCTAAGGTGCATTGGCACATCACTTAGCCAGAACTGAGCACTTGCTCAAAGCACGCAAGGGTACCAGGTCCCTCTTTATGGCATCTTGCTCAAGAAGTTAGCATGATTGTACAAATATTCCAGATCCATAACAGATAATCAAGTATATTACATAACATAAACCAAATCTAGACCTCAATCATAAACAAGATTAACTCATACCAGAATCAAGATTAAATTTATCATGCAAGAATCATTAATAGTTGTGTCAACAATCAATATCTAGCCATAAGGATCCATTATACTAGTTTTGTAAAACACAAAAGTTATTACATTCGTAAAATTGTCACCATGGGTCATGCGCGCACATAATCTAGCAACATAACTCTATTACATAAGTGATGTCTAAACCATGCAAATCAATACATATATAGGGGTGGGAACTTTCCCTTCACCACCCATGCATCCTCAAAATAGGCTACATGCTAAGAATAGCCATGTTCCCTTACAATATAAATACAAGAGCATGTAATCTCGTTAATAATAGATTATCTAATATTAAACTAAAGTCTAATCCTATTAATAGCCGCAAACTATTCATGTCGATTGATCTTCGATTCATCCAAAATAGCCATGGGTGCTCTGCAAGTCTTCATACAAAACATGCTTTGCACTCCATGTCCAAAATTATCCCTTCATTGAAAATGGATAAGTCTTGAATCTTTGTTTTCCCCGTGTGTGGCCTACTACGCTATATTTTCATGCACCCTATGTCTACACGCCTAATCCTTCTGTGCTTTTCATACTTAGGCTGAAATATGCCAGCCCAAACATTACCCCAAACTAATTTCATTGTCGTCCCCGGAAATGGGTAATCCTAATCCATCACCTCATGAATAAATAATAAAGAATGAAAGAATATTTGTACAAAATAATGAAATAATGCTCAAGCGCGCTATCCCTCTATAGGTAGAATCAATTCGAGATATTCAACCTTAATCTCCACTTCAAGTTCATTCCAATCATTTAGCACCTTATTTGTTTTTTCAGGGATGTCTACGAGCACCCCATCCATTTCATCCATTTTCATGTTTTTTCCTTCATTTTTTAATACCCAAAGAACATTAGCCATGCTAGATACCATCCCTTCCATCACATCCATTCGTCATGTGATGAGTTTCCCAATCTCTTTAATTCTTTCCTTATGGGGGAATTGGGCGGATAGAAGCACATCATGCCTCTCTTCTACCAATGTTAGTCTCTCCACACACCCAAGTGCTTCATTCTTAGATGCCTAAAGAACTTCATCTTCTTCTTCCAGAGCCCTTATCTTTATTATTACATTAGGGGCCACACACATATTTAATGTCAAATCAGCCTTCTTTAACTCATCCTTTAGGGTCTGTACTAATGCTTCATAACTTGTAATTTTACACTCAATTCTTGCATTGGTCTTATGTTCTTATTTTGTAGCATCCTTTCATTTTGGCATGCGTACGGGTCCCTCATCTAGTATCATGTGAAATAATGTGTGTAAATAGTGCAAAGTAGATGGAAACTCCTTTGTAACTTTATCCTCCAAATCTGGCCTCTTTTTCAAAATTTCATCACCAATTTATTCGGCCATGCTGAGTATCGAATTTCCCTTCACCTCAGCTATCTTTTTTTCCTCTGTCAAGTGCTTTATTTCATCAATCTTATCCTTCTTATCATATAGAAGTGCCCAAATAGTTACCACTTTGTTGATGTTTATGTGTGTAACTTCTGTAGATACCTTTGTTAAGGTGTTGCTCACTTGTTCATCAAACATCTTGGTGGGCTTAACTGTGACATGGCATGAGTGTGGTGACTTCTTCAATCTGCGTGAAACATATGATTCTTCACATACATCAAAGTCAGGCTCATCCATATGATTCAACATGCTCCAAGATAATTACTTGTGTGTGCGTGTAGTAGCCATGTCTGCATCCATCAGCTCCCAATCATAAAGGTATTTGGGTTCCAAAGTACTTTGGAACCTCACATGTATGATCTTGGTTAGGTCATCAATATACCCAATTGTTGGTGTTTCATAGATTTCTTCCTCCTTTCCTTTTCTCAAGTGTTTACCTTTATGCATATGCACACCTGAATCTAGCACTGGATTTTTACCTATTTGTTGGTATGAGGCACACCTGACGGCTTGTCCTTATCTATTTCTACCCATGTTTCCTTCAAATCCTCTTCATCTCTTCTTCTTAAGGCTCTTTTGTATCCTCAGACTGCACTGGGGTTTTTGGCGCATTGTCCCCATATTTATCTTCCTCATCATCCTTCCTAGGAATATACTTGCACCTTTTCTTCTTTTCAGGCTCTATTTTCATAGGGTAAGTCCTAGGTGACCTCCTAATGGGTTTTGATGTTCCCACACCTTGAGTTATTTTTCTTCTTAGCACCCTTTTAAACTGTGGGTCCCTAGCACCCTGTAAATATCTATCTCTATAGTTTTTGTTTCCAGTACTTCATCTTCTTGCCTCTATAGTGGAGGGGTTACCTCACACTCTCTTTTCTTTCTAACAGTCGGTTGTTTTTTGCTCTTGTGCTCCAAACCACCACTATCTTCCTTAAGTTCTTATTCTTCTTCTTCTTCAAGGGTAAAAGTGTCTTCTTCAACTTGCAATGTACCCATGGTATGCTTCTCCTTGGGTGGTCCAAGGTGCTTGAACTCATTCTCCAAATAATTCTCCTTCTCCAGCTTGAGCTTAAGATAAATATAAATGAGGGCTGCTCCAGCCTTCCCAATTTACAAGCTCACAGCCTTCATGTTAATATAATCTGAAATTGATGTTTTAATGTATGCAGACTTACTTGAAGAAACGTAAGTCTTCTTGAGTGTATGCTAGTCACAGTCTACCTTATCCGCATTGAATATCAGTTGGCATGCTTTTGAAAACCTATGTACATATGCCTAGAATTAGCGTGTGGTGAAGGCTAATGGAAGCTTACACCAAGGGCTCCACTTTCCATCCTTCATCCTGAAGTGCCCTATACAAAAGTGTTGATACAATGTAAATGGTACTCGTTTATGTAACACCGAAGGTAAATCCTTGGGTATTCTCCATTCTTCCTCAAATGTAGCATGCAAGTACTCATACCACAACTCTTCTCTCTGTTTAAAAGGTCTACTCATGGTATCATCATATGTGTACTTAGAAAATATCTATGCAAGATAATTCTTCCCCTCGGGATATTGCCATATTTTATCCTTTGGCCCATCGGGCACTCAAATTTCTAGAAATACAAGAGACAAAAGGATCGCACCGAAACTTATCTTCTCACCTTTGTGTGCCTCCTCAATAATGGTTTCAGCAATGAAATTGGCCAAATTATACACTAAACCTTTTGTCATCTTTTTCACCTCATGCAACCAGGCCTTGTTCACCTATGACTAACACTCTTGATTGTTTAACTTTGTAAGTAGGTGTGATGTCGCTGGAATGACTGGATACTTCTGAAACTTAGGGATTTCCATCCTGCACCCTCCCTTTGTATATCCTAGCACCTTCTTTTTTTCTTTTATACCCTCTTTATCAGTGAGGTCACTGCCTAATTCAGTACCTGAACTCCTTAGTCCTATAAAACTTCCAATCAAGGGCGCAGTGAGCCTCATTCGTCACCCAGTAAAATAGAAGTCCTCATGGACTTTTCTCATCAACCACTAGTGCAACTTTTCTTTTTTTCCAAAGTAAGGGAGTTCATACACCTACAAAACTTTGACCTTTATCAACATTTTTTTTTCCTACATCATCATACACAGACATGTCATCTGTTGTTCTATTTTTTGTCTTTACCACTAGCAAATTATCCAATTCATCTTTTTTGTCTTTTTTTATGTGGTTGTAATCACTTACTTTGCAATGGCGAATGTGAGAATCCTAATCGTGGCCCATAAAAACCCTTATGTATATTACATCTCAGAAAAATAGCTTTCAGGAGTGTCTTCTACTTCCACCTCAACTTCCTTCTACTTCCTTCCCCTTGTGGCTACTCTTGGTGCTTGCTTACGTTCCATGGAAACAATAAAGGTGTGTTCTTGTAACTAATTCAATCTCTAAAACTCAAATCCACATGCCCTAGCTCGATTCCACATTCCTTAGCTTGAACTTGAACCCTAATAGTTGATTTATACTCCCCGCACACCTTTGATTCACTCAAAGACTCCTCACCAATGGAGTGTCAAACAATCTTGTGTGTAACTTCAACAAATCTATCTAGTTCAACTTGGTATCACAACTCTTCGTACGTCACAACTCGCTCTCATGATCTATCTTCAACTCGCTCGAATTCTCTCAATCACAAAGGTAAAAATGATTTCATAACACCTCCTTATATAGCATTTCAAAAAAAATCTACATTTATTCTCTCCACCTACCACCGTACTCAGCATTAACTTGGCATTTCTTTCCTTTTTCCGCACTAATTTTTCCATGCCAAAATCATAACCTTCTAGTATACCTACTACTCCTCGGCCGTAGACCTCCTTTCACATGCCTTCATGCGCCAAAGTACCTATCCACTATGCCTTTCACTAAGTATTTCCCACTGATGTAGCCTACCTTGCGCTACACTATGCGTCCACTCATCCATACATGGTCTTCATTCATGAGCAATATTTCTCTATCTGCACCTTCACTTCAAGCACATACACAATATCTCTATGCATACCCATCTTTCAAAGAACATTCAAATCTGATCCATGTATCTTGTATATACTCCACCCCACACTAAGGGTATGTGTGGTCATGTGCACATGAATTCAAGATAAATTAATCAGCTACTGGCGCACAAGTGCGCTTATTACACAAAACACTGAACTAAATTTTCAAAGCATAACAACATTGAAAGGAAACACATAAAAGAAAATGCATTAAGGGAAATCTAATCTAAATGGAAATGCTTCCTTATTACAAACACCAAGAAGACTTATTTATAGTAGGGCTTCATCCTACTCCCATTTAAGTAACCGGGAAACCGTGTCCCATCCAACACCTATAACTGGAAAGCACTTGAATCAAGTATGTAACTCACAATATACGGTCCCGACCAATGTACTTTAAGATTTCCAGGGTGACAAAAAAACTTTGATTCATAAAGAAGAACCATTTATCCAACTTCAAGCTTCTTATCCTTAATATGCCTATCATGTCATGCCTTTTGTCTGGTCATTTCTATCTTCTGACTCCACTTGGAAATGGCACGCCTTTTATCCAACTGCACCAGTTTGTTAATACACTCTTCAAGTGCTTTCTCATCAGCCAAACCTCCTGTGTGTGTAATACACAAAGAAGGTAACATGAATTCCACTGGTAGAACAGCTTCCGCACCAAACACCAACTGAAAGGGTGTGGCCTTATTTAACCTCTTGTAGGTTGTCTTGTATACCCAAAGTATAGCAGAGACTTTATCATCCTATTCTTTCCTTCTAACATCACAAATTTTAGTCAATATGTGGCTCAATATCTTGTTGAAAGCCTCAATAGTTCCATTATCTTGAGGGTGATAGGGTGTTGTTTTATGGTGGGAAACCATAAATTCTAACAATAGTATATTTATGGTGTCATTAAGGAAATGAGTACCCCTATCACTTGTCAAACTCAACAGGAATCCATACCTATTGATAATGTTCTCCCATAGAAACCTTGTTGTCGTAGATGTCATGTAATCCTTTGTAAGCATCACTTTTTCCCATATTGTAAGATAATTTGTACAAGTTATAATGTAACACCATCCAGTCCTGCACGCGGGTGGGGAAATAGGACCCACAAAGTCAATTTCCCACTTTTCAAAAGGCTCTACACTAGCAATTGGCCTCAAAGGCATTTCATCTCTATGCCTAAGATTTTCGAGGCACTGACAATGGTCACATGCCTTGCAATATTCTTTGAAATCTTTATGTAGTGTCTCCCACCACAAACCGGCCAATAAAATCTGACATATGGTGGCATCCCCTACATAATGTCCACCTGCAATACCCCCATGATCTTCCTCCATAATAGCTTCACGCTCATGCTCAAGTACACACTGGCGTAAAACTTCATCTCAGCCTAGCTTGTATAATTCTTCATTGATCAACATGTAAGGCATGACGCATATGGCAAGTTGTTTCTTCTCTATATTCTTCATTCCCTCATGTGTCACACCTATTCGTAAAAATATAGCAATGTCTTCCAAGTTAAAGGGCGTGTAGTTCAATCTAAATATTTGTGCATCCAATATTGTATCCTCAATGCTCTATGCATCCTTGCATGTATTAATCCTTGATAAATAGTCTGGTCCACAATTACTCTCTCTTGGCTTAACCACCACCGTGAAGTCAAATTCTTGAAATAACAGAATCCAATGGCATATACACCCCTGTAAGATGGGCTTGTTTACCAAGTACTTAATTGCCATGTGATCTGTATAGAAAATAAAAGGTGTTTCCAGAAAGTATTTCCTAAACTTATACAATGCGTAGATCATGGACAAATCCTCGCACTCCGTAGTAGTATAGTTATGTTTAGATAGTGTTAATTTCCTACTTGCAAAACAAATAGGATGATCAAAAATACCTTCACCAGGTTGGTCTAATACCGCACCAATGGCCATGTCAGAGGCATCCACATGTGCATGAAAAGGTTTAGTCCATGAAGGAAAGTTTAGAATAGGTGTTGTAGTAATTTTTTCCTTCAATGTTTCAAACGTGTGTTGTTGCACTTCACCCCAATGAAACTTGTCTTTACTCTTCAATAATTCTTCTAAGGACATGGAAATCTTAGCATATCCTTTGATAAACTTCTTTTAATAGCCTATGTGCCCCAAGAATCCACACACCTCGCTCTAGTTAATAGGCTCCTCTAATCCCAAAATAACAGTAACCTTAGCAGGATCCACTAACAAACCTTCTTTATAGATAATGTGTCCCAGTAAAGTCCCAAAAGGTGTAGAAAAAACACACTTCTTAATGTTCAAGGAGATGCTCAACTGTCGTCACCTCTCAAATATCATTCTTAAATTATCAAAATGATATTTCACTAGCCCATAAACTATCCAAGCATCCAAGTAAACCTGCAAGAACTTATGAATGAAATCTTGGAATGCTTGCACAATAATGTGCAAAAAGAATGAAGGCACATTCTTCATTCCAAACAACATAACTATGTATGCAAAACTTCACCACTATGTCGTGAAATTTTTCTTCTCTTAATCCTCTTTAGCTATCCTCACCTAATGATATCTAGAAAATCCATCAATGAAGGAGTAGATCTCCCGCCCTATAACACCTTCCAAAATTTCTTCAGTAAAAGGTGTGGGAAAAAGATCTATTACACATGCAAAATTAAACTCCCTGTAATCCACACAAATTCTTATTCTTCCATCAATCTTAATAATGATCACCATATGGCTTACCCACTTTGATTCCTCAATGGGCTCAACGATTCCAGAATTCAGCATCTTATCAATTTCTTCCTTTACCTTGACAAGCAAGTTAGGATTCATCATGTAAAGCCTCTTCCTAATCGGGTGTGCACCTTCCTTTAGCTTGATTCTCATCTTGCCCAAAGATTCATGCACCCCTTTTAACTCATGATAGCCCCTAGGAAAAAAATCCTAGAAGTCGCACAACAACTCAATTATCTTAGCAACCTCTGAGTTAGACCAATAATCACCAATTATGGCCTCCTTAAGTTCATCATCTTTCCCAATGTTGACCTGCTTTATTTTCATAGGCTCATGATACGTGTGTGCCCTTTCATATGCACTATCTAATACCTCGTATGTACTTTCTATATGCTCAACATCTAGATTCTCCAATTCTTCATCATCAATTACATAGACCATTTTACCGTTTTATTTTCTAGGTAGGTGTGCCCAAGCTATTCTGCATCGGTCTCTTCTTCTTCAAAGTGCACCTCTAGGTGTGAATCTCCTAGTAACTCCTGAATAATTTCCTCATCCTTTACACTATATCCCATAATCAAGCACTCCATAACCTGTAACGCTTCATTCACTAGAGGTTTAGTGGAAAAATAGTTAAAGGTATGAATTATACCTGCAGTCAGTATGAATTAGACATACCATGCGTGCGCGTAGCCTTGCAAGGTATAGTAGAACTGGTACACCCATAGTGAAGGTGGTAGGGCCTCCAGTCCCTCTGTCCAAAGACTCTCACACTGTTGAACATGGTGTTGAGCATTCTTCCTATGAAATTCACATATCTTGGTAGGTGCATTGTTGCAGAAAAATATTGTAGAGAAATTGATTCTCACCTCTCGCCACTCAAAAATATTATCCCTGTGAACCATCCACCAGTGCGTTGTCATTCTGCACAGAGTATAAACTAGCACATTCCTTCTTTCCACTTGATCCATCCATTGAACTTCCACCGCATTTAAGAACACTTTAGGATTTCCTTCACCATTGTACCTCGGTACCTGTTTACTACCCAAACACCTAACACAACGTTGCATGCTTACGAGTGTAACTAAACTTCTCACCTCACGTCCAACTATTTCATAAGTGTCATGTGCCCATTTGTCACATGCAACACTTGTAGTATCACTTATGGACTATGCATCATCTCACTGGAGAACTCCTTCTTTTGATGGCTCAAGTACTTCAAGATCCGTAATTGTGTGCACATAAATTATTTTCAAATCCTCTTCACTCAAAGGTTCTATATAAGTTGCATATTTTTGATCTGTTAAATGAATGATGACGCGTTATTCCTTGTTCTCAAAATTTATATATCCTTTGTTGAAGTGTAGATTAGCGTTGTTTTCATAACACCTAAGGCACCCAAGAAATGCTAAAAAAATGTTTGCCTCTACCAGCGCCAATACCTCAAATCCCCCATTAAACTTGGCCCCTTGTATAGTAATATTAGAATCCTTCAAAACTCCAATGGGCATGGCCTTAGTCATGTTTTCCATAAACAACACATTTGAAGATAGTTGTAATGGTGGTCTCCCTATCTGAATCCATGCATCTAAAGTGAGTACATTCACTTATGTACCTATATCAATCAAAATGCTTGTCAAAACACATCCATCAACAACAACATTCAAAGTGATCTCCTTGTCATAATCAATACTATGAGGAGGTAGGCTAGCATGCAAAATATGTCTTTCGCACTCAACTCCAGCACATGGCGTCTTTCCCCTTAACCATTCCCCTAATAAAAGAATGATGTTTTCTTGTTGTAGCTTCTTGCAAACCTCCTTTAAGTCAACAACATCTTTATGAGGAACCTTAGTTGTTTTTGCATCCTCCAACTTCCGCATCTGTTCTTTTAAACATTGTATCTCACCTTGCAAACTTCTAATAACTTCCATGGTTTCTTGATATACTTCCTACTTATGCATAGGTTTTGGATACTTTGCATGCAATACTTCCTACTTTTTAATAATAGGCTTCTTCTTTGGAACTTCCCTGGCACGTGTAGTGACTAACACAAGTACAACCTCAGGATCTAGTGCTAACTTTGGCATCCACTGATCCTCCACAACGCGATGCACTCTAGCCATCCCCATGCCCTTATCATACTTATACTTCTTACTTAGGTGTTCATATAATTTTAGGCATTCTTCATAATTGTGGCTCTTTCCACAAAAGGAAAAAATAATATTCTAAGGGCATTCACACCTGTAGTGATCAGGAGATCCGCATGTATAACATGTTCCTAATGGAAATTCACTCCTTCTATTGCCGTGACCTCGGCCTCTGAATCGTCCATGGTAACCTCAACCTCTACCTTGGCCTCCATCAGAGCACCCTTCATTGTGATTATGTTCATGATGCTCACCTTTTCCTTAGAATTATTCAAAACATTGGTCTGACGTATAGTAGTATCAATGGCATCATGAATCTAATTAGTCAACCTGCAACTTTCAGTATCATGAGTTGTAGACCTGTAAATCTTACAGTAACAGGACACATTCTTCCTTATCGTGCATTATAACAAAGGGAACCTGCTTGATTCATGATCCAAGTGACATATCTCATAGTCTAGCAACATGGAACGCACCGATTTACGAGGATAAATATCCTTAGTATGTCCTTCAACTTCACAATCTATGCACCAAACCCCACTATGTGTCTCATGTGATGAATTGGCTGATAATTTTTCTAACTGTTTTGCCATCACTGTAATTTGAGCCTCCAAAAATGAGCTAACACTAGTGTCTACACACCGTATTGAGTTATGAAGCTCAATTACTTCATTTTAGCATGCAATTGGAACTTGCTAGAAAACACAGTAATCGGCATCGGTTAAGGGCAGATTGGCATCGGTCAGGGAAGACCGACATCGGTCAAGTGCAAGTAGGAACCAGTAGATGGTTAGGCAGAACCGGCATCGGTTACCTGTGCGACAAAGTTTTAATTAACTCTTGGGAATTATATCTATTTTTAGCATTAAAATATATTTATTGATTGTAATTGCATGGCTAAGTTCCCTAAGTCTATAAATGATTATATAAGCACAAAAGCTAGGGTTTAGAAGTAATGTATAAATAATAATTAGAAAGAACTTGAAAAAGGTTGGTGAGAGAGAATTCTTGGTGGTAGAGAAAAAGCTTGAAAAAGGTTGGTGAGAGAGAATTCTTGGTGGTACTGAACATCTGAGAGGTGTGGAAGATTGTAAATATTCATTGTATATCTTGTCAAAGCTTTGGATAATAGATTGGCTTGTTTCTTGGTGGACATAGCCCACACTGGGTGAACCACATTAAATCTGGTGTTGATTTATGTCTCTTGTTTTGTATATTTCTTCTGGTAGAATATCCGCTTTTATTTGCATATATGCTTAGATCTGATATATTGTCTGTACAACCGGAGTGCTAACCCCAACAACTGGTATCAAATATTTGTTTTGATTGGTTAGTGTGGCCAGATTGATAGATTTACTCACACTCTAGGGTTTTCTGATTGAGTGGGATAATCTGCAGCAATGGCAGAAGATAATAAATACAAGGTAGAGAAATTTGACGGCTGAAATTATCAATTATGGAAGATGAAGATTGAGGATTATCTGTATCAAAGATATTTGTACTTACCGTTGGAATGAGAAGTCTAGACCTACAAAGATTTGACTGTCAGTGAAGAGATGAAATATTCTTGACATAAAGGCTTTGGGATCTATAAGATTGAGCCTGGATTAGTATCTGTGGCTTCCAATATTATTAGAAGCGGCTTCTACAGTAGACTTAATGAAATCTCTTGCTAATTTATATGAAAAACCTAGTGCTTCAAATAAAGTTTATTTGATGAGGAAACTCGATTTAGTTCTAAGATGCATGAAGGTGAATCTGCCTCTAGTCAGAGAGAATGATTTCCGATCTATTGTAAATCAGTTAAAATTGGTTGTTATATCATTTGATGATGAAGTAAAAGCACTTTTAGTTCTTATGTTCTTTTCTTGATAGTTGGGACAACTTGGTAATGGTTATTAGTAATACAGCATCTGCTAATATATATTTTAAAGTTTGATGATGTAGTTAGGATAATTATTGAATGAAGAAATTTGTAGGAAGAGTCCAGAGGAAACATCATTTGGAAATGCTTTGAATGTAGAAATCAGGGGCAGGTAAAATGAGAGATCCAAGAGTAAGAGTAATGGGAAATCAAAGTCAAGGGAAAGTATATCTAAATCCCAAATTGTAAGGGAGCTTATTTGTCTAGAAATGTGGAAAGAAAGGACATGCAAAAAAAGATTGTTGATCAAAGGATAATAGAGAATCAACAACCAGACAAACGGTAAAGAGGTCCTGAATTTTGCTTCATCCAGAGGTAATGCAAGATGCTCTTATTATTTCTTTGGACAATCTAGATCTATTAGAATCATGGGTTTTATATTCAGGAGCTTCTTTCCAAGCAACCCATAATAAGGATTATTTCTATAATCATTATGTACAGGGCAATTTTGGGCATATTTATTTGGGTGATGATGAACCTGTGCAGTATTACTAGTAAAAGTGGAAGTTCATATAAAATTACAGAATATAAATACATGGGCCATTGAAAGATGTGAGGCATGTGCCAAGCCTCAAGAGGAATCTTATTTCTGCAGGGCAACTAGGTGAATCTAGTTACCCATGCAGTTACTTTTATAGGAAGACTCTTGGAAAGTCACCAAGGGTGCTTTTGTTGTGGCAAGAGGTAAGAAGGTAGGAACGTTATATTTATCTACCTATATTATTGATTCATTTTCTACATGATTCTACTTCAGAATATCAGGATGCATGCATGTGGCATAATTGGCATATTTCATATGAGTCAAAAAGGAATGCAGATCTTAAATATCTATAGGGTAAGTTATCAAATTTGAAAGACTTAGAGTCTTGATTTCTATGAGCATTGTATCTTTGGAAAGCAAAAGAGTAGATTTATCCAAAGTTGGGATCAATTAAAAAGGAGCAGAAATTAGAGCTTATACACTCAGATCCTGTGGGGATGGTCTGTCAGCACTAATCTGGCACTATGATAATTCTTCATTGGGAACTCCTCGTGCTATGATTATTTACTAATGCACAGCCTTTATTTTGGTGGATAGTAATCTGGAAACACAACAACAAACATAACACAAGAATACCATAGACTATGATACGAAGGAATGATGACAAATCTGAAATATAAGTGTAAATTATAATATTAACATGAAATTGTTACAATCTCACCCATGAGGTACTTCAAGTGTTACTGACTTCACTTGCCTTCCAACAATAACTATGGGAGAAACTTCACAATTACTCCTCTTGATGACTTCTTTAACACACCTTCTAAATGATGGCTTCCTTTACACACTTTCATACAATATTTCTCACTACTTCTCTCTACGACTAAATGAGGGGGATGGCCTCTCTATTTATAGGAATTCAGGCTTATCCACCCTATCTCTAAGATAGGATAGGAAATATCTTCCAGCCAATCATATTCCATGCCTAAACTCTTTCCTTACATGTAGGCTTATCTTCTAAGATAAGATAAACCTTATCATCTCACATGGGTTCCACCTTTTTAGACTTTTCTACAAATAAAATACACAAAATATTTATGACATCACTCCTTGTCCTTATTACAAATATAATATTTCTAATTCCTAATCATGTAGACCCTACTTCTCTACTTACCCCAACTTTGACATTTTAACATTACTCGGACCACTTACGACAAATATTTACTTTTTACCACAACATTCCTATTGTACTTTGACTGTTACCATACTCTACATTATTGGCGGCACCGTACTGATGGCAGCCGTTATCTTCTATCGGATGCTACTACTAATTATACTTAACAACATCCTATTCCTAATACATACATTAATGAAATAGAAATTACGAGAGGAAAATTTTAGTGTTAACATCTTCCCCCTTCCTAGCTTCTACTTCGTCCTCGGAGTAGACTATTCTGAAGCGGTGCTTGGAAAATATTTAACTTGTCGTGGTTGACCCATTTTATAATGGGAGTACCATCTAATTCCTCCAGTCGGTATGTACCATTTTCATGCACAGCTGCTATTTTGTAGGGCCCCATCCATTTTGGAAGAAATTTTCTCTGTCTTCTTTTTTTGTATCTGGAATCATATACTAGAACCAAGTCATTCACATGAAATGGAGACCAACGGATCTTTTGATCAAAGTATTCCTTCTGCTTCATTTTCTTCTTATAGCTTGTATCCTTCGCTATTTCCCTCATTTCCTCTAGCAAATGAAGATGTACCAACCTTTCTTTTACTGAATCACTTTCATCCATCCTTTCATTTTTCATAACTCTCATAGTGGGAATATCAAACTCAATAGGAAGAACTGGATCAATGTCCATAAGCCAACTGAAATGGGGAGTATCATGTTGCTGACTTTGATGTTGCCCTATATGCCCACAATGCTGCATGAATCCTTTTATCCCACTTATGTACCTACAAGGCTGCATCTTTTGCTAGAATTTGACACAACACAAAATTTGTTTGTTCCACCTGTCTATTTGTGCTTGGCTTGTATGTTGTTGCCTTCTTGTGCTTAATAGAAAACTTGTTGACTAGGGCTTCTACCACCTCATTAATGAAGTGGCTTCCTTGATCTGTTATAATTTCTAATGGGCAACCAAATCTAGTGACAATACGTTCATATATGAACCTTGCCACTTCATCCATAGAAGTTGTTTTTAATGGCCTAGCTTCAACCCACTTGGTTAAATAATCTGTGGCAACTACAATATACTTATTTTGGCGTGGGGTAGTTGGAAGTGGACCTACAATGTCTATTCCCCACTTTTCAAAGGGACCAAGTGGAAGAATAGGGCATAATGGAGCTGATGAAGTCTTACAGTTACCATGTGTTTGACAAATATCACATGTCTTACAATAATTATAACAATCTCTAAAAAGAGTGGGCCAGTGATAACCTGCATCCAAGATCCTTCTTGTTGTAAGTTGTCTAGAGAAGTGTCCTCCACATGTACCATTGTGGAATTCTTCTATCAGCTCCTTCCCTTGATCACGTCCAACTACCCTCTTGTACTGTCCATCAGGTCCTATTCGAAATAATACTCCATGCAAAATAGAATATGGACGACTGGCTTGAGTAATCTTTCTCTTAGTCTTTGCATTGGCACCATCAGGAAACTTGAATTCATTCAGATAATTCCAAATATCTATGTATTCACTAGGGATTGTGTCAAGGGATAACAATGTTGCATCTAGGAAATCATCATCATCACAAGATGATCCTAAACCATCATAGGCTCGAGAGAGTGCATCTGCATTGACATGCTTCTTTCCTGGCCTATCTATAATATCAAATTCAAATTCTTGTAGCAAAATTATCCATCTTGCTATCCTCCCTGATGGGTTAGGACTTATTTACAATATATTTTAGAGCCTGATGATCTGTTACAACTATAAATTTATACCCTAGCAAGTAATTTCTAAACTTCTTTACAACAAAAATGATAGCTAGAGCCTCTTTTTTAGTTACAGTATAATTTACCTCAGCACTGCTCATTTGTTCTACTCCCAAAGTAAATTGGATGATCATTCCCATTTTCATCCTTTTGGCTCAGAGTACTTCCTAGTGCTGCATATGAGGCATCAATATACACAATGAATGGCTTGCTCCAATCTGGATTCTTTAAAATAGGTGAAGACACCAAATTTTCCTTCAGTTGTTCAAAAACTTCATGCGCCTTATTTCCTAGTTCATAAGTAACATCCTTCTTCAAGAACTGGGTTAGTGGCTGTGCAATCTTTGAGAAATTCTTGATGAACCTTCTATAGTAACCCACATGGCCTAAAAATGATCTCAACTTACTTCTATTCATAGGAAATGGTAACTCTTTGATTTTTGAAACTTTATCAGGATCAGTACCAATACCATCCCTAGATACAACATGCCCTAACAAAACATCTTTAGAACATCCAAAGACACACTTTGTAGGGTTTAGTGAGGCTTGTGCTTCATCTAACCTTTGAAATGTTGTCTCCATCTGGTGCAGGTGGTCCATCTTGCTCCCATAGATGTAAAAAATCATCCAGAAATACTCTGATGAAGTTCCCAATGTAGGGTTCAAACACCCTATTCATCAAGCGTTGGAACGTTTCCGGAGCATTACACAACCCAAAAGGCATAACTCTATAAGCAAACATTCCCCAAGGAGTGGTGAACGTGGTCTTCAGCTGATCTTTCTCTGCTATACGAACTTGGTTGTATCCACTATATCCATCAGCAAAACTATAACACTCCTGGCCAGCTACTTTGTTCAAGATCTGATCTGAGAATGGAAGAGGGTAATGATCCTTCTTTGTTGTCCTTATTGAGCTTCCTATAATCAACACAAATGCATAGCTTCCCATTCTTTTTTATTGAGATCACAATGGAAGAAACCCATTCTGAATTCTCCACAGCAAATATGAATCCTGCATCAAGCAACTTATCTATTTCTTCTTTTACAGTCTTGGAAAAATTAGGATTCATTCTATATGGCATTTGCTTTATGGGCTTAGCACCATCTACCAGCTCAATAGAATGTTCTACCTAACTTACTTGATGGAGTTCCTTGTAATCAAAAGTGAATAGGTGTATGTACCTTCGAAAGAGCTAGAGGTAGGATTCCTTCTCACTCTCCATCACATCATCACCAATCTTTATTTGTTGGAGACGATCATCAATTTCTTCTTCAGATAATTTTATGGGTTCATGAGTCGGTGTGACTGGAAGGATATCCATGACCGAAACATCAACCTCACTTTCTTCATCTTTTGTGTCCACTTCATTGGTACTAGAGTAATCAGAGGATGTCCAATCATCAGTTTCATCACTTGAATCCACAGGTTCTGCCTTATGATGTCTGAGGGATCACATTTATCTTCACCCTCTCTCTGCCACGTCCAAGTGTCATGAAGCCTTCATTCCAATAGTTTCTTGCATGAACTCTCCTTAGCCATGGTCTTCCCAACAACATTGGGTATGCAACAATACCATTTTTCATCACCTGAAAGTCTACCACACATACAACACCCATAACAGATATTGCCACATTTGAAAAAACACCTTCTGGTTTAGTTTTTCCCTTATTTAATGACCTTAACATAAGTGTTGAGGGGCGATCAATTTTTAAACCCAACATATTCATTACAGACTCAGTCATTACATTAACTGCAGCACCTCCATCAACTAAGACATCATGAATTGAAATACCATTACATAATACCTCAGCTTGTGGAGTGTAGGGATCCACCTCTACCTCCAAAACATGGACCTCAACCTCCTTCCTTCATCGAGCATTGAGTCCACTTCGCAGTTCCCGCCTCTTCTCAGAAGACATAGCCAAAAGTTGACCATATGTAATATTTGCAGGCCTTTTAGACAGATCTTCTAAGATGGAGTATGGTCCTTGTCCCTGTGAAATCAGAAAATCCTGCACACCCAACTTTCTTCTCCTATGTTTCTTACTAGTTTCTCCTTTCATCTTCTTAGAATCATTTCCATCTTGGTTATCTTTTTCTTTCTTTCTTTTTGTTACAAACACATATGTTTCATTATTTATGCTCCTATCTATTACATCAAAAGAATTCACAGGTGCTTTTCCTTTATCATTATCTCTTGTACCAGATGTAGAAGCTCTATCTACACAATTATACTTATAATGACCTGTTGTTGCAGACTCACGGCACCCCTTGATGCAGATCAGGCTTCTTAGGTTGATGTTCAGGCATCCAGTGTGATTGCACAACATGGAAACCTCTCTCCAAGCATGGGACTTGTAAAACTGAGAGAGGAATCTCCAGAGAAGGCTGGTTCCTGCTCCTAAACTACCTGCCACAAGCTATTCCAGTGCAGGAAAGCTAAACTAAACCTAATCTAACCATGCCAAGGAGACAGAGAGAGAGAGAGAGAGAAAAGGGGAAAACAGCAAAAGCCTACACTAAAACGGTGATACACCAGAGAAGGAGAATGTTGAACATCTATCAAAACTGCCATGGGACAAGGAGAGGTGAGCAATGGGAAGGATGGAAAGATGCATCACAGGCCCAAAGATAGATTTCACACAAAAAATGCCCCAAAACTCCGTGAACACAGATCCAGACCTGTAATGAACATCAGAACATGCACAAATACCTGCAATGAAGAGAAGCAAGAAGAAAACAAGCAAAGGAACGAGTAAGGATGGACAAATGCATCACAAAACATGTTTTTGTTGCTCCAGAAGTTTGCACAGAACATCATTTCAATAGTAAAAGGTAAAACACCATTACAGAGCAAGGGAGGAGGTTCGAACTCCATTTTCAACCCTGGAGAAGAAAAAAGAAGGGAGGGCAGAGCAGAAAAGATGAACAACTAGTCATTATTTTGAAAGAAGCCCCTCTGTACAATATATAGGAAGAAAGAGAGAGGGAAGAGAGAGGAGATTCGAATCTACCCCAACCACTCCCAGGTTGCATTTAACTCATTTCATTATGGCGGCAGGTGAGAACCCTAGCAAAATAGCGGACTGTCTAGCAGAAACGGCGAGCTGTCTATTGTATTAAAGTTGGTCGCTGAAACGTCACTTCTGTCTATTATCACGCGTCAGAGCTGTTTCTTAAATTTCTCTCTCCACACCAAACCAAAATGCAAGATTGACCCTGGAAATGTGTAGAGCATTTCACCATCTTTCCAATGATATAAATAATGTGCAAATCCAAGCTCTTGATCGAAAGTTATGGAGATCTGAAGATTTAGGGCACAAAACAGGTGAAAACAAATTTTTAAATTTCTTTTCCCGCGCTCTGCCATTTGGACGACACGTGGCGGGCTCTGATTTGCTGAGAAATTCCCTCTCTCCACCTTTTCATGGGTTTTTCTTGTGGGCCCCTTAAACTTGGACACGTGGCACTATTTCATTGGTTTGGATCAGTGCTCGAAAACTCACCCCCTTTGACTTTTAGGACCTTTTTCCTTGACGACACGTGTCATGCTGTGATTCGTCCACGGGCCTGCCAGATTTTCGTGTCTACCGCGTCTTTTTGTCCTAGATGTCCCAGTACTGCGCGGGTCGAAATCCTCCGATCCACCCGAAATGGGCTTCCTCGTCCCTTTTCTGCCGGTGATGCGTGGCATGATCTGATTGGCTTTCGGCTCCTTCGGCTATCCGCGTCCCGTGCGTCCCTTTGTCCCACTTGTCCCAGTGCTGCAATTTCCCTTTTCGGCCGAACTGGCCGGTTCGCGCCCTCCGCGTACATTCGTTCCACTTGTCCCAGTGCTTCACGGGCCACCTGGAGGCGTTTCAGTCGAACCGCGCCTTGGTGTCCCGAACGTCCCAAATATTTATAGGACAAGGACTTAGCCGATTTTCACAATTTTTTCTGGCCCAAGCTTGTTCCGTGTTATAGCCTTTCACCTTTTCTCAGAACTTGCTCTTTTCAACCTGGGGACTTGAATTTTCTGATGCATGTTATCAAAATTACCCTGGGGGGGTGAATTTTGGATAACAATTTGGTGACTCAGCGGGGTCATCTGCCTACTAGATGAAGTTACCAGTTGCCTGAAGCATCCATTGGGCATGGAGTCATGAGTTGTAACCTGCAACTGATCTAAAATTTGAAAAACTCCCTCTGAGCCACTTGAAACCCACTGGACATGGAGTTGTTCTCACCAAAATGCCACTTAAATGAACTTCGCAAGAGCAAAACCAACAACACCAAAACTATGTACAGAAATGAAAATCATACATGCTCCAAATGGAACATGCAGAGTGTGCACAAGCACTTCTTCTACTGAAAGAAAACCTACCTACTCTACTCTAACTGGGAGCAAAGGAACACTAAACAAACCCTGCAATTGGTTGTGAGAAATAGCTTCCCTTTCTCAAAAGTGGCAGCCATGCAATTGATTTGGAGCTGATCATGGCTGTTGGGATGAGTGGAAAATCAACAAGAAGCTGGTCTCCCACCCAAATCATCAAGGTATCTGCTGAAGGTGAACCCAATACCTCTTTTAGTTGCTCTGCATTTGCATTGAAGGGGTATGACAGCTGATCCTTGGTACTTTGTAGCTCACCCTCATGCTCAGAAGCAAGCATGACTGGTTGTGACTTCTCCTTTGGCTCCGATGAAGCCAAATACCTGATTGGGCAAGGTCTGATCCATTTGATATGCCCATAGCTCTGATTTTCAACTCCAAAAGTGGAGTCTTTTGGTAGACCCTCTTGAATGGATGGTGTGGAAGCAATGGTGAAGTTCCTATGTCCTTTCTCTTTCTCCAATGAAGAACATGAAAGACTAAAATCTTCCAATCTTGATTCCAAAGAGCTGCTATAGGATGCAGGCTGCTGCAAATGAATGTTCTCCTTCATGACAGAAAACTCTTGTGTTTGGAATGTGGATGATGAAATAGAGAATGGTGGAAACTCAACCGGCTCTTCTCCATCAAAACAGTCCTCCAAAACTGATAGATAAACTGCCTCATGGCTGTCCTGCTGCAAATGTTCAACTTCCTCCATGGTGTCCTCTTGATCTGTAACTTGACCACCATGGTTTCCTTCACCCTCTAGTATTGAGTTTGAGAGATCAAACTCCTCTTTAGTACTAGAACTTGAGAGAGGTGAAGTATAAAGAAAAACTGAAGGTTCTCCTGTAGCCTGCTTTGTGCTCAAACCCCTTAGATCTACGCTTTTCTCCTCCACAGCTAGAATGTGCTCCTCTTCTTTTGGATCTGGAGCAGCTTCTCCCTTCTCCAATGTTTGAAGACAACCTTGCTCTTGGTTTAAACTCTTCCTCCAGCATGAAGTTTGTCAAGTCAAACTCTTCAATCTGCTGCTCTAGAGGACAAGTTGGGACTACAAGAACTTCTTTTGCTGCTGCAACAAAATCAGTCCTGACCACCATTTGTTCTCTGACTTCAACCTCTCCTGTAGGCTTAACCATCAAGGGGATCTTTGTTATCCCAAATTTGGCAGCCCAACTCCTCAAGTTGTCTGTCATTTCTTTTCTTTTTGGCTCTTCCTCTTGCTCTCCTTGATGGCTAATTTTTGCAATTTCTTCTTCCCTACATGGAATTGGGATGCAAGAGGAGGGGTGGGTTGCAACTCAATTGATTTGGCATTTTTTTGTGGTGGTAAAGGAGATGAAATATCTTGTTTCTTTAGAGGAGGGGGTATTTCTTTTAGCTCTTGTGGAGAGGATGACTGTTTGGAAGGAAAAAGGAAAGAAGAATTGAGGTGTGGTGGAAGACTGAGAGGTGAAGACATGGGATCAACATTTGGGACAGTAGATGGAGGGTTCAAAATTTGTAAGTCCAGATGAGATGATGCTGCTTGAGTAATGGGAAGAGAGAAACCAGATGATGGTGTAGAACTTACCCATTGACAAGGTTGTTCAACAACAGGTGTATAGGCCTCTATCTCTGTTGTCCATTGTGCAAGTTGGGGCAACATCTTTATCATGAAGTCCAGCTTCTCCTGAGGGCTGAAGTGTCTTGGAAAAGGGCCTCCCCATGGACAAGGAGTCCTGCAACCAATTCTGAAAGCTCTCATTTGAGCTGTTGCTCTAGACTGCACCATCTTTACCTCCATCTTTTAGATTTTCTCCAACAGACCAGCATCTTGCATCTAATAGTCTTCATAACCAGCATACCCTTGCTCTTGATGTGCTTTGTATCCAAACTAACTTTGGCACTGCTGCTCATATGGGTATGCATACTGATCTTGAATCTTCTCAAAATGCTGACTTGGAGGATTTGTAAAACATGTTGGAGGTGGAATATACTGCTGTTGTTGATGTGAATTCCATGATGGAAATGAAGTCATGATTGTACAACTTCATGGAATGGAAAAGAATGAAAGGGATGGAAAGAAAGATGGATGGGAATGGATGGAAAACAGGTTTGCAACTCAGAGAATGAGTTATTGATCAGATGGAGTTGCTAGATGTGTTTGTAAGTGCCTCCAAAGGCTGAAATCTTTACAGGAACACACCAACCTACAAAAGATGAAGTGAAAGACCTCTAAGGTCCCACCAGGCGTGCCAAAACTGTTGTTGCAGACTCACAGCACCCCTTGATGCAGATCAGGCTTCTAGGTTGATGTTCAGGCATCCAGTGTGATTGCATAACATGGAAACCTCTCTCCAAGCATGGGACTTGTAAAACTGAGAGAGGAATCTCCAGAGAAGGTTGGTTCCTGCTCCTAAACTACCTGCCACAAGCTATTCCAGTGCAGGCAAGCTAAACTAAACCTAATCTAACCATGCCAAGGAGACAGAGAGAGAGAGAGAGAAAAGGGAAAAAACAGCAAAATCCTACACTAAAACAGTGATACACCAGAGAAGGAGAATGTTGAACATCTATCAAAACTGCCATGGGACAAGGAGAGGTGAGCAATGGGAAGGATGGATAGATGCGTCACAGGCCCAAAGATAGATTTCACACAGAAAATGCCCCAAAACTCCATGAACATAGCTCCAGACCTGTAATGAACATCAGAACATGCAAAAATACCTGCAATGAAGAGAGGCAAGAAGAAAAAAAGCAAAGGAACGAGTAAGGATGGACATATGCATCACAACACATGTTTTTGTTGCTCCAGAAGTTTACGCAGAACATCATTTCAATAGTAAAAGGCAAAACACCATTACAGAGCAAGGGAGGAGGTTCGAACTCCATTTTCAACCCTGGAGAAGAAAAAAGAAGGGAGGGCAGAGCAGAGAAAAGATGAACAACTCGTAATTATTTTGAAAGAAGCCCCTTTGTACAATATATAGGAAGAAAGAGAGAGGGAAGAGAGAGGAGATTCGAATCTACCCCAACCACTCCCAGGTCACATTTAACTCATTTCATTATGGTGGTAGGTGAGAACCTTTGAAAAATGACGGACTGTCTAGCAGAAATGGCGAGTTGTCTGTTGTATTAACGCTGGTCGCTGAAACGTCACCTCTATCTATTATCATGCGTCAGAGCCATTTCTTAACTTTCTCTCTCCACACCAAACCAAACTGTAATATTTACCTTGGAAACGTGTAGAGCATTTCACCAAATTTCCAATGATATAAAGAATGTGCAAATCTGAGCTCTAGATCGAAAGTTATGAAGGTCTGATAGATTTAGGGCACAAAACAGGTGAAAACGGATTTTTAAATTTCTTTTCCCGTGCTCTGCCACCTAAACGACACATGTTGTGATCTGATTGGATGATGTTATTCTCTCTCCTTCCCTGTCCCGTGGGATTTCTTTTACTTTTTGATGACTTGGAACATTTTTTACTTTTCCTCCGCGCCCCCGCCACTTGGGACACGCGGCATGCTATTTGATTGGTTTCGATCAGGGGGCATGGGGCAGACCTTTTCCTTTTCGACTTTTGGGTGAAATTATTGCCAAATTGACTAACTCCTGTCCCGATGCTCCCCATTCCTACTCCATAGGGCACACATGCCTCTTTTGATCGGCGTCGGGCTAACCCTGTCAAAACTCACCCTTTGACTTTTGGACTTTTCTCCAGTGCTGACACGTGTCATGATTAGGTCCTCCGTTCTCAGCTTTTCGGCTATCTGCGCCTTCCTGCGTCCCTCTGTCCCACTTGTCCCAGTGCTACTTGGCGAGAAAAACTTCCGATTCACCTGATTCAGCTCAGTTCATGCTATCCGCATCCCGCGCGTCCGAGTGTCCCAAACTATTTTTCTCAGCAGTTAGTCTGTATTTTCTTCTTCTTCGGCCGAATCAGCCGGTTCGCATGTCCCACGCGTCCCGTACATGCATTCCAGATGTTCCTTGTGCTCTCGCAGACCGCCTAGCGAGGTCTTTCGGCTGATTCACGCCTCGATGTCCCTCATGTCCCGACTGTTGCGAAGACTAGGACTTAGCCGATTTTTCATGATTTTTTCTAGCCCAAGCTTGTTCCTTTTGTAGCCTTTCACCTTTTCTCAGAACTTGCTCTTTTCAACCTGGGACTTGAATTTTCTGATGCATGTTATCAAAATTACCCTGGGGGCAGAATTTTGGATAACAGGTCCATTATTATGCACGAACATAGGATGCAACTTCAGATCTAGTGGCTTTTTGAGGCCTAGTATCTCCTCCCTGAGAACTAATATATTCTATAGATTGGTGTAAGCCCCACATAGATAACTAGGACCCAGGAGGAGGAGGCTGAGATAGGTTCAGACTTGGGGGAGGATGTACTAGGGAAATATGAGTGGTAGGCTCACTAGAGAGTGCCTGTGGATAGCTAGACTAGAGCTGTTGGAAAATGCTCTAGGTTAGCAGCATAGTTCATAAGAGGATAACTCTACCTATAGCTTTCTTCTTGAATACATGCAATATATATTATGAGGAGGAGTTCCATGAGTTAAGCTGGGCGGTCATACTGTCAGTAGTCTCCTGCATCTCTGGCACCAGTCCCATTGATCTGAAGTTGAAATCCTAGAGGATCTTAGTCCAGACCATTCAACAACTCTTTTACGCTATATCCTTACTTCATTATAATAGATGTTAGCAAGTCATTTCTATTTTATTTTTTTTAGAACACAAGTTTTCTAACTCACTATTATCTTCTCACTTTGCAGCTACTTATGGATGGATGATGAGACATTATTCGATTATGAAAAACTAGTACATGTTTGTTGATCACCAACTTCTTGGGGAAGACTTTGGGAGGCACTAACTTTCATGAATTCTAGACATCCAACACCTAGTTGTTTCAACACAACCTGGCGAGCTGAAACTCATGCAAAAAGGTAGGAAAAGCTACCATCTACTTTTCACTCACCTATGAGGCCACTACAAATGCAAAGATCATTTACATTGACTCTACACATGAAAGAGGATCTCATGCTTCACTAGATCTGGGCTCTCATCATAGGAATCATAGTAGGATCCCATTGCTAAAAGTGCCCCTTCACATGGGATACCAATTGAGGGAGGGATAATCATTAGAGCCTTTATTGCTTTGCAGGAATATTTTGACATGCACTACTCTTTTTTTGTATTTCAGACTCATGACTGATCATTTTTTACGACAATTACTACTGTAATATGATGACATTGTACCATAAGTAAAACTTGACATTACTGCGGTATATACATGACTTTACTGGTTTGGTAATTCACTTATAATATGTTAAATTTGTTATGGTTTATCACATCTGTGTAACTACTTATTCATGGTAAAAAGTAAATTTACTGATGGTAAATACTATTCATGCTTTAAAATGTGACTGTTAACCATGGTAACTGACTGATACACAGTAAAAACAAGATTTATCCTCCAAATGATTTCTGACTAAGGGGAAATATTTCTCTAGAAAATCCACCAACGAGGAATTTTCCTGGCAACAGAACCAAAATGTCAGCACCAATCTGGTACTATGATAATTCTCCACCGGGAACTCCTCATGCTATGATTATTTACTAATGCACAGCCTTTAGTTTGGTGGATGTAATCTGGAAACACAACAACAAATATAACACAAGAATACTATAGACTATGATACAAAGGAATGATGACAAATCTGACGAAATATAAGTGTAAATTATAATATCAACATGAAATTGTTACAATCTCACCCATGAGGTACTTTAAGTGTTACTGACTTCACTTGCCTTCCAACAATAACTATGGGAGAAACTTCACAATGGATTCTCTAACACACCTTCTAAATGATGGCTTCCTTTACACACTCATACAATATTTCTCACTACTTCTCTCTATGCTAAATGAGGGGGGTGGCCTCTTTATTTATAGGAATTCAGGCTTATCCACCCTATCTCTAAGATAGGATAGGAAATCTCTTCCGGCCAATCATATTCCATGCCTAAACTCTTACCTTTCCCATGTAGGCTTATCTTCTAAGATAAGATAAACCTTATCATCTCACATGGGTTTCACCTTTTTAGACTTTTCCACAAATAAAATACACAAAATATTTATGGCATCACTCTTTGTCCTTATTACAAATATAATATTTCTAATTCCTAATCATGTAGACCCTACTTCTCTACTTACCCCAACTTTGACATTTTAACATTATCGAAGGCCACTTACGACAAATATTTACCTTTTACCACAACATTCCTATTGTACTTTTGACTATTACCGTACTATACATTATTGGCGGCATCGTACTGGCAGCATTGTTATCTTCTATCGGACACTACTACTAATTATACTTAACAACATCCTATTCCTAATACACACATTAATGAAATAGAAATTACAGAGGAAAATTTTAGTGTCGACAGGACCAGCTCAAGTAGCTTCTCATGGAGGATCCCGGTATTATGTTACTTTCATTGATGATGCTACAAGAAAGGTATGGGTTTATTGTATTAAACGTGAATTTTATGTTTTTGAAATTTTTAAAAGATGGAAATTCCTTGTTGAGAATGAATCAAATTCTAAGTTAAAATGCCTTGGATCTGAAAATCGTAGTGAATATTGTAGCAAGGATTTCAATGATTATTGTTCAGTGAATGGGATACGTAGAGAAAGAATAGTTCCAAGAACACCACAAGAGAATGGTGTTGCAGAAAGAATGAACAGGACAATAATGGAACGTGCTAGAAGTATGAGGATACATTATGGATTGTCCTTGCAGTTTTGGGCTGAAGCAGTTGATATAGCGGTTTATTTGATTAACCGTGGCCCTTCAAGTTCACTAGATGGAGGAATACTAGAGGAAGCTTGGACTAGAAAAGAGGCAGATCTTTCTTTTCTTAAATTTTTTGGTTCAAAAGATTTTGTGCATGTTGATAGGGAAAATAGAAAAAAGTTGAATGTAAAATCCAAGAGGTGCACTTTCATTGGTTATGGATATGGTGATTTCGGTTTCCGTTTTTGGGATTTAGAGAATTTTAAAATTATTAGGAGTCGTGATGTTGAATGGAATGAAAAGAGAATGTACATGGATCAAATTTTGGTACCCAAGGATGAGAAAATTGAGAAGTTTATTGATGAAATTGAACTCTTAGGTTTTAAAGAAACACTTCTAGAAATACACAGTAACCATGGTCGATTAGTCCTCTGACCGGCATCGGTTAGATGAACCGCCGATTGTTACAGAGGATTAGAACCAGCATCGGTTAGCAGAACCAACGTAGGTTAGAGGTGAGCGGTGTTGTTCACTGTCAGAAGTGGATTCTAATACTCAAGAGGATCAGATTGAGTCTCTGGTAATCCAAAATCCTATGAGAAGGTTACAAAGGGTAATTAAACCTCCAGAAAGATTTACACCTTCTCTATATTATTTATTGTCAACTGATAGTAGTGAACCATAGAGTTTTGATGAAGCAATGCAGGATAAGACTCACGTTCAGTGGGAGCATGGCATGGATGAGGAGATGGACTCCTTGGAACAGAACCAGACTTGGGATTTGGTTAATTTACGATCAGGTAAGAGAACATTACAGAACAAGTGGGTTTACAGAATCAAAGAAGAAGAGGGTGGACAGAAAAGGTACAAGGCAAGGCTTGTAGTAAAGGGATTTGCACATAAAGCAGGTATTGACTTTGGTGAAATATTTTTTCCTGTTGTTAAGATGACTTCTATTCGTACTGTATTGAGTTTAGTTGTAGTAAAAGATTTGCATTTAGATAAACTAGATGTGAAGACGACTTTCCTTCATGGTGATTTAGATGAAGAAATTTATATGCAACAGCCGCTTGGGTATGAAGTCAAGGATAAGGAGAAACTAGTGTACAGGTTAAAAAAGAGCCTATATGGGTTCAATCAACCTCCAAGGTAGGTTTGATAGTTTTATGCATGAGCATGGTTACTTGAGATGTGAATCTGACCATTGTGTTTATTTCAAGAAGATTGAAAATGGGAACTATATTATTTTGTTGATGTATGTGGATGATATGCTTATTGCAGGATCTAGTATGTAGGACATTGGTGAGCATAAGAGAAAGCTAGCTCACACATTTGCTATGAAGGATGTAGGAGTTGCAAAAAGAATCATTGGCATGCAAATACATAGAGATAGGAAAAACAAGAAATTGTATTTGTTTCAAGAGGATTATATCTACAAGGTGTTAGAAAGGTTCAACATGCAAAATGTAAAACCTGTTAGCACACCTATGGCTGGACACTTCAAATTGAACAAAGATCAGTGTCCTTCATCACATGAGGAGGTCAAATACATGACACGAGTGCCATATGCTTTAGCAGTTGGAAGTTTCATGTACGCTATGGTTTTATACTAGACCAGACGTTGCACAGATAGTGGGAGTTGTAATTAGATATATGGCTAATCCAGGTAAAGAGTATTGGAAACCAGTCCAATGGATACTCAGGTATTTGAAAGGAACATATAGCATGTAGTTATGCTATGGAGGTTTAGATATTTCATTAAGTGGCTATGTTGATTCGGCTATGGTTGGAGATCTGGATGGTAGGAGGAGCACTGCTGGATATATTTTCACAGTAGGTGGAACGGCAGTTAGCTAGATTTCGAGATTGCAGAAGGTTATGGCTTTTTCTACTACAAAGACAGAGTATGTTGCAGCTACAGAGGCTGGAAAGGAGATTATATGGATGAGTAGGTTCATGGAAGATTTGGGAAAGGAGCAAAGTGATTGTAAACTATTTAGTGATAGTCAGAGTGCAATTCATTTGGCAAAGAACTCAGCGTTTCATTCGAGAATGAAACACATTCAGTTGAGGTATCACTTCATACGGAAGGTATTGGAGGATGGATAGTTGAATCTTGAAAAGATTCATATGAGCAAGAACCCTGCAGATATGCTAACGAAACCATTAGCAAAGGAAAATTTGGAGCTGCACTCCACTTCTATTGGTCTTCGAGTTTGAGACTTGAAGAGGAAGAAACAAAGCTAAGGAAGAATCTAAGAATGGCATTGTACAGGTATGGTGCAATAATTAAACTCCAAGTGGGAGATTGTTGAGTTGTGGAGCTCAATTACTTCATTTTAGCATGTAATTGGAACTTGTTGGAAAACACAGTAACTGGCATCGGTTAAGGGCAAACCGGCATCGGTCAGGGAAGACTGGCATCGGTCAATGGCAAGTAGGAACTGGCGACGGTTAGGTAGAACTAGCGTCAGTTACCTATGCGACAAAGTTTTAATTAACTCTCAGGAATTATATCTATTTTTAGCATTAAAATGGATTTATTGATTGTAATTGCATGGGCTAAGTTCCCTAAGTCTATAAATGACTATATAAGCACAAAAGCTAGGGTTTAGAAGTAATGATAAACAAGAATTAGAAAGAACTTGAAAAGGGTTGGTGAGAGAGAATTCTTGGTGGTAGAGCAAAAAATTAAAGGAAGAAAGTACTGAACATCTGAGAGGTGTGGAAGATTGTAAATATTCATTGTATATCTTGTCAAAGCTTTGGATAATAGATTGGCTTGTTTCTTAGTGGACGTAGCCCACACTGGTGTGAACCACATTAAATCTGGTGTTGATTTATGTCTCTTGTTTTGTATATTTCTTATGGTAGAATATATGCTTTTATTTACATGTATGCTTAGATATGATATATTGTCTGTACAACCAGTGTGTTAACCTCAACACTCCCAACTTCCTCAACATGCAAAGCTACCTCAAGTGCCTCACGCAGATATGTATAAGTCTTGTGTGAGAGCACTCTTCTAAAAGGCAACATCATACCTCCAATGAACCATTGAGCATTCTGACTCGAGTGAATGTCATAAGATAATTTACAAAAAAGGGTCTTGAATAATTACATCATACTCTCAAACACTCTCAGTCATGCCCTGCTTGATGTCTTTCAGCACGCTGATGCTTTTCTGCTCAAACTCAGGTATGTGGATCTCTGCTAAGAAAGAGTAGCGCCGTATAATCTACACAAGTATGGTTTGGATCATATTTTCTGTACCAAATATGTGTGCGCCCTTGCAAAGTAGTTACAAACTGACTTTCCTTACACTCTGGAGCTGTAATCACCTTCGCGTGCCATAGTATCTCGTACATGTGCACATGCTCAGTTGTATCTTCGATTCCTTTGTATTCTAGGAGATGAAGATACATCTCCATATAAATTTGTTGGTGCTAGTGAGGACTATTCCCACAAGATTCAGAGCCTATATTACCTCACGTGTTTCCTCCACCTCCAAAACCACCAGATCTGCTAGATCCTGAGCCAACTGATCCTCTTGATCCCCTTCTTGTAGCAGGCAACGAACCAGAGGATGCAAATGACTTGTGTTCCAACAATTGTGCTAAACTGAACTCCCACAGTCTGTGAGGTTGTGTTACTCCCAGACATGATACCAATATTTTACACACCCAAGTTATGTGCTGATGATGCACCAAAATATATACCTCCAAATGGACCTCCAAATAACACAAACAATGATTACGCCACCATATATGAATAAGTTACATGACTAAATCTTGAATTTGAGCTTCAAATTAACTCTATCTGGTCGCTACTCTAGTACCCACACTAGCTTGCTTATTGATAATTGTCATAGAAACTAGAAAACCAAGCGCAAGGGCTAGGTCGCCAGGTAGGATCAGATGCATGCTTGTGGTCTTCAATATTTCTTTATACGTTCCTTCATCTGAAACTAAAAAGGGTTCTCTACCATGCTTTCCCAAATGGGGGATTTCCATATGCTCTAGCTCCATGTCTTTTATGTGAGCGTTTTTCATACTTTGTAGAAATTTTGGATTGTGGTTTGGATATTGAACTTTGTATCACTAACACAAGAAATAAAAGCTACATTTATTCCATTTCTCTTTCTCATTTTTTCCTTTGTTTTCTCTCTTTTTTACACTTTGTAAGCATAGTGATCAAGAAGGAACTTTGTATCATTGATGAACGAATCTAAAAAAATGTGTGTCTTGGTTTGTTAGTCTCACTAGATGTTTCATTTTTTCTTTCCTCTAATTTAATGTTTGAAATACTTCGGTTATTTGGTGTGAACTCTACAATTTTCTACTCACAGTAATAACCTTCCATTTCCCAATTTCTCTCCTTCACCTCCCATCACTATAATTTCCCCCCTTGTACCCCGTATAAGCACTTTTTCATAGGTTCAGTGAAATGTTCTTGTGTGATCCCCACCCTACTGGCGACCTGATAACATTAATATAAGATTAAACAGTTAACATTCAATAATGGGAATCTCCCCATATACAAGAAGGAGGGGCGTAGGCTCGTGAGCATTGGTGGAAACACATAATTTTTCATACGCCAAATTATTTCACCAACAGTTCCCTAGAGTGCGTAGGAATTTTTGGATTCCTTAGCATATACTGGGTGATCCAATTATATATCAATAAGATGATTTTAAAAGGGACATACCAGCACCGATGGTAGATGAGGTGGAGAAGGCTAAGGAGGAAGTGGAGTTGGAGGTGATAGATGTGGATGATGTTGGAGTTTTGGAGGATTTTAGTGAGTGGTCAACATAATAGTGGGCCGCCTAATGAGATCGGATGGGGAGGAGATAAGGGCGGAGAGGCATAGGGGGAGGGTGATGTTAGCGAGGAGCTGGCCAGGATATAGGCATATTTTTATGAATTACAGTTTAATTGAGATAGACTAATAGCATAGTGAGACACCATTCGTCATGAGAGGGATACCCTGCGGCAAGAGAGAGATCAGGGACGCTTACAGCATGACACATACTAGCAACAATGGGATAGATATCGTCATTAGAAGGAAGCATTATGGGTTATATATGGAGAGGTGGCGGTAGATTCAGAGGATACCGGGATTGTAGCATAGGGTGCAAGACTGAGTGCATGGCAGGTAGTAATACCTTCAGGTGGAGTGCCAACAACAAGAGGATAGATGAGACCTCCTGGATTTGTGGCCATTAAGGAGTATCAGGTGTTAGGGGAGGAGATGAGGTATTATGAGTGGCTCGTGACGAAGCACCTTCTTGGTGTACCTCACTATACCAAGCACAAATCTAGTGAGCATGGGTCACCTCAGCAAGAACTAGGAGTGTCACACAACCTCAGAGAGATCCGTGTGCAAATGGAGGAACGACGAGAGGCTAGGGTGTAGAGAAAGTTTTTGATTTTGACTTTACCACATAGTATGTAGATTTTTTGAATCGGATGTATATGCTTTTTTTTTATGACCCCTTTGGAGGAATTTTGTATAAACATTATTGATGATATATATATATATATATATATATATATATATATGATTGTGATTTTGGATTCATGTGTTATTGATTTATTTTTATGTGATGTTATATATGAGTTTGTGATGAGATGTTGAAATATTGGATAGTATAGATGAATTTGATATGATGTTAGATGTGTAAATGTTGATGTGATGTTTAGATGTATAAATGTTGATATGACACTTTGATGTTGATATAATGCTGATAGGATGTGACTGAAAACGTAATGATCTTGATGTATGATTAAAAATGTGTCTAATCATGGTTAAGAATAAATGTGAAATGTTTTCTTTTTGAACTAGACTTGACATATATATGATCTTATGGTAAATTATGTATTTCAATGCACTTAGGGCCTTGTAACAGATGTTAACATATAACTAATAATAATTAGTCACATGTAGGATCTTGGATATAGATGGAAATGAGCTTATATACCTTCTTACAACATGGGAAGGGTCGATATGTAGTTTTTATGGGGGAGTAGGTTCTCCCTTTATGGCTTATAGGCTTATGCCCCATTTATATTTTCATTTTATTGTGCAAACTGGTCGATGTGGGAAGTTTGCTTATGGGAAATTTGGTCGATGCAGGAAGCTTTCCTAGGATGCTTTTGATATTTTCACTTTGACATGAAGGTTGATCGATGCAGGACTCCTTTTTATGAGTATCCATCCTTTGAGGGTGTGGTCTACAAATTTTTTATTTTAATTTTGATATATTCGTTCTTCAATGGATCGGTCTATATTTTGATTGTCAGTTGTCCTTCGAGTGATCAGTATGTATTTTGATAAATATAATTAATAGTTTTCCTTTGAGGGATCAGTCTATATATTTTTGACAATGTGCGTCCATATATATTTTTGAATTTATTTGAGCTGAGGGTAGGCCTAGTAAACCATTTGAGGGGAAAATATGTGTGTACAAACTACACATTTGTTCCCTTATCATGGTTTTAGCTGGTAGATGAGGGTAAGGTGAAAGTAATGATTGAGGGGTTCCTGCTAAGGAATAAATTTTCCATGTCAAAGATGCGATGAACAAAGACATGGTGTTCATCCTTAAGGTCACAAATATAGGATACTGATAGAGGACCAGATGCTTCCAAATAATTACAATAGTGTATGATAGGTTAGTGGCACAACAAGATATTTGATGTGATTAATGTCATGTTGGTAGATATGTTCACAATAGAAAGGTTGCAAGTGCAAGGAATTTAAAGGTTCCTTTTCAAGTTTACCATCAAGGGAGACCAGGCGATAGGCTTTCAACCCATATTTTTGAGTGATGACATATGGAATGATCCAGTTAGGGGAAAACTTTCCATGTTTTCTCCTTTCTAGAGTGGTGACATTTTGATTCTCAATAAGGAAAAGATCACCAATTTTGAAGTCTTATTTTTTGACATGTTTGTTGTAGGATCTTTTGATGCATTCTTGTTAGACATGATGTTGTTTAAGGGCTATTAGGAAACGTTTGTCTAATAATTCAATTTTTGCTAAGCGTTCTTAACGATAATCCTCATCAAAGATAAAATATCTGAGGGATGCGCCGAGAGATGGAATCTAAACTTCAAGGGGTAGGACCGCCTCGGAGCCATAGACTAAAGATAAGGGTGTAGAACCTGTAGGAGTACATATGCTAGTTTGATAGGCCTAGAGAGAAAATGGAATTTGGAGGTGCCAATTCCTACATGTTTGGTCAATTATTTTCATGAAGATTTTTTTTCACGTTTTTTTATAAGCTTCTGCTTGAACATTTTCTTGTAGATAATAAGGGGATGAGAAAATAAGTTTTATGTTGTATGTATAGTAGAGTTTTTGAATCTTTTTATTTCTGAAGGATTTACCATTATCTATGATTATTTTGTGAGGAATGCCAAAGTGACAGATAATGTGATGATGGATTTATCAGCTTTGGTGGAGACAAGGGTAATATATTCCACCCATTTTGTAAAGTATTCAGTGGCAGTGATGATAGAGTGATATTGTTGTGATGATCGAGGGTTGATGAGGCCAATGAGGTCAAGTCCCCATTATGAGAAAGGCCATAGATCCTGAGCAGGTTGTAGGGCTTGACTTGGAATATGAGTGAGATTGAAGTTTTGTTGACACTTAATGCACTTCTTGACGTATGCACAAAAGTCTATGATGAGCGTCGTTGATACTCGTAATGTAATTATAATATATTTTTTCAGTCCAAGGTGGTGTCCATGGATGTTTGCAATAAAGGGAATAGTTGGAATTGTTCTCAGCACATACTTAATAATGGAATTAACCGAATGTTATATTAACTGCAATTACGAAATGAAATGCATTGGAAGCAAAATAATATTAAAGAAAAAAATTAAAGGTACGAAAACAATTCAATGCCATAATTTTAAATGAATACAAAATGACAGAAAGGAAACAACAGTAAGGTGCATCTTACGAATCTAATCAAGTAAATACCCTCCATTGAGGAAATCATTTTCATTATGTGGACACACGTCCTAAGGTCACAAGGGAGCCACTTCAATTTGACAAGCTTCGTAAACAACCACATAATATCTTGCATGTTTTATTGGATAAATGTTTGATCACTTTATCACCTAATCATCATCATCATCCATCTTGTAGGATTGAGAGGGTAAGGGGGTGACTTTTTTGTAATTTCCTTGGCATTAATGGACATCACAACAATAGTTGTTTGGATCTACAACAAAATTTAGAACTTCTTGAATAAAAAGGGATAATTTCATTCAACTTTAGACGTAGATATCCTTCTACTTCCATGATTCACTTCTCTACATAGGATAATACATCCCATGACATTCCTTCATAGGAACTACTAGTTCATCAACCTCTTATGGGTATTTTTCAGGATCTTCTTCACACCCATCCCCTACATGACCTACTTAATCAATAAAATCTAAATGGATACCAAAAGTTACAAAGTCTGAATTGGAAAATAGAACTACGATAGTAAATCATGTGATTGAGTCCACGTAAGATCCATCTCATATAATTGCAAAACCATGTACCAAAAGAACTCATGTTGATTACGATACATTATTGCAACTTAAAATGAATATTTGGAAGTTATCAATCTATCTAGATCAACCAAGTAAGTATGCCAAGTACGAATGATAATTAATCATATATCCACAATGTTAAGCTATAATATTCACATATAAATACATAAACCCATTTCTCAAATAAAAATCATCTATATATCTAGAATCATTAAAATCTAATATACAAATAAGGGACACACCTTGTCAAGATAATAAAACAAATCCATAAAACGTCCCCTACACATAGAAAAACTCATCATAATCAAATATATCTATATTATCTTGAGCGGTATAAGTATCTCCAAGATGCCTAGGTATTTGAGATCACAAGCATGACCTATATTGTTACACTCACTCTCATAACTAACCACACTCCAACATAGCCCGGGCATAGTCTCTTTGAAGTGTTGAATATCTATCCATGAAATTTTTGTACACATTTACTCTAGGGGCTGCAATTGCTCATCTATCTACCTTTGCACGAAGGTCATCTCTCTCTAACTACCACTGTGTATGTCACTACAACTATTGTAGTTGGATCAAAAAGTGGGACATGCTTCCTAAAAAATGTCATCTTCGCGCTCTAACAATACAACGCTTAAAATATCATATGAACATTGTTGTATCAAAGTGTGTATCAACCCATCAACAATAAAATACCAATATACATCACCTGCAATCACAAATCAAATATCAAACATTGTACTATCCATAATGTCAAATTGAGTTATTCAATCATACAATATATCTAAAATTCACATACAAAATACAAAAATACAACACAACCACATGTACTTACGTTATTATTGGTGAAATAATTTTTCACAGTGTCAATTATTGGTTTTCACTAACTATCATGGGGCTAAGACCCTCCTTGTAATATGGGGAGACTACAATTATTGAATGTAAACTAACTAAACTTGTGGAATGGTCCTTACTTTGGAGATCACACAGGAATACTCAACTAGACATGTGGCAAAGTGCTTGTACAGAGTACAAAGGAGGGATTTTCTATTAAGGGAGGTAAAGGAGAGTAGGATAAATAAGGAGAGAGGATTAATGTTATGAGTAGGCTCACACAATTCACATACATCAACCGAAGTAAGTACACAATCAATTATAAGAACACAACAATGCTAACAATGATAAGACACAAATCATAGACACAAAATTCTATTGTTTCATTCATCAAAGACACAAACACCTTTCTTGGTTTTGCAATATTACCATGTTTACAAAGTTGGAAAGTAGAGATTGAGAATAGAGGAACACAAGCATAGAAAATGCAATAAATGCAGCTTTTACTGCTTGATGTAGTAGTGGTAAATCTCAACAACATACAATCAATAAAAAATTGCCAACCCCTTGGAATGGAGAAGCCATTCTGATTTATAGCATTACAAACTATCCTTTCATGTCCCCCCCCACATGACTTTTCACCTTTCCTCATCACTTGTGACCTTCGACATTCCTAGGAATGGAAAATGATTTTTTTTCTTATTGATGAAAAATGACTCTTACAATGTTGAATTGAGGGTCACTTAAGTGAATAGGAAAAAATAGGGAAAAAGTGCATTCTTAGTGAAGAATTAGAATATGGAGAGAGAGAGAGAGAGAGAGAAATAATAGAGAGAGAAGGGTTGACCAATCTGATGAAGATGAATCCTTCTAATGGACCTCAGAGGAAATACTTCATGAATGAGAATCTTGAGCTCTGACCACTTGTTAAATTGAAACATTGTGATTGCACATCCCTCCTCCTACAAAATGCAATAACACTCCATAGTATTGAATGATTTTTTAAGAACACTAACAAGTGAATGGAATTGAGAATCATCCTCTTACCCAACCTGGCTCTGAAACCTTCTTTGAATGGAATCATCATTATAATGCTCATACATTTTCTTACGTAAATGCCTCTCATTGGAATGTATTTCCTTCACCAGATAGGAGGATTGATTCCTTAATGCAAATTGAAGAGATGTTTGAGAGTGAGTTCCATTTTCTTGACCTCCAAACTGCATTAAAGCAATGAAAATTCCACCTTCTCTAGCTTGCTAGATGTGAGAACATTATCAAGCATGGATCAAGTGTTTAAAAACACTTCGCGAGGTATGCATTACTTGATATGACTCCATCATCACTCATGGTGAGATTCTCTCATCATGCTCATGATGATCATCCTCTTGGTGACTTGAACTCGAATGAAGTTCTCGATTCTTTTCAAAATCTTTACTGACCTTATTATTCCTGATTACACTCATTATCCAAGTGAACATTCTGATCTTGTTCTTTGTCACAATGTGATTTACATGATGTCCATTTCATGAATGAATTCAATTAGAGTGATGTCATTCTGCCACAATTGGAATGAGCTAGATCATCTAGCTCCTTTCATCAAACTATGTTATGTAGATATCTCCTCGGAACTGATGCTTTGAGATCGTGCGGAGGGTTTTCTTTTTTATTTAGGCCACGACACGCCTTCCTAGCATTATGATGATGGAAAAAAATAATGAGATAAGAAAAATGGGATTTGTCACAATTTTTTGGGCTCACTTCCAAGACTTACTATTTTTAGCAGGTCTTGGCAAGACTGTTATTTTTAGCAATTTTTTATTGTTTTCACTTACTCATGCTTCTTTCTCATTCAAAATGTTGATGATTTTCCTTTTTTGACAATTTTTTATTTTTATACATGCCTTGTCATGAACACATGTTATTTTTAGCAAGTGTACCTACATGTGTCGGATTGCAACGAAAACAGACTTGAAATTTTGGGTTCTATTCCAAGATTTCCTACTCCAATTTTGAGATGATTCCTTCATTTAGATGAGTGGGAAAATGATATTTTCATCAAAGGGGGGAGAATACTAAATAGGAGGATTGATTCCTTAATGGAACTTGAAGAGATGTTTGAGAGTGAGTTCCACTTTGTTGACCTCCAAACTTCATTGAAGCGATGTCAATTCCACCTTCGCTAACTTACTAAATGTGGGGACATTATCAAACATTGATCAAGTGTTTAAAAACACTTCATGAGATATACATTTATTGAGATGACTACCATCATCACTCACTATGAGCTTCTCTCATCATTCTCATGATGATCAACCTCTTGGTGACTTGAACTCGAATGAAGGTCTTGATTCTTTTCAAACTCTTCACCGACCTCAAGATTTTCTTGATTGCACTCATTATCCAAGTGAACACTCTGATATTGTTCCTTGTCATAGTGTGATCTACATGATGTCCCTTTCATGAATGAATTCAATCATAGTGACTTCCTTCTTCCACAATTGGAATGAGTTAGATCATCTAGCTCCTTTCATCATAATGTGTTATGCAGAGATCTCCTCGAAATTGATGCTTTGAGAGCCTACTGAGGGTTTTCTTACCTATTTAGGCCACGAGACACCTTCCTAGCATTGCGATGATGGAAAAAATCACTAAGATAAGCAAAATGGGATTTGTCACAGTTTTTTGGGCTCACTTCCAAAACTTACTATTTTTAGCAAGTCCTAGTAGGACTATTATTTTTAGCAATTTTTCAATGTTTTCACTTTTTTATGCTTCTTGCTCATTCGGCATGTCAATAATGCTAAGGATTTTACTTTTTTGACAACTTATTATTTTTATACATGCCTCGCCATTAACACATGCTATTTTTAGTAAGTGCACCTACATGTGTCGGATTGCAATGAAAATATTCTTGAAATTATGGGTTTTATTCCAAGATTCCATGCTCCGATTTCCAGATGATTCCTTTGTCTGGGTGAGTGGTAAAATGAGATTTTCATCAAAGGGTGTAAAATACTGAGGAAAAATTAGTCCTCTATATCTTGAAAAATCTGCCACCTTGTCATAAAATAAATGGCTCGGATGAAAGTAGATTTTTGTAGGATCATTCACTCCAAGTTTTAGGGATTTTTTCCTGTCGTATCTTCGGGAAAATGTAAAATCCTTCAAAGAGAGAAAAATGTTGAGAAGAAACTCGGTCCTCCATATCCCTAAAAATTAGCCACCTCATTATACAAGAAATGGTTATGATGAAATTATATTTTTCGAGGATCATTCACTCCAAGTTTCAGATAATTTGACTATTAGATCTCCGTAGACTCAACAAAGAATTTGATTTCATTTTGTTGTGGCATGGCATCCATTATTAGAGTTTGGAGGAGTTTTCAACATCATATTTCATAAAAATGGTTGTGTAGTGAGAATGAGTTGCAAATGAGTTTTAGTGAAGTTGTAATTCACTGTGCTTTGAATCGGGTTGAAGCTAAGTTTATATGGGGTTTAAATCTAGTGCAATCGGGACAATTAAGACAATTGGGAAAAATAAATGAAACTCAGAGTAGGATTTTTACAACTAGAAACATGTGGGGAGAGGAGGATGTGATGAGGGGGTTGGGAAAATCACCTAGGGGCTATAAAATGGCATCGTCGGAGCTGGAGAGGGTCATATGGGGTCCAAGGGCTACATGCATGCCTTGGGTCTCAAATTTTTGTCCCATTTATTCCTTTGGGATACAAATGGGACAATTTGGAAAATTAGGATACAAAATTGCGACCTGGAGCACAAGGTGGTGACACATGGCAACTTGAGAAATTAGGTTTGGGGGCTTAAATGAGGTCATGTTGAGCTGGAAAGAACTAATGAAGTGTCCATAGGATACATGCATGCCTTGGGTCACAATTTTGTGTCCCATTTTTATATTAGGGTAATAAAGGGAAAATTTGGACACAAAAGTGTGACTTACCCCATTTAAAAAGTTAGTTTTTGCCTTAGATGTCCATTTTTGGACACCGAATTTGAAAATTTTACCTCGAGAGCTTAGGAAAATGGTTTTGAGGTCAAATATTATATGATTTTGACTCCAAATCAAATTTAAAAATCAATGGAAGCATTACTAAAATCCAATCATTCCTAAAACTCTAAATCCGGGGTATTTTTCATCTAGAACTGATAGGTGCAACTGCAGAAGTTTGAAATATCTCAAGAAACCCTTAAGCCTTAGATCAAATTTGATATTTCCACATTATATATAATTCCAATAGATTTTAAATGCTTATTTTGTTTTCCTCCTAACTCATTTGGAAACTCATGGAATCATTCAGAGAATTCAGGTTTCACCAAGGAGCCTTCATTTCCCGCACCTTGAAAACTCGGTGTCGAACAAATTGTTCCTGAATCTAATTTTCTTTCTTAAAATTTCCTAAATTTATTCAAACCTCTTAAATACTCTCCTACACCACCCTTCAGATACTTTAGATCATCCTTGAATTTTCCTAGAGGATGCATATTGGCTTCAGAATCAATAAAATTGGCCTTTTTAGGCCTCCAGGAAGACTTGTCTTTCATCAAACTTGACTTAATTCAATCATCAACTTGTGTAATCATACCTACACACTGAAATAAAATGAATGATCATGTTAACACTTTCTTCTAATCCTGGATGATGGTTGAATTGACAACATGTTGGCCAAAGGAAGGATGCACAGTGACTAGGAAGCCTAATTTTCAATTAGGGATTTAGTTGTCATGCTTCAAATTTTCAATTTTCATGTTAGTTATCTTGCATGACAATAGTTATGTAATAGTTGCAGCTACATATGTCGTTGGGAGCATGGGACATGGTTGCAGTGTGTTTCCTCCAACTTTTCCTCCCTATTATAGAGGTGGCATCTATGGAACTCCCCAATTACTAGAAATAATAGTGGAAATCAAGATGTCGTCCTCCACTATGTATACACTATAGTGACCCCTAAATCATCACCTACAAACATGACAATCACTTGATCCCTCTCTACCATAGGCATCGGTGCTAAATCATGTGTTGTAGGCCCTGAACTATGTCCATCTCTTTATGTAGCCACTTTGTTTTCCTCCATATTGGGGCTCTGGGGACACATCATGCATGAGCCTAAACTACCTCATGACGTGCTCACACTAAAAATATATTTTTCATAAGAGGAAATTGATCCTTAATCCAATAGTCACAGGGATGCAATAAATATTTTCCCATCCTCGACCTACCCACGATAATCCATGTACAGCCTCCACACTATACTACCAAGAGTTAATCTTTTTATATCAGACTAATACTCCAACGTGTTAAGTGCTCGACAACAAGGTACTACCCACTACACTGTAAAAATATTAGGATGTTCCCATTTGGCATAGGTGATCCCTGTTGGGTAAATAATTGTAATGTTTTCATTGACCCACACATGTAACATATTAGCAGGCCCTCGACATCTTGCCTAAGCCTCATAAGCAATTCTATATAAATCCCTCTACAAATGGGCTAACATACATCAACCCCGTGCATATCGCACACCTCTCTCCTCGATGGCATGAAGAATATCACACTTACAATAATATATCCTCACCCCACTACCATCAACAACATAAAATCAAGTAGTGCACAAATAAACTTTCACAATCATGGAGCACCTAATCTGACAATCTCACTAAGTCAAACTAATAACCCTGGTTGAGCATCCCTACCATGGAGATTCCAATACATGTGTTCTCTACGGATATATCCAAGACCCTCATCCAAAGAAAAAACTACCCTCTCTCCACGAAAATCCCTCCACACATCCTCCATGGTAACTATCATCTCACCCATAAACAACCAAACTGTAAATGTATTTGCATTCCGTCTCTTGGCAAGTGTCGTAATCAAATGCATATTGTATGGAATATCTCCTAACCATGTGACATATCGAAGGCCAGATCAATCTAGAATGGCCTAGTTAACAATGTCAAGCCCTAACTCTCTCAAGGTACCCATATGTTAACCATGCCAAAACTCTCTCGCATGTAGGTCACACTGCAAAACAACACAAAAAATCAATATTAACATCTCACTATGGCAATAATATAAACTATAATTCAATGATACAACTAACAATGCAATACCCATTACACATAAGATGGAATTGTCAGATGCTACCATCGAAAATAGGACACTAGCAACAAAAAGCAAACACTAGTGTTGGAATCCTGTCGGTTCAATCCATGATGGGAAAAAACTATCAGGGCACATTTGTGACTATGTATAACTCAAAATGACTCAAATTTAAAATTTTACAAATTCATAAAATAAGGAAAAATATTGCATTTTTTCAATAAATTCAAACACTTACCAACTCGTCAGGTTAGTTAGCATATAGGGCCTCCTATACTCGAACAAATTGTTTAGTGAGGGCCTCTCGGGAGAGCATCATCGTATCTATCTCTAAGCTCATATCCTCTCAAGTACAATAACAAATGAAATAAGTTGAACTCTTCAAATCTATCTATATATGGTAAGTTGACTTCTAGACAATAGTTCTAAAAGGCTATTCAAGTCAACCTAATCTACTTACCTATGCAATTTATACACACGATATCTTGAGCACCGTATATCAAAAATTGCATCATTGGTGACATTAGAATTGTGATCTTGCCATCTTTCACACAAGTCTACTTACTCTACTATATACAAACACCATAAACTTTGCTAATCAATTCAAATTCTACATAATATCTTTCAAAGCAATGTGGCATTCTACACAATGCACTCAATTGTCTACTCCATCAATACCAACTATCTCATATTTATATCAATTTTTCTTTTGGTTCAACCAATTTGATTCTCTCACCACAAGGGGACACATATCAGGGTTTTTTATTCAAGTCGCACATTCGCACAAGGCATTATACGCTGAGCTAATTAATAACACTGAGAAAATTCAAGGTGTAGAATGAAAAGGTCAATAGAAACGAGGGCAAAAATGCAAGGATTCAAGCAAATATCAATCTCAGACAATCAATTTTGGATTTTTCTCAAGTATCTATAAAGTTTATAACAAAACAACTATAATGATAAAACTCAATACAACTACACTTGATTTATTACAAATGCATGAGGTAATATATCTCATTTGATTCTATTAAAAATTCAAGTACACGGTATTTGTTACAAATGCATGGGCAATATATCTAGTTTGATTTTATTAACTTAAGTACTGTGTGTATATTATAAATGCAAGGGGCAGCAATGTATTTAGGTTGATTCTATTAGAAATACAAATACACTGCATTTGTTACAAATACAGAGCAATACATCAATTTCAATTCATTTCTATTTCAAGAAGTTTGAGATATTCAAGAAGTTATAAACCTAGAGTTGTCTACAACATATTGGTTTATTATGGCAAATGTGTTAGGGTTTAATGACAACAAATACCCTATGGCTTTACAATTTGCGGACCCATGTGGTTCCACTCCTCTCGAGTGTTGGGAAACTACCGCACACCCAACCTCCTCACTTCTATTTTTAGTACACATAGTTGATGACTGATCACCTTCAATTCAACAAGGGTTTGTTAGATACACCTCCTTGAATACCTCGACACCTACAATACTCCTCTCTAAGTGAGTCGCACAAAAGACTCACAAGTTCACTATGTTTTCCCTCCTTATCCCCTTTTCTCCTTGGTTTTCACAATGTGGCACACTTTCAATATCTTCATGCAAATGGTATCCTATGGCAAGCAATCAACCCAAATAGGTACGCTTTGTATTTCTCTTTTAACTACGCAAATTTCATTCACTAGATTAAAGGTGGAGTGGCATGGGAGAAGGGAATGTAGACACTTAAAAACGCCACAATCATTATTACATAATACACTTTTGGAAATTTTAAATGAATGAGTCTTGAACATTGAAATCAATATTTAGTGGTCTGTGTTCTTGTCTTGTCTCCATTGTATGGGTTGATAGTTGATGTCTAACCTCTTGTTGCACTCCATGTCACCTTGTTTCATTAGGTCACAAAGATCTCTTGTTGTGTTCAGGGACTTATTTTGGGCCCAAGGACATAGCATCAACTTGAACACCGACATCATATGGTACAGTTGAAAGTTGCACGGTATTATCCCAAAGTGCAGGGTTGGCTACTTTGACCATTACAATCCTTTGTTATGTTTCTCAAGTTGTGGGTTGGATTTACGCACCATTGGATCCTAATTTCAAAGTAAAAGGATTCTATATATACAAGATTCTTATGAGGTCTAAATCATCAAGCACTATCAAGTATCTATCTACAAGCACTATTCCAAAGGGCACTAAAAGGGCAATACTTTAGCTAATATCAGTCTACAAGAATTCAAGAGAGTTTTACATCTGAAGATATCTAATTAGCATGTTATCGATGTTCTAAACGCAATGGCAAACATAAGGGGAGTCACTCTAGACTTGCATTCACTATTGCATGAGCACTAGAAGAACTACATGGAGTTTAAGTTACAGGGAAAGTTTGTGTAGGCAAAAAAAATTCAAAATGGAGCATATATTTCAGTTACAGGGAAAGTTTGTGTAGGCAAAAAAAAATTAGTGTGCAGATTTGTATGGTTGAAAATCCAATTAAAATATTGGATTTATTTCTGTTACTTTCAAATTATTTGGATCGATGGTCGTTACATTGATCATTTGGGTTGAATTTTGCATCGACTTGGGGATTACCTTTGCATTTGTCTTAGACCGATCTTAGTCGAAACCCAGCTCGAATGGTAGCAATGTCTCCTCTCCATATTTGTTCAACCCTGCTTTGTATAATCCCACATGTTATAGTCCTGCAATCTTTCATGTCGACAAATTCCAAGCGACCCAACCATTGTTTAGTGGTTAAACAGGTATTGACCAAATCCATAACTCAGATTTGCGCAGCGAAAGGATGAAAGGATCTTATTCAGTGTCATAGATCGGTTGATTCTCTAAAGCACTGGCATCGATTTGAACTATATGCATTCATTAGCATGAGGACCACTTGGCAAGTTTAACCAACTTGACTCCTATGCGGCTTACCTCATGAGAAACTTGGTTCAACGATATCTACATGATATTCAATTCAAAACGAGTGGCTCGATCCACCTCGGCATTCTGATGCAAAACCAACAAATTGTTTCTTGATCTTGGCACCATCAACATCAAAATATGATCAACCTTGACTATTGGCATTCGCGTCCTCTTTTGACTCAGGCACACATGATTAAACATGCGGCTTATCTCTTCTCATTGGAGATCTCGCCTCACCTCTCAGCCATGGCAGTTGCATCAACGGCACATCAAACAAACTCACTTAAATTTCGTGCTCAGCATCAAAATCCTCCAAATTAATGCCTTCATTTTTATTGGATGCTTCCCACGTTGGATGGTTCGATTGACTCTAAGCTTCTATTATTGGTGGTAAACTATCCTTCTCACAAAGGCATATGAGGAGCGAGTCATAGAAGGTTTGAAACATCTCGAGCACCTTTAATTTTTTTATGAAGGAAAATTTTGTGTTGGCACTTTTTCGAAAAGGGAGAAAGAAATATAATGTAGTGTCTAAAAATTATGAGGATGAAATTGTATTTGAATGCATTACCAGTTGTAACCGACATTCAAACATTATTTATCTTGAGGGGGGGCAACTATGAAACAACTCTAAAGATGGGTGATGTTCCTCTCCCCATGTTAGCCCTAAAGGGGGGAATGTTAGGAATAATTGTGTTAAAGCTACCATATATAAGCAATAATATTAGAATAGTTGGTATAGTTGTATTTATGTGAGAAATAATGTTGTGTTGTTATGTGAGTGAGTTGCGGAAACAACTCACGTAGAGTTTTAGGTGAGACAAATTAGGTTGTTAGACCAACCTTCCTTTATTAGTGTTAGTTGTTTTTAGAGTGGTTATAGGAGTTAAAATAAATTTCCTATTTATTTATAATGTTTACATTATGAATTTATGTTGAATGAATTATTGAGTGTATGCTCTTTCTCCAGATATGGGGTAAAACCCACAAACCCTAATTCCCATTTGTGTACATTAGTGTTTATATTTGATTGTATAGTTGTACATTCTGGATCTTAATCCTAATTAGAGTAAATCACTTTAATTTAGGTGTAATCAACTTCTGTGTTACTCTTCACCCTCTGATGGTTCAGCCAAACAGCATCAAAATCTAGCCCACGGGTCATTGCTCCACAGCCCGCAAGGTATCACTCGTTACCCCTAGAAGAGTTTTAGGCATAGGAATTTGAATAACATTTGAAAATCAATTTTTCACAACTAATGGTTATATTGGCAACAATTGTAAAAAATGTCTTCATGTTAGGAAATTTGACTTTGGTTTGTGTTGTTAAGGGCACCCCCTATTTACCATTAAACCAAAGCCCCATTAGAGTTGCTGCTTATATGTTTCATATCAACACAATACCATACAACTTTTTTCCCTACTGTAATTGATTTCTCATCACTCATTGTTTAAATCATTAGTTGATTTAAAAGAAAATTGGAGCTAAGAGTGGATGGAGCATATTTGAATTGCATAAATTTGGTGACAATTTCAAATTCAATTGAATTGAAAAATTACTTCTATAGACATTTGGGCCTGCAAATCATTTTAATTCATTGCCTTTTATACCACAAATAACTTCTGTTTCGGTCAAAGACAGCATTATCCGTGCTAGTTCCTAATAAAGACAGCATTATCCGTGCTAGTTTCAAATCAAGCAGCATTGAGGTTATATAAAACATCATTATGTTGTCCAATCTGCTATCTCTTGCAAGATGTAAATTCAATGGAGCATTAAATATCTGCTGAATTTTGTTGTATATATAATACTATTTAATTTTGCATCCGTCAGGTTTTGGTGGAGTGTTGAAGTCGGGGCCTTCAATGGATGAGACCAAGGTTCGAACTTGCGCATGGTGCCCCTTGTTTACATATCCAAACACATTGCCTCCACTCTGTCAAGTTAAATTCCACCTCAAACCAAGTCCGGTACGTGTTCTACGCTGTTGAATTCCACCTCCAGCCGAGTCCAGTACATGTTCTACACTTCCATAATAATAAGAATGGACAATGTATAGACTAACAAATTAAATCTTAACAAAACTTGGAGAACTTGACAGCAAATTGGCATACCCTGCTGTCATGAAATGTAGACAAGATTTGGATTAGGTCAGTTCAGGTGCATTCCAAGCATGGAACCAAGCTATAATGCACAATGATCAAAGAATAAGACTCGATTATCATGCTTCATCAAACCAGTCATTCTTGATGTATTTAAACAACCATGCATTGCACGAGTGACGAGACTGCATGGTTGCAGGATATCACAAAGGGTCTTCCCATTCATTTGCAGAAATCATCTAAAAGAACCTACACTCTAAAAATGCTACATTATCAGTGACTTGTAGACTGTAGTACAGCACGGACAGTGGATTTCATCTTTGAATAACAGTTTAACATCATACACAAATCTCAAAACCAATTTGAACCTAGTAACGAACATACACTCACTCAAAAGTTACTGAACATATTCTTCATATTTGCACATGTCGTTCAGTTCAAATTACCCAATGGGGTGTTTAGGTAGAGAATGGAAACAAATAATCACCGCCTCTGCGATCAATTTACTCTATAGAACAGCTTGTGCTTTAAATTTGAAGGGACGTGCGAATGTAAACATAAGCATGAAACCTATAGCTGAAAAGACTCTTCAGGCTCTTCGTCTATTGAAAAAAAGTAAGAAAGATCCAATTAGCAGATGGATACATTGGAGAAACGAGCATCCAGACTCCAAAAACAGTAATTTCAATAAAAACCTGTATGCATCCATGAGCCTGTAAGATCAAAAAATGCAAAGTTGCTTTAGTTGAACAAAGAAAAAGGGCAAATAATTGTACAACATTGTGGATCATATGAGGACCGCATCGCATCCAACACCCAAATCAGCAGTGACAACAAATGAAGCTGCCAAGTAGCTAGCTATCCCATCATTTTGCGCATGGAAAACATGTCACTCACTGTTCCTGCAGTAACTGTATGAAGAATACGCAAACTTATATGAAGGGCATAACATCCCCAGTCCTCATACAACTCAGGCGGATTCAAATGAATGCCAATTTTCAGAGGCAACACATTGGAAAAGTTACTAATACAAGAGCCTCAACCAGAGACCTGTGTAGACATACCTCTGCTGGAAATGAAAAATAGCAAGGAAGATCTATGAGATTAGCTTTTTGTAAATAGCAAAGGGTACAGCAAGTGCTTCTTTTCATGAAGGCCTCAGATTTGCATTTGCAATGAATTCTGCAACTCGAAGAGTAATTAATTGAATTGAACAAACTTCGCTATTTGACATCTACAGCCTGGGAGGCGGGGGTTGAAGATTTTCTGTTGAAAAGGGGGATCTATCCCACCCCAAAGGTGTTTGAGTAAGAGGATCCCACCGATCAACTAAAATACGCCCTCCACGGCCCATCCTGACACGCCCTCGAGGAGGCACAATCCCAGCAGCAGCCAACTTTTCTGGGTCCAGAGGTCTTGTAAACAATAATACTGGTTCCTGAGGGTCCTGTAAATTACACCGTTGAGTGATCAGTACAGCTTAGATTACAATACTTACTGATTTTAATTCTGAATCTCATAATTCTGTAACATAACCTTTCAATTTAAATTGGCTATAACCACACTAATTGTAATAGATCTGGGAGAGCAACCACTTAGCATAAACCAAACATTGTTCATAAGTTGAAAATGCTGAATTCTTTTCACCAGAGGGAAGAAAGAATACCCTTCTGTTCATGCGTCCTCTAAACTGTTCATGATTTCTTTTCAATTCCCTCCTATTCTGATCTGACACCTCTATCATTGGCATAGCATCTGTAACAGGTGGAGTTTGTGTAAATCCAGGGCGAATGCGTGCATGTCCATTCGCCAGATCTGAGGAATTTGCAAGCAGACCAGTAGCACGTTCCTCATCTCCACGTTTTGTTACTGTGGTCTTATTCGTGGGAAGAAAACCAATAAGTGGAAAACCATCCTCACCGTACTGGGTATCATGCTGCAAAAATATGCCAAAATTATGAGAGGACAGCCCAAATATATTGTTTCAAAAAAACATTTTATGCTGGCACTCAACAATGGAATTGATTATTGCTGTGGCAAACCAAATTATTGCTGTGGTGAACCATAACACCTATAAACATGAAAGCGCTCAAGAGTTTAAACTAGAAAATTCTGTGAAAAAAAATAAGGGAAAAAACAGAAACGTTTAAAGAAATTCGGTTTTTGATCGGAAGAAGTTTCTTATCCAATCGGCTTCCTAAATATGTATGTGAACATTCTATATCTGTATGCCTGCCATAGTTTGTAAATTCGTGGAAGAAGTCACCAACTATTATTGGTGAAACATAACACCAATAGTGAAAGAACCTAATCTTCTAAATGGAGTTACAAATATCAGAAAAAACATTTACATTCAATAAATTTGTTATCGCCACCATGTGGTCCAGTTATTTAATTTGTTATGCATTATTATCATTAATACACTCCAACATATCATTTTGTGTTATCTCTGTGCCAATGGGAAATGCAGTTATTTTGTTAGGAATGTGACTGCCATGAAGTTGAACCCCTATATGTTAGGCAATATCCTTCTCCTTGCTGGGTTCTAAATAATATCTAAGATTTAACTGCTTTAATCTGCTGTCCTTAACCTTCTTGAACAATCAGCAAATTGCAAGTTGCTATATCTCCTGCAATGTGTTACTACTGCTAATCCATGTATTTGATTATCCTCTTTTGCTTTATCTCCTAAAATGTGTTACCACTGCTGATCTGTGTATTTGATTATCCTCTTTCGATTATTCTGTTCTGTAATCTCTGTGATATTTCTAATATATAAAGAAAGCACCTTTAAAGCAAAAGCCATGTTTGAAGATCCGGATTCATATGAGAGAGGACAAAGATCCAAAATTCCTTAATTAAAGAAAATAAAGTAAATTTTAGTTCAAAAAAAGTGTATATATATATTATTGTCATGCAAAGTTCAAATTTTGTAAAACAAGGTTTTACATAGTAAAATGGGTCCCCCTTGATAATTTCGTTTTGGGACTTGGTCATTTTTCCAAGATTCTGGCTCTTTATTGACTTTGTCGCCTTTGGGAGGAACAAGTGGAACTCTTCCCTTTGTTCCTTTGTTCCCCGATGGTGCCGACGAGCCAGTTAGCTTATAAAGTTGAATTGAGCATTGATTTCTTTTCACCCCTGTCGACCACAAATGGAACCCTTGGAAATATTTCCTCTTTCCGCCTCTACCCTGATCAGACGACCTAGCCAACATTGCAAATTAAATTGGGCATTCCTTTGCATAGAATCGGTCAAGGAAGCTGCGAATGGAACAGACGGAACCATTCTAGAGTTCCATCTAACTCCGAACACGCGACATAAACGGCATTTGCTAACGTATAATCTGCTAAAGCGCCTCCCGATGGAACTCGTGGAACCCTTCCGTGGTTCCATCACGGAGCCGAATAGCTGAATATACTCAAGTACAATCCTTTGCAATTAAAACTTCCATGGGTCTTCAACGTCGCCAACAGTGTGAGTTATAAAACCAAACAAAAGCATTTCAAAATCATTTGAAATCTCACCTGAAGCCAAAAACAAGCTTTGCCCACCTGCGTGCCCACTTTCCCTAGCCGTTATTTTGCCTCCAAAGCATTTTTCCCCCTGCGAAGTTTAAATTTGAAAGCACCTACAAAGATGTCTCACCAAGTGCTTCGTTTTCATTGTCTCTATAAGTAATTCCATCCTTGTTTATGTTGTATTGAGAAAATTTCTCCATTGTGCTTTCATTTGCCCCTATGTTTGCAAAATCACTTCTATTTTGCCCATTCCTCCTCTAAACTAGTTGATTGGGACTTTCAACCATCAAAATGAAGTTCCAATATGGCAGGTATGAACCAATTTCTTCTTTGGAAACCACTATCCCTGAAATTGGAGATATTGACGTTAAACACATGGACTTCCTCGAGTTTTGGACAAGAATGGAGGACAGTGAGAGAACCGCTTTGGCAGAAAGGATTTTCAGCAGTGGTCTAGCACATGCAGGTGGCTTTCGTAACTCAGGTCAATGTGCAGACATTGTCTTGGCCTACACTTCATGTTTTCAATGGTCAAACCAAAGAATTGGGAGATCCAGTGGGGCAAGTTATTGCTCAATTGGATGCTCCCCACATCAACTTGGCTCTTGGGATTGCTCCCATTATAGATGCTTAAGTGTTGACTTTGAAAATGGCACAAAGGAGTATGAACTCACACCAAACAAATATCAGTCAATGATTGACAAATCTTGGCTAAATAAGAAGAAGGAAGGGCCTTCTAAACTTGTTAAAACTCTCTACAAGAATGATTTTGTTGAAAAATTATCAGTTATAATCACAAAGTGATGGGACTCCCTTCTACCATGAAGTTTCCCAATTGGATGATCATCTTCATCAACCTAATTTGTGAAAGAAAACAAGCTTTAAGATGGGGAGAAATCCTCTTTTATGACTGTTATCCTCAGTTGACCTATGAGAATGGCAAGAATCACTTTAGAAGGTTGAATGATGCATTCACCATGTTCATAGTAAGATTATTGAAGAGATGCACTACTAATTGGATCTCCCAAGAGGCCAAGCGATTGATGACATTACATGGTAGTTTCTTTATCCAATTTCAGAGATTTTCCTATATCAAAGTTGCGGGGTTTGAAGGAATCCATACAAACTCCCTACCTACTGCAGTGATAAACTTATCCTCATTGAGCTATGTAGGCAGTTAGATATTCTTCATAGAATTTGCAGAGACAAGAAAGTGAAAGAAATTAAGTTTCACCAACTCCTGGCAACTATGTGTGCAAATCAGATATTGATGGACAAAATGTTGAAAGAACAATTGTTCATGTATTAGAGTTGCAAGATTTGAAGAAATCCCATACAAACTCCCTATCTACTACAGTGACAAACTTATCCTCGTTGAATTGTGCAAGCAGTTAGATATTCTTCATAAAATTTGTAGAGACAAGAAAGTTTCATAAAATTTGTAGAGACAAGAAAGTGCAAGCAATTAAGTTTTTCATCACCCTTGGCAAATATGTGTGCAGACCAGGTATTGATGCACAAAATGTTGAAAGAACAATTGCTCATTTTAACATGCATCTCATCAACAACCACCTTCGACTCCCCACAACATTTTCTCATGTGCCTACTCTTGAAGAATATTGGGAGGATTGTCATGATCAATTCAAAGAAGAAGATCATTTGCAAGAATGACTTTGCAACAAAATCAAAATTTCCATTTGGATCAAGTTCCAAAAGGTATGGTTGATGATAGTTCTGACATGTGTGACCCTGAATTTGAAAAAGTCTATTCAACATACTCTTCCTATATAGACGGGTCACAGAAGGAGAGATAACATTGATGACCTTACAGCACCAATGATCACCAAGACTAAGAAATGGTACCAAAAGAAATTGGCAGAATTCAAAGCTTCTGAAAAGGTTGTTGCTCCTCAAAGCCATCAGGACATGACTTCTTCCTCAACCCAACCACCTCATAATACAAAGTTTTACATTTGAACTCCAAGAGCTGACCCCGTGCCAGAAGAGGAACAAAATCCTACTGAAACCCCTTCGAAGAACGTAGATGGAGGAAGTAGCTCAAGGCAGAAGTTGGCTATAAGGAGAGTCCTCGTCTCTCCACGGGTATCTACTATCAAGCGAGAAATCCCCTTCTTTTGAAATCATACCTATTCAAGCTCCTACTCCACCTCCTCTCATTCTAAATATACCTGCTACAAGTTCAACAGAGGTTGTTACTGATACTTCCTTCACATGGGTCCAACCTCTTGGTGCAAAGAAGAGAAAATTATATCCAAAGATAATTGTTCCAGATTATGATGTTGTGGCTGCTCTCCTTCAAGGTACCCCAGCGCAAAAGAAAGCAAAAACAACTTCCCACCTTGTATCAGCTACATCAGGCCAACAATTTGTTGAGATTGCAAAACCCACAGTAGATAAAAATGAAAATGAAATCACTTTGGCAGATTATGAATTGACAAGGATCTAATTAGGGGAAGCTACTCTGGAATGGGATGTACACAACTTGAAGGAGACAGTCTCGAGGGCAATTGAGAGAGGTAAACAAACACAAGCAGCGGGAGGAACAAGTGCATACCCTTTCATCTTATATCAAAGATTTTCTCTCCTCGGATCCTACCTCAATAGCATCTCTTCCACCTACTTCAGTAGGGGAAATTAACACTGAGTCCATTGCTGAAATCTATAAGCACATTCAAAGGGGCAAATTCATGGAAGCTTGGATGAACAGTTATTAGTGAATGGCTTGAAATTATAGATGAAAGTTACAAGGTCTATGAAGGCTTAGTGGAAGCACAGCAAAAACTGAATTCTGATATAGAAAATGTAGAAGAAGAAGCCAACTTGTGGGCAGGCTTGACACAAGATTTGAGAATCATGGCCCTATCTGAAGAGAAAATCCTCCTCTCCGAAAAGATTTTTGATGATTCGAACAATAACTTATCACAGACTTGGTCTCGGAGTGATTAGTCGCAGATAAAATTATTGGAAGAAAGTGCAAGTGACCTTCAGTCCTATGTCCAAAAGGATGAGGCTTTGAAAGATGAAATCTTTGTAGATATGAAATCCCTTCATTGTGATCTCTTTTAAGATAATTCTTCAAATCTCAACACAGTAAATATTATCAAAGAATAATTCGGCAAGCTTATCCAAGAACTTCTTGGTGCTGATAGTTTCAATCAAGAAAAGATGGATGAAATTTCTAAGTTGCATAATGCAGTGATAGAGGCCTACAAAAACTTAGCCCAATTTGGGGGTACTAGTAAAAAATTCTTAAATACTATGGGGACTTGGCTCAATAATCTCTCCAATAACATAATCTCTGAAGAAAGAGTAGTGGGAGCAGTGACCAGATTCAAGATGCATGTGCTGAAGTTGGAAGTTCTTGTTTCTTCCCAACCCTCCTAGTCTCTCATTCATAAGCAACTTTTCTATGTTTGTGTTGACTTTTTTATTTTATTTTTCCTACATTACAAATTGTAAAAGTCACTTTGGTGACTTACAGGAGGAAATGTGAGATGTAAAAGTATCTAAAGATTACTAGGGGTTAGATATAGCCTCTCTCTTCTATAAAAGGAGGATCTCTCTCTATTGTAAAGGGTTGATAATTTTCAGAACAGATATACAGAAGAGAACTTTCGTTCTCTCCCACCTCTCTAAATTTTTGTTTTCCAAACTGTACATTTTATGCATGGACTGTGAAACTGTGTTTGTTCTGCCCTCAATAAAGTGCTGAATTTTGTGTCTGCATATATCTAGATCAGATTTGTTCATTTATGATCTATAGGTGATTATTTTTCTGTTATAAAATATGGCAATTCTCCTTTGATTTTGGCATACATGAGTAGTTAAAGATCTGAATCTGTTTTTTCCGAAGTGTTGTCACCTTTCCTTTCAGAAATTCTACTTCTCAATTTTTGTTCTCTTCCTTTTTCCGTTTTTCTGGAAATATTAACACATGGGATTAAAACCCCACACCAAGATAATTTTAGTGTAAATACTAAATTTTATAAATAACCTTTATTTCATTTTTGGTTTTTCAATAAGGGAACCTCCCCAGATAATAGAAGAGGGACTTTCACTCCCGTGAACTATTGTGGAATTCTAATTTTGTATTCAACAAAATATTCTGCCAACATTTATGTAACTGTTGTGCTGGGTATAGAGCAAGTTGGCTGTGAATTGGGTTTGCAGACAAATGAAATCTTTAATTTCACAAAAATAAAAAATAAGGCAAACAAATGGTTGGATCAGAATGGACTAATTAGGTAGCTTTGAAAATTCCAGATCTAGTATGCGCCTTCAGAGCAAAAGATTACTCTTGCTTAAATAAATCCAACCTTTCTATTGCATAATTCAAAAGTAACTCATAGTTAAGAAATAAAAGAAAGATGAAGTTAGGCATCTCTCTCTCTCTCTCTCTCTCTCTCTCTCTCTCTCTCTCTCTCTCTCTCTCTCTCTCTCTCTCTATTTCATCTCCATTGCCTTTTTCAAAACTCAAGACAACTTACATCTATGCAATAACAAAAATAAACTAACACGCCATTTCCATTGAAATCACAAACACTTCAAAATGTAACAGAGCATATCAACTGTCAAATCCATACGTACTAAAAACAAAAAGATTTCATAGTCAAAAAACAACCAAAAGATAAACCATACAGAGTGCTATGTACACATACCTTGTATTTAATCTGCTCTCTTTGCAAGTTTATTTCAGATTCCATGAACTCCCGTTTTTTCTCTTCCCTCTATAGCAAGAAATATGTATGATCATCCAAGGTCAAAAAATAGAGTTTTCAAACATAGTCATAACATAGTATCATCTATAACATGATAGTGATTAAATCAAATAGGAATATAAACCACACAAATCATGACGTTAAAAATACTATTGAGATGTATTGGTCTCTACAAATTAATACCTTTGTCAAAGCTTCAAATACCCTTTTTGCTTGCTCTAAGTTGCGCCTAACCTGAATATCATTGTATAAAATATGTTAGCTCTAGATCTAAATGTTTTACTAATCAAAAACCAACAAAATTCGAAAATACAGAACACTGCATATGTTTGAAAAACAGTTTGAGTATAGCACCACTCTAATAAGAGACAAACATCTAATCTAATGAATTAACGTTGAAATATAACCAAAATATACAACACAACTTTACAGTGGGTCAATGTGCCCTAGTCTTTACTATACGCAGAAATAGAATATCCCTAAGATCCCTAAGGTAGGGGTTTACACCACTCAAGAGATATCCGCAATGAGATCCAAAGCCAAACTTGATACACTACTCTAGAGATCTCTGCAATGAAAGCAAAAGCCATACCTGATACACTACTCTATCCTTATTACTCAATAAAAGTAATCCAAACCCCATGAACCTTTATCACAATATGAGGCTCATATACATAGCCTATCATCCAATATGGGAGGGTAAACGGTAAACACATAACCCACAGGTTATACATTTGGCCGACCCAAAATAATTTAATCCACAAGTTACCCGTTTCACCAGTGCTTAACCGAGGGCTATGTGTAGTGGCTACTACATAACCTCATTGACATCATGAGACCCTGGCTCTAGGTTTAGAACAAGCCCATTCATACACAATAGTTATCAGTATAATACTGTATTTTAATCCTCACCAAAACTAGATAAAATTAGTTATTTCAACAACAAAAATCTGTAAGTTATGATGTGAAAAAAAGATGGAAAATAAAGTTAAGAGTTGCATCCAAATCATAGAAACATAGAAGTTAAACTTCTGTTGTCTCTTCGGCATAATATTTCTCAACATTTGAGAATTTAAACAAAAAAACATGACTGATTACAGAAATCTGAATTGTAAACAAAATGAACACCTCATTATTCAAAGAAATCGAAGTGATGTAAATAAAACCTATGGTAAAATTGGCTATTCCAAGCAGAGGTTGTGACTCAAAGTCAACAATTTGAGACAGGAATGATGCTACAAACTAAAGTTCCAACTCAGAAGAACTGCTAGTATTTGCACCCAGCGATGAAGATAATCTGCTATTAGTTATTGGTACCTTATGTGTCCATTAGGGATATCTTGGTTCCTTTGGGACCCAAAGGCTGCAGGTCTATTGAAGCCAGTTTTGTTGGTCCATTAGAATTTTTGGTATGTGCACCTAGCCAGTCCATTGGGACTGATTTTGTGGGTTCATTGGGACTGCTATTGTAGGTCCACTGAGAAAAGCATTACAAGTCCATAAGGAATATTTTCATGGTTACTAATATATTATGTTCATGTTGGTTGGGTGTATTTTGCTTTTAAATCTAGATGTCCTAATAAGCCATATGTGGGCTGTTAGGAGCTTGACTAGAGTATGTTTAAGAAGAAGGAGATCTTTACACAGATCTAAGATTATGTTTTGGCCAAGGCAAGGACCATAATTTTCTTTGATGACTCTTTTTCCTTGAATCGGCATTCATGCCTTGTCTGAAAATTCTCTCCTTGATTGTACATTCAGTGCTCACCCTCTCTAGTTATGTTTTTTCATTTCAGTGTAAGTTAATTTTTTCAGCTCCTGTAGTTCTTTACTTTTTTGTTGTTGTAACTTGTAGTTTTGAAAACAGATTGCACTGCTTTGGTCATTCATTGAAATTAATATAAATTATTTTCTTCTTTCTTTCCTGCAATATTATAGTTCTATTCTATTTCCAGTTTCTTTTGTTCTTTCTTTCTAGCAATATTATTGTTTTGTACTCTTTCCAGATTCCAAAAACAATAGAATATCAATTCCAGATTTCTGTTTTTGCAGTTTTAAATTTTCACTTTCATGGCAGACTGCAGTTTTCAGATTTCAAAATTTACAGCAGTTTCTGGCATTTCTGTTTTCAATTCAGTTCAGAATTTAAGTTGCAGATCTGGTGCTTACAGCAGATAATTTATGATTTTAAAATTATAGTTTTGTTCTATTTTCATATCTAAACTTTTCCTCTTTCCAATCTAGGGTTTCTGCCCTAGAGTTTACAGTGATTGGAAACAGATGCAGACGAGCTCATAACTGTATAGAACATATTTGCTAGGCCTCTTAGAGACTTGGAATGAATATCATAGTGGAAAGCAACCATTCAATGCTCCACCAATTTTGCGTTTTGATGGTCACAAAGCAAAACAGATTAAAAAATTTGGGAGCAAGTCAGCCAAGTCTGAACAATTGAAAAGTGATGTTTCAGATTTGGGAAACACAAAAGTTGGGAAAAAACACGAAGTGCGAGTGAGCAGAAGTGATCTTTTGACCTCAGAAAATTTGAAGAATACTGCCCCCAGTGGAGCTAAATTCTTGGCATGACTGGAATCTAGAATAAACAGGAGTATGCCTCTACTAAATCTTATCTTCGTTATCTGAAGAGGAACACAGGTATAAGCATACTGTAGCCTCCAAGGACACATGGGGGGATTACACCAGGGAGATTTATTGTGATCATTTCCAGCAAATACTTTCCTCTACAGGATGTGACATGAGCAGGGAGGCAAGAAGAGCATTAGACACGTAGTCCCTCCAGAGGTAGCCCAATTCGAGAGAACCCAGCTGTCCTAATCAGTTGAAACTTTATATTGATGAATTGCTTCATGCAATCCATTGCATGCCAACTGGTTTAGATGGATTTTCATTTGAGCTTAAACAAGAAGTTTTGGCCTGTAATTGGAAATGATTGTCTTTCATGACACTCGTGAGCTGGAGGATGTAAGATTGACTAAAATAATCCGTAATTGCATCAAAAGGAAGAACGTGAGAAGCAGGATCTGAATCACTCTTATTAGTTTGTTTTAAAGAGTGTTAGAGAAACTCCCGGCTAATCAAATTAAATTGATAGCCCCAAATATTTGTGCATTGTGAGCTTGTTGGTTTTATAAAAGACGGGTTCATTTGAAACAATTTTCTTACAGCTAGGGAAAGCATTGGTTGTGTACAAGAGAAAAAAAGAAAATGCTCCTCCTGAAGATTGATTTTTACAAAGATCAGATTCCGCATAAGTGGCACTTCATCTTGGAGATGACATGGCCGCCCATGTTCAAGGCCAAATGAGAGGTATCCCATTTCAAGGGGGCTGCTAACTCCTGAATGTCAATTTTATGAAGCTCCTAGATGATTTGTAAGTGAGGGGAAGCTGGACATTCTCATTGGCTATGGCATTATTCCAAAATGGCTCAATCAGAGATGGAGGCTATTTCTGCAAAGATTGATTCTCTGATAATTGGGCATCCAATTCAAGCATATGCAGTTCCTCCTTTTGATCAGTTGAGTTCGGTACTTGAAAGAATTAAAAGCAAGATTCGCAATTGGTTTAATATAGATTTCTGCAGCCCGGAAAATGATTGTAGTTGATCAGACTCTCATAGACAGGCATGTCTTTTACTCTCGTATTTTTCATTCAATGGCCTGGTAGAGGAAATCTCCATAAAGGCTTTAGAGATTAATACTTTCCCAATGAGAAAGATGGAGATAAAATAATTGATATCAGGATGCATAAAGCTGCCCTCCCTAGAAAATGGATATTCAGAGCACTTATACCAAATTACCAATGCCTCTTGGAAGGTGTTGGTGAGCACCAGATTTTGACAGCCTTTCATATTGGTAAAGTTAGAACAATTTTTGATATGTGAGATCTTGTTGAGTTGAACACTCATTCAGGATAACAGGATCTCACACTATGCAATAACCAAAATCATCTGGCACATAACTCTAGAGAATTTCATTGATGGTATAGAAACCCCTGATTTTCATTGGACTCGGTACCCATTCCACATGGATTTTCTCCTCTCCATGTGGGCAGTGTGATGCAATTCTAGTTTGATAGGTATTTAGTTCGCTGAATGGGATTTCAGAATTGGGGACACATTATGGGATAACAGAAGAAATACTTGACCAGTTGGAGGGTTGTGAAACAACTAAGTGTTTTCTAAGTGTAGATACAATAACCTTTTTTAAGCTATGCAAGATAATCACACATATCATCTTATTGTAATAGTAATTAGAAGCAAAGAACCCAATTTGTAAGAATTGGATATGCAGCTATGTCAAGTCTATGTTACACTGAGTAAGCCTTCTATGAAAAAATCAATCAAAGCAATCACAATGCCCCATGATTGAGTAAGAAATAAGGGTTACATGATACTAAGGAATCATAGGTTATACAATTTTGAGACGTCTACAAATCAGAGGCATCTTTTGGCTAAGCATCCCTGGTTGTCTGCTTACATAAGAATCTGGTTCTCAAAGCTAGAAGAGCAAATCTGGGCTAAGTAGGATGTATATGAGGTATTTCAAAAGGAAGACGCTCTGAAAGATCTCTTTCACTATTGTCAAGTTAAATAATCTTTTTGGGATTGGAAATAGCAGAATATGCTACCCTCTTTGCCAGTTCCCTTTGTTGGAATGATGTGAGATTCTACGTAATACATTGAAAGCTGAGCTACGATGACGACATCTGTAATCCTAATCAGCTATCTGGAGTTCTTTTTCTTTTGGAGAAAGACAGGCAAGGAAACCTTCCTTGGGAATGCCTCCAACCTTCGCTTGCGGAATGTACAGTAATAGTAGACTAAGCTAAAGTTGAGGCATGAATGGTGTTTTTAGAACTGTTCCACACAGTATGCATACCCTGTGCTTCCTAGGTCTCGCGGACATGGGAATGAATTTCTGAACATCCCCAAAACACAAACTTGTGGCATGAATGGTATTTTTAAGAGTGTTCCACACAGTACGCATACCTGTGTTTCCTAGGTGTTTCGGACGTGAGAATGAATCTCTCGAGTCTCCACATCCCCAAAACACAGGGGACACATCCCAAGCATGCAAACTTTTGGTGAAATTTGAGAATCTTAATGTTTTTGGCTTCCGCACTAGTTGAACTAGATATTGAAAGCAACTGGAATGAAACCAAATAAGAAGGCTAAGGTTTGGCACTGTTTGGAGTTATAAGCAATTGGGATTAGTGTCATATGAGGAAGGAAACTTTGGCCTTGTCAAGGACAGCATCAAGACAACTAAGCCAATATATGAGAATTAATACATTCTACTGTTTCAATATACTATTCAAATTAACTAATTCAATATTTAATAACATATTTAATTGATTGAACCATAATTCAAAATTTCATACTCGGCAATTAATTGGCAGCCCAAAATTTAACTTAGAAATCGGGAATCGGAAATTTATCTGCATTACTCGCCAAATTTATCGCTACTTTAAAAAACATTTATTTTCATATTCTTTTGCTGGTGAATTCAGAGCTCCTTTTATAGCTAACTCCATGTACATCATGAAGTGGGAGTCCCTTCAAACACTATAAGGAAATAATTAATACTTAAACTTCCTTATTTTGTGAGTGATGGACTTCTACAAATCATTTAATTCCAATTGTGGAGCATCCCAAAAATCTAAACATCCATGAAGGATTGGAATTAAGTAACTTCAGGAAGGTCGTCATTCACAAACTAAGTAATGCATGTATTATGGATAATAATTAATGCCTCGATAATTATCAGTAATTGTTTTCAAAAACATTTATTATATCCTCTGCAACATATGTAAGGGATTCCCACCACATAATGTACTTGGAGATATCTACATAGGAGCTTCAATCTCTACTCTAGGGGTATGCCTCTCTTTCTGTTATGGAACATCAATGTTTCCATATCCACTTCCAAGACATCCCTTCCAAGTTACACTTGTTTGATACTATCATCAAACCTACAATTTTGAATGGTTTAGAGGTTTGGGGACCTAGCTTGGGAGCCACTGACTAGGCCCGTATTGAGAGGGTCTAGACTCTCGTGTTGCAGCAAATGATCCGTTGCAAGCGGACAGTTCCTCAGTGCATCACCCAAGCTGAATTTTCCACCCACCCACTACGCCTTGAGACTATCTTCAAGTTTACTTTCTACATCCACAAACTCCAATCCCTGGGGGACTCATCTTCTGGTTGTGAGAGGTATACCTACTTAGTACTTTGCTCTTCAGAGAGGATTGCTTCACCAGTCCTCACCAGACATCGGCACTGTTGGTACTCTGAAACTAGCCAGCTCCTTTCTATTGGCATCTCTATCGACAAGCTACCCCCTTTCATGTATTCCCTAGACATCCCTCCCAAGCTCCTTCCCGCTAAGGATGTCCTCACTAGGGCTGCCAAAGAGGGCATCTACAAACAGTATATCCAGACCACTTGGATCTCCCCTTGTGATTCGTTCAATCCCAAGCTTGCTTTCTATATCGATCATTTCTTATAGGTGGTGGACGATACTATTTGTCACCCTCACTATCTCTAGCACCATAGGTCTCACGGCTTGAGGTTTCCCCTTGCCCAGAGGAGAGTTTGATCCCACCAGCTACGGGTTGAAACATACCGTCACATTCTCCGTCAAGCCCGGATTTGTCGTCTTTGCCCCCTCTAGAAGGTGGAGACCAAGGACCACTTCATTTATAGATGCCCCATTTATTATGAGATCCAGTGAAGATATCACTGCCTCTATAGAGATTCAAACAACACTCTAGCTACTTTCTTCAGATATACAGACCAGTGTTTCCTGGCTCTTTATCTTAGAGGAAGTTTCTTGCTTCCTCCTAAGATCCCCCAACTTGGTTCCTCTGACCTTGTATACTCACCGGACAATATTATCATATCTCTCACAGTAATCAAAAATGGCTCAAATGATTCCTCCACTTTAGGCACATACAGAGACATTCAAATATATTTGCCTCAAGTCTTCATTGTAACTTGGTCTTAGGGCTTTTATTCGCCCCTCATTACTATTTGCATTGGTTTCTTTGCCACTTGTGTTAATGGCATGATACTCTATTTTATCAAGTTGTACTTTGCTTCATCGGTTCACTTCTAGGATTCTCTCTTCCTAGAACTTTCTATTGTTAATGCTTGTATCCTTCAGTCCCATTGACCTACTTTTGTTCATTTGTGGACATTAATATAATTTCTTTCTTTCTTGTCATTCATCTTGATGATAGACAAGAAAGAACTGTTCAAAACATTGATTTTATTCTCTTCTCCAAGAAATTTTCCCCAAAGCTTGTTTACCATACATTATTAGTATCAAATAAGGTTATCAACTTATCACTGTGCTCCTCAAGGAGCTCAAACTCTCCAACAAAACAAGGTTATAGAGCAATGTTGACTTTCCAAACACTTGGATAATGATTCATGAACAATGAAAATTAATTAAAATGATTGTGGTTTTGCAAATCATTGCTCCTGCAAGTTGTGCCAATGTATTCCCTTAAGGCAAAGCTTGATCTTTAAAACCCTAGCAAACTGGAAACCCTAACAGATTCAAAACCCTAGCAAGAAGTCACCAAATTCGCAGAGAGAAATCATGGAGAGAAAAATCGCAAAAAATGTTGAAAATGACTTTTTCATTATGGTCATTTTATATTGTTCAATGGCGATTTAGTCAATGATGTTCGGTGAGCAATTAAAAAATTACTCACCAAAAATCAGTGATTAATCGCCATTCCAAGAATTGCAATTTTTGTAATAATAAATCATTTCAGGCCTATATCCCAATTTATTACCAATGCGGAGGATTGAACAATGTTAAAGGTACTTGAGTTCCCAATGGAGCCAGCTCACTTACTTGGCTTATATGACCCCCTTTTGGAAATGAGGAAACTTTTTACTTTACCTTTTACATATTGTTCTAATTTTGCACCTCCTTAGGTTTTGAATTGTGACAAAGCTTGTAAATAAATCAAGGCTTACCAATCTAGCTTTACCGCCAAAGGTGGAAGGAAACGTGACTTTTAGTTCCCAATTAGTACACCTTTGCATATGTGATCCTCTCACGGAACATGGGAATTTTTCACTTTACCTAATATACATTATCTAATCTAGTACCTTACAATTTTTAACCTTGTCACAAAGTTAGAGTAAAGTAGCCCTTGCCATTCCGCTAAGGCCATTAAAACTATATCATACATTATTAAAGATCACAGATTATAGATTATAAACAATAATAACATTATTATTATGTATAATACAAAATACATTATACAAATTTTTCTTGATTTTCCTGAATTGGAAGAGTCCCGTTATTCAAACTGGCTCAAGGGCAAGCATTGTCTTCGGGGATCACCCCTTGACTCCAGGTTCAAGCTTCGTAGAGCGACAACTAGTGGGACTTGGCCTCTGTAGCTCCCCCTTGCTCAGGGTACCAAGCGACAAAAACCAACTAGTGATAGCTCTAATGATCCTAATCCCGCCACTTAAGGTAGAATCTCTAGGGAATACTCTTGGTGGAAGCCGTTGGACTCCACTCAGCCATACGAAGGCCTTACGGTGAACTCCCTTGTTTTTGAGAACAATGGTCAAGTGGAGGAGAAACTGTTCCAACAATGCGCCAAAGAAGAAGGCTTTGCCCTACACGACTGACGTTGGCTCAATAGTGGTTAGGTATACCTGAGGCCCCTACGAGGCTGACTGTAACACATCCTCCTCCACCATCCAACCCTACAGGGCTTTCTAATAAAGGGGAGCACCACAACTAAGAAGTTCACCACAATCATAAAGCATGTAGCTCCCTTCTAATGCGAGCACCACAAATAAGAAGCTCACCACAAGCGTAAAGCTTGTAGCTCCCTTCTTATGCAAGTGATCACCTAACCAATACGATAGACGACGTTCACCACACTCCCCACCAACGAATAACGAGAGTAAGCCTTTCTCACTAACATTTGTTGGAGTAACACACCAAGGCTACTACTGAACGTTTATAAAACCAACCTGCATTCTTGCACACGCACTCTAATATGCTGGCACTTTAGGATGAGGTGCAAAAGAGAACCCCTTCTAAAATCCTCACACAACGGGCATTGACCTTCGAAGACGAGACCAACCAACCCAATCCTAACAGCACAACTACTAAGGACAAACCCTCACCCTAACATTGAGAAGAACATCAGAACAACTTTCGCATAAACATTATCATACCACTGAGCGCACTTGATGTAGCTCGGTGGTTCCTCCAACTTGACCTACTTAAAGTATCTTAGGGAATCATGTATAGTCTGAACTTATTCTCCTAAGCCACCCAAGCCTCCTCCAGCACCATAAGGCTATTGATTGCCCTAGGCACATTCCTCTTGAGCCAGTTGGTCATCCTGTGGATCCAAGTCTAAATTTCACCCACCTTGCACGATGGGTTAACAAAATAAGCAATGACATTTTTTAGCCGGTCATACTTATCTAGGGCCTAGACCCATTGGCCAATATTAAATATAAGCCCAGGGAGATATTGAGTTCCTAGTGTATTACGGCTTACCCTATCAGATTAGAAGTAGAGGTCTTCCCAAATATCCATTTCATAGCCTCCACTACCACCCTCTGCATGGAATTTTGCAAGGCTACATCAAATGTCTTGATCACTTCCGCACCAAATGTGAGCACCGAGTGAACCAATGCCTTGAAGATTAGGATTTTAGACCAGATGGGGATTCTTTGAGAGGCTAGGAAGTGGCAAACCCAACAGAGGTTTCTACTTCCTAACACTTCTCTTTCCTTGATGATTCTTTCAATAAATAATTACAAATCTATCTCTACCCACAAGCATTTGTAGTAGTTGCACACCTTAACCGTATGGTCCCTAATAAGAAACTTGTCTTGCATAAGTTCTCCTTGATCACCAAAAATCTTCATTACCTTGCACTTGTTGATGCCACATTCCATCTCCCACTTATTGCTTCAAATATAAAGCTTTTGTAGCATTACTTTGAGGTCATCAACTGACTCTACCATGGCCACTCGGTCATTTGTAAAACATCAACCCGACAATTAATTCAGCAAGGTCAAAGACCGCCATGCCCATCCCCTTCAAATTCTTCATTATGTCACTTATGAAGATATTAAAGAGGGTAAAGAGGGTAGGCAAGCCCAGGGACCCCTCCCTTACACCTCTTTTCACCAGGATGGGAGATGACAACAAACCTTCATACCTAACCCGAACCGAGGAGCCATTATATAGTTCTTGAAAGAAGTGGAGGGCCTCCCCCCCACTCCTGCCACCCGAAGCTTCCTAAATAATGCCTTGTGCAGGACTATATCATAGGCTTTCCTAAAGTCTATGAACACCACGTACGTAGGTTTCTTGAGCCATACGTCTCATGGAAATCTCATGAAGTGCAGCAACCTGCCCAATGCACAACTCATCTTTCCTGAACCCGGCCTGCTTTTCGAGAAGAACTTTCTCTCCTCCAATTCTTTTTGATTCTCTTGATGATCACATTGGTGAGTATTTTAAGCATCACATTTATATGGGAAATTCCCCTATAATTGTCATGAAGCATCAAGTCCCCCTATTATACACTTGTTCATTATGATGAGGCAAATCCCGAATTCAGTTTGAAAACGCTATGAAAAAATCAAGGAAGAACTTATAGAAACAGAAAACAACATCAAAGAAATTAAAAAAATTAACTTTACGAGAAGGGAAATAAATTGTCATTCAAAAAAGCTGAGCCCAATGAGAGAATATAATAAAATTATAATAGAAAGGGTGGTAGAGATACAAGATTAAGAAACCATAATCAAATTATACTCAATGAGCTCAAAGTCTTAAAAAAATTAGAGAAGCCAACAAAAGGCAACTATGTGAAGAAATGTGCAAGAAGAGACAATTTCAAAGTTAAGCCACATCGATGACACACTAAAATCCAAAGTCAAAATTTAAAAACATAGCAAAATTCAATAAGGCCAAAATTAATTGCTTAATGAAGTTCAATTCAATTTGAAGAACTCATAAAAGAAATTGAAGATTGAAGGAAAAAACTAGAAGATGCTTAATAAAATTTATTCAATTTGAAGAACTCATAAATGAAATTGAAGATTGATGGATAAAACTAGAAGACAAAGCAATAGTCATGTTAATGAAGCATTAAAATCCAAAATCAAAAATAAAAAACATCGCAAAATTCAGCAAAGCTGAAAATAATTGCTTAATGAAGTTGAATTCAATTTGAAGAACTCATAAATGAAATTCAAGATTTAAGGAAAAAACTAGAAGACACTTAAGGAAGTTGAATTCAATCTGAAGAACTCATAAATGAAACTGAAGATTGAAGATTGAAGGAAAAAACTAGAAGACAAAGCAATAGAAGAAAAGAGATGACAATTTTCAACCATACGGAGATTCTCATTCTCATAAAAGTTGACAATCAAAGCAGAACAACATATAGATACCGCATACCTTCAAGAAAGCAATTGGTGAAACAGTGGATATACATGGAATTGATGAAACAGTGGATATACATGGAATTGATGGACTGGTTACATGACAAAAGCTTATTGCAGCTAACACTGATATGAAAATGGCAAAGAAGTGAATATACACGGAGTCAAGATCATTTTCAAGGATATTGAAGATCAACCATCTCGAATAGGTCAACCAAAGAAATCCGTTCTTCCACTTATCGTTTCAATATGAATATATCCTGTGATCTGCAGGGGTTCTCCCAAGATTTGGGGAATGGATCTCTTTAGCCATTTTCCATTCCCTACCATCGGCATCACCGAAGCCGATGGAACATAGATTATATCACAATTTCTGCTAACTACACTCAGCCTATATTTAGTATTTAGTATTTACCTAGACTATATTTACAATTTCTTACTATAATTCTCTAAACACAATCTTATCAACAAAATAAATGAAACATGCATCAACATCTTGACAACGGTGTGTGCAAATTCCAGTCAGCTATCCAGTTGTTAACAGACTTAAAACAACAAAACATTTTGCATTCTTGGTTGTGTAATTTTGTGGCAGCTTTTTCTTAATGTAATGTAGAACGGAACTAACAAAGGCCAGTTTCAATTAAAAAGAGCTCACTTATGATTTACCTTGTGTAATAGAAAGGGTGATTTAAAAAAATTCCTCATAAAAGATTATTATCTACCGACCAAACAGAGTGGTATAAAGAAAAGTTATTTAAAAATAGAATGAGTAAAGAAAGATTACCTGACGAAGTTTCTCAAAAGACTGGACACTGTTCTCACGCCTTTGTGTCTACAACCAAAATATTTCTCGTTAAGTACAAAATATATGATACCTATAAAATGGAAAGCAAACTTAAAATCTACTGTGCATTCTTATATCCCTCCATTAGAAAAGCTAAATCAGTCTAATAGTGAATTGAGAAATTAATTTCAATCGAAGGTAAAACAAATTACAAAGCCACCTTCTTTCTGTTCAATAACCAGCTAGGGCAACACTAAACTTATGTCTAATAACATGTCATGTACACAAGAGCAAATGATCAAAAATAGTCTTTTAATTTTGCACGTTCAGAGAGAATTCTCCTTAAATAAAGCAGCAGCGGAACATACCCTCCTTGTGTGGAGACGATGAGCCTTCTCTCTAGGCCTGAAAACATTGTATGGGTTGGTGTCATTGACTGGAGGAGGTGGCTGCAAAGAAGAACAAAATGCAAACATTTGAAGAGGAGACTTGATGATGAGAAAAGGCAGATCCTTCAGCCTTGAACATTTTCAATAAAACAAAACAGCCTTTTAACTACCTCAAACTAAAGAATATATTATTTGAAAACAGCAACTGTAATAACACAAAATTTTATGCTCCGCGCATTCTACTGTGAAAAGATAATAATAATAAACTGATCAATTTTAAATTTTGAAACAAAAATAGGATCAAAATGACAAGAAGAGTATAATCAAGGTCATAAGTCCCAAAATGATGTAAATCCATGCATACAAGAATTAACTAGAAGGAAACTAATTTCAGACTGAATGACTTCTTAAAAACCTTTTCTTTAAAAGTCAACATTATAAATAGCATTAAAAAAATGAACAGTGGCAAATAAGGCCCTCTAAAATTCAAGAAAGTTCACCAGTTGAATGAACATCCTACATTATTTTGATTATTCTTCAGAAGGCTGTAACAATTTGTCTTTCCTGAAGGATTTTCTGGATTTCTAGTCCAAAGCCACCGAGTTCATTCATCATAATATAACTGTTAACATTACAATGATTTTAGGCTAAACAATTTCCATTCCCGGTTAGCAGAAATGCATAGGACCTTATATACTTGATCAAAAGCCATAGAGACTCTGCCTTTTGGTAGTTATTCATGCTGTTTTGTGGGCATAAAGTCTTCAACATGTTGTGATTAGATAATGAGATATGTATATCAAGCAAAAAAGTCAAAAGATAATGTTGGAAGAGAATATTTAGAATGTCCTCACTAAATGATACTTAGTATTTAGAAGAAAAGTTATAAAATCCTTGATACATGGTATTTAAATATTGACCAATTTATTATAATCAGAATATCATATATTAAAGCATGTTGTAAACCTTCATATTATGTTGAAAATTTACTCGAACATAAATGTTTACCTTTCATCCAACATCGTATATGACTACACTTTCTATTATTAGAGAGATGGGATGAAAAGATCACAGAAAACATCCATTTGCGAAGTTATATGGCCATTTGAAACATGGTACTGATCAATTGTAAAATTTAAATAGATGCATGGCACTGCTCTATACAGGTATGCAATATTGGAGAATCAATTAAGACAAATGAATAGGTTTGATCATGAATGATTTGAGATTCATTACAGTGTTATTTTCCAGCTAAGTTCACTTCAGACATATGCTCTTAAGTGTATGATACAAACATTTCAACTTTAGGTATGCATTTCCATGACTATAGATAGTGAATTGATAGCAATAAAATAAGCAATTGCAACATTATATCACTGCTCAGCAATGCAATCAAAGCGTACTTGAAACTACAATTATACAGTGAGGTAGTAAAAATGGCAATATTTAACTCGTGCATGTATTTTATGAAAATGGAGAAAGGAAGGCATGAATGCAACATCATCTCCATATCTTATTGACTTGTCATATAACTGTAATCAATAAATTTATGATTCATGAAAAGAAAACTTAAGATGAAGCATCATTATCGAAAAATAGAAGCATCTACAAACATGTCCCAACTCCCAAGTAATATCTAAAAATATTTGACAGTTTCCTAAATTAGAGAACAGGTAATAGATTTTCAGTTTCAGTTCTTTTAACCAACAAAAACATATGCACTATTGAAGCGTAGAGGAGGAAGCAAATCCATCGAAAATGTAATGCCACATAATAAGCTTACCTGCAATCGGCGAAGAATAGGCTTTTGCCATCGATCTCGCTGTAAACAACAAAACAAACAAAGCCCAACATTTACTATTGAAAAATGGTCTGTTTCTTTTGGAATGAAATTATGAAAGCAAATGTTTGGAGACCTTACTTTCCAGAAGGATAAACCTTGTTAATATGCAGTCACAAAATATATCAAATGAAGGATAATGTACTGACTATCAATCAGATGCTGAGATTCAAATTTAAAACATTCACAATTCTAGGACATGAAAAATAAATACAAACATGAGGCAAGACTATGCTATAGAAGACTATGTTTAGTAATCACAATAAGACACAGAAGGGACTTTAACTTTTCAGTGCAGTACTGACCTTATATTTCCAGTAGTCGTATACAGCCTGAAAGACTGCATATCGTGTACTTGGAGACTGCAGAGCCTGGAGAAAAGAAAAAGCAATATAGTTCATACTGCAAATTCAGTTTAAAAAACCAAAGCCTTATTAAAAAGCAAAATCTGAAAACTAATTGTTTTTTAAAAAGTAAAACTTAAAAATAGAACAGTAATTCCGTTCATTGTAGACTCAGTTTCTGAAAAATCAAATACATTTAACAATTGCAGACATACAAAATATAAACTATACGTAAATTTTAAATAGTCAGAGAACTTCAAGAAAAGAATACACATTCAAGGTAAATCTCCGTTAACCAAAACATACTACTTTACCCTTGTTCTTCACACAGGTTCAACTGGCGGCAGGCCTTTGTGCATTCCCTGTAACAATATATATTATCCATGTGGCAAAGAAACTGGAAGAAACGGAAGACACCAGTTCGGACACCCCACTAGCGCCACAATATCAGAGAGAGGCAAGAGGTTTATGTAATCAGAAATAACTGTTCATCTTCCATTAATGGACCAGTATCCTGAAGACGAAACAAAATCATCCTCTATATTTATGTTCAATCAGTTTCTAGGGTTATTTTCTAACCTAGTACTGTTCAATTATAGCTGGATGTACTTTCAAGTTCTAATGACCTGCTTTAGTAACCCCCGTACCAAATAGAATCTCTTCTTTCTTTCCAGGTCTTTTTAGAATAGAGGAAACTAATGAAAAAAATATGACCGCTATAGCATTTTCTGCAGATGATGAATCATAGTGTAATCATTCCGAAGTGAACAGATATCTCTGTAATGTTGTCATAAATGGAATAAAATCAGTTTCAAAAATTTCCCCATGGACTTTTATACTTTCTCCACATAAAATGTGTATTTCATGTGGATGCATGTTTTCTTCTGAATTTGTTTGATATATTCTGTAGATGCTTTCTCATACACAGTTCAGAATTTTACATTTCAATTCAATATGAGAATATAAGACTTATTTATTAGGTGCCTAACTACAAGTTGGTTGTAACCAGTTGTAACTACATCAACCGTTTTGTAACTATTTTTTTTATAATAAATAGACAGACACACAGTCTCAAATGTGTGCAATCCGCCTTCTCTTCATTTCTTCCTTGTATACGTCTTCTAACAGTGGTATCAGAGCAAGGGCAAGCGAGGAATGAGAGTGGGTAGAAAATCCGTCAAATTAGGGCACGAAATCTGAAGCATAAGAAGAAAAACGAACACATTTTCGTTTTTTCTAGGGCATCTCGAAGGCACAGTCGAGGCTGAATCAAAGTGAAGGTAATCGACAGTACAGTCGCATCTTTCAAAGGTGGTTAGTCATGTTTTTTTTGGAGGGCACAATACAGTCACAAATATAAGGAGAAAGAAAGACATTTTCGTTTTTGTTTCTCGAAGCAAACAAGTTCGTTTTCAAAAACATATGGTCACGAATAGTAGGGCACGCTCATGTTCTTGAAGGCAGAAAACGTAGTCGAGAGTACCAGATTGCAAACACAGTCATAGGAGTCACAAATCTGGAGCACAAACTAAGTCGCGGAATGTTTTTTTTTTCCAGAAAAATAACACCATTTTCGAGCACAAAATAAGACGCGAATAGGGTCACGATTCACAAACATTTGAAGGCCATTATAATCAGCCATTACAGTCAGTATTTGAGCCAAAAATAGTCACGAATTGGAAGTGCACAGACGTTTTCCACAGACATAAGGCAGGAAAGACGCAGAAGTAAAAAGACTACCTGCGCTAGGGCACGGAACTGTGCAACTGGTATTTTATTTTATTTTTTATTCATTTCTGAAAATACACAGTTATATTTAATCTATTTTATCAAAATGGAAATGCCCATAGAAAAATATTTTGGTCTAAATTTTCATACATGGAGAGTGAAAATACAAATGCAACTTATGAATAAAAATTTGTGGGGCATCGTAAACGGGAAAGAGAAAGCACCTACCGATGAATCGAAATTGTTAGAATAGCAAAGCAGAGATGATAGAGCGAAAGCAATTATTGGCCTTGCTCTCTCCGAATCTAAACTTCATCATGTAGACCTAGACAAATCATCGAAGGAAATTTGGGATACTCTAAATAAATTATTTGGAGCAAAAGCAGTCGATGCCAAATTTTCCCTAAAACTTCAGTTATATAGATTCAAAATGGATGAAGGAGTCTCTATGTCAAGCCATATCAATAATCTAAGGTCCCTGAGCAAACAACTAGCAGAAGTCAAAGTTGCGATTAAGGATGAGGATGCCAAAGCTATCCTATTAAATAGTTTGTCTTCAAAATACAGCAATGTAGTTTTTACCCTCGGTCAAATTCAATCTCAATCTCTGGATGATATGATAGCAGCTCTTCTAGCTGAGGAAAAACAACTACAAAGGATGCAAAAGGTCATTCCCAGCAAGAAAGTGCATTCTATTCTAGAACCAGAAAATATCGTAGAAGATCAAATAAAGATAAGTCGGAGATTGAATGTCATTATTGTAAGAAAAGAGGTCACACAGCATGGGATTGTCGTGTTCGAGCCAATGATGTGCTCAAGGGTAAAGTCATATCAAATACAGCCAATATAGCCATGGTTGAAGACCCGCCGGATGCAAAAGGTAGTGAGGACAATGACGAATACGCAATATAAAGATGCTCTAAACTTTGACGGCAAGAAAGGATACAAAGTAGATGAAGCTTGGTATGGATGGTTGCTCAGATAGTTCGAGAGACTGTGGATCTTGGGAATTATACCCTCACAAGGGTCATGAGACAACTTGATGGAGCTTGTGGATGGCTCAGTATGGATGGTTGTCCAATAATTCGGGAGATCTGTGATTCGGGAATTCGGGGAGGTGGAATCCGGGAACTCGTGAATTCAGCTCGAGAGCTACACCTTTACGAAGGTCACAAAGCAGCTTGATGGAGCCCTACCTTATCATAGCATTGCTTTCAAAGTGAAAGTGTTTAAAGATTACGTAGTTCTGTTTTGTTCTAGTCTTGTTAGATTGTTTGTTTTTTTTGCTTTATGTAGAATAAGTCTTAAGAGGGGGTATGAGAATATAAAACTTATTTATAAGGTGCCTAACTACAAGCTGGTTGTAACCAGTTGTAACTACATCAACCGTTTTGTAACGGTTTCTTTTATAATAAATAGACGGACACACAGTCTCAAATGTGTTCAATCCGCCATCTCTTCATTTCTTCCTTGTATACGTCTTCTAACATTCAATATAATCTTTCATTGTTTCTCGGCACAGGGAAACTTAAAAAAATAGGGTTCACAAGAATTTCCTAGTTTTTCTTCAGGAAAAATCAAAAAGATCATCTACTGAAATTGTGCTTGTTTGTGTAAAGGCCAATTATGGATCAAAATGATAGAGCGAGCCTTGTCTAAGGCCTGTTGAAGAATAACGATTAGGTTGTATGCTACTTAATGAAAGAAGCAGAAACAATCTTCACAAGCTTTGCCTCTGCTATATAAAATCATGTAAAAAGGGGGGAGGGGGGAATGAATTAAAATTTAAGAAACAAACTTGCCAAAATAACAATTGAGCTGGATTTCAAACAAACAAAATACCATATAAATATTCAATAAAAAAGAAAGATCTGCTTAAGCAAAAGAGCAATGGCTACTTGACCTAAGAGCTGCTTCATCAAATTTTAATGATAATGTCACTCATATACTGTGAAGCTAATTTAAATTGACAAGGCTAAGAAAAGGGGACCTTGTTTTCCTCCACATCTTTGTTTTTCTGATTCTCTGAATTTTACTCCAATTTAAGAAACTGAGGACCAAAAAACAGAAGGAAAGAAGCAGCTGGTAGAACAATTTCAAGCATCTCTTTGCATCATTAAGTAAAACATATCCTAAGCAGTAAAACACATTTAAAACCCCAACCATGATTTTAAAAAAATGAAACAATCGCTTTAAACATAATAAAATGCTTCAACTATCTGTGCTAAATACATTATCAAAGCATGTGTTGTGAATTCTTTTGATATAAACCGGCTGGAGACATCACAATTAAGAATTGAAGAAATTTCCAAATATTAATTTTAAAAAGATTATAAACAATGACAAGAAATACATTTGCAAAAAACACAACTCATTAGAATGATAAAAGAAAATTTTGAAAAGGAAATAAAATTATAAAAATTCAATCAAGAAGTATACATGACATGCTAAAATAATTCATCCAGTCACCTCAACTGCTGTGTCAAGCTGGAGAAGAACAGGCATTGTTTGCCCAAATGTTGCTCCAGAACCCACTGCTCTCTCCCGAGCCTTATGATCCAAAACTTCAAGCTTGTACAGCAAGCTCTCAAACCTACACCAAAAGAAAAACTCGCTAATTATTACTATAACAGACAGAAAATCGCACTAAAGACTTAAGGCAAAGAAAGGCTACTCCGAGGTGTAAAGGAGTCCTCAATGCACTGCCATGATGGACACAGCATGCTCTTTTTAAACAAGTGATGGTGCTCCAAGTTTACAAATAGTTGAACTGGAACTAGCCATCAAGGACAGATTAAGTTATTCAATAGAATCGAGTTAGCACAAACATAATGCATAAGTCTCACTTCACATATTTGACTCATGCTTTGGTCTTTTGAAGTAAAATTTTGGACTCCAGGTGTTTCAGCAACTTATCAGCTGTTTGGAACCATTGAATGCAATGTCGTATTAATTTTCAACAGACTTTTCCTATTGAGTGATACTCTGATCTGTAGAAAAGTTATGTCAATATTGTCTTGAGACCCATTTAAGTTGTTTTTCATGGTGATTACTTCATAGAGAGAAATTCAAGATATACTGTCAGATAACATATTCCATGCATTTTCAGTCTTTCATGTGACAGTCTTAACTCTGGTCAGAGTTCAAGATGTAATAGCAGCATTCCATCATCAACTACGACATTTGGAAATGTCATTTCACTGGACATGAGATTACTTCAGCCTTCAGCCAATTCAAAAGGAAACAGTAACATCTTTATAAACAAATATAATAATATTAGAAGCAGAAATTTGGAAATCCATAACTAAGCACTCAGCCAACAATTTTGTTAAGTTGTTGAATCATGTCAATGAAAGAAGAAAGATGATCCTCTGATCATGAGATAAAGATTTGATCTACAGATACAGATTGACCAATAAGATAATTGATCCATTCTTCCGGTATGTTCTTTCTATCGAAAACATTAGATATCATCCATGACAACTCTTCTGACAGAAGTCACTGGTTTCCCTATCTAGTTGTCAAAATCATAGGGAGCTCTCATCAATCATACTTGTTGTTCAAGCCTTTAATGTTTTAATACACCTAACATTTTCTTCAGATTATCATGGTATGATTTAATAGTCTTTAATAAGCACACATTCATATGACAGTCTAATAATACCTACAATAACTTTAGGTCTCCTTTCATCGATTTTTGACAGAGGTCTTAGCAATATATCAACCTTAGATAACCGTCTATTGGCTATGCCCCTCGAGCTCAGACAAAAAGACACCGTGACTTTTAAACCCACCATAGAGTCTAACAATCAAAGTGACAGAAAGGAATCTTTCATCAATCAAAAATTAAAATGATCCTCCAGAGAAAACACTTAAACCTCCTTATATCACTAAAGTGTTGAATTTTATCACCCCAAGAGATGTAACCTGCAATGGTGGAGTGTAATGTCTGAGCGTGTTCATAAAAATGTTGAGTCTCATATTTGACATGCATTTGACCATCATAGGGCAGTTTTTCATCTTTCATAGAGAAGGCAATTGAAAAAATCACGATATCTTGTGCATACAGAGGAGTTTGGAGCCCTCATAAAACTGTCAAGCCTTAAATTGGAGGTTCATTTGAACATCAAAGAGCAGATTTTCTTCTTGCTTAGAGAAGGGAATCGAAACAATCACAATATCTTGTCCATACAATGGAGTTTGGAGCCTGTTTTTTCGCCAGAAATATTTTTTCAAGCCCGACCCAGTGGTGCGGCTAGATTGAGGGCATCTTTCACCAGTCAGCGGGAACGAGAGGAAAAGGTGATGGAATTGTTAATCAATGTGGAACCTTCAATGGGCAAAACTATGTTACGAATCCAAGATAGGCACCTCGCAATTGATACATTTCGGCATTTTTCAGATAGATATATTTATTATTTATAATATCTGAGCTAGTTACATGCTCAATGACATGACTCGTAGCAGTGTTACATGATCTTTCATTGTTGTTCAAACTTTGTGTACTTTTAACTATCCCATCGATCTTGTCAACATTCACTCCTACATAATTTCGAACACTAGAAACTCTAGGTTACCAATTAAGCTTATAATGATTGTGTATATAGCTTACTTATGATATACAGGAATATTACTCAATTTCAAACATAAAGCAATGGCATGGTCTTATGAAATGGTCCAAGACTCCACATGGAGAGGAATGAATAAAAATTGTAAATCTCTTGCCACCAAGAAAGAAAAAAAATGACAATGCTATGTAATGCTTATATAGACAATGCAGATGTATATTAGTACAAATAATATTCAAAAAAGCCTCAATGCGCTTATTTGAAAACACCCTCATCATTGCATTGTTAAGTCTCCTACATTTCATGCATAAAGATACATAATTAAAAATAATATATTATCAGAACCGAACTGTGCATACCTATCAGGAGAGAGCATTTTCTTCTCATTGTTAAATTCTTGTAGCCAGTCATCATCTTCATCATCTAAATCATATTCAACAATGTCTAAATTTTCTGCCCTATCTGCAAGCCACAACAAAATCCTTACCTTTTGCAAATTTCTAGAAGAATCATTTCAACATAAGGTGATCATTAAAAGAATCGTAAGTACTTTACACTTCTTTAAACAAGTGGAATAAAACATAAATAGAGAACCTACTTCCCCTTCCACGCAAATAAGACGGAGGCTGTGCGAATGTACGTCCATAGTCTCTTTCATATGAATCCACAACAACAAATTGTGGTGTAGGTATATCATCAGTATTTTTCCTGACAGGAATTGCATGTACCTGTGCAATTCAAAAAGTCTTATTATTCTTTTGCCAACAAGTGAAAAAGTAAAAAATAGGTCAAATAACACTGTTCTGTCACATCATTTAATGATATTAGCAATAGCAATCATCGATATTCAGTGCCTAAAACTAAAAGAAAATAAATGCAGACGTAATAAATACTCCCACTAATAATACATTTGATAAATGTTGCTTGAAAATAGGGGATTTCAATCAAAAATAAAAAGCCATACCACCAAATCTTAATAGAGTATACATACGTCAGTAACATAGTTTCCCAGTAAAGAACTTTCTATTTTCATGAAATGAGTTACAAGAAGAATTACTATGGAGAGGAAATATTATTGATCTATAGCCACTACAACAGTGGAAAAAAAAACTTGCAGTATGACCACAACTATCTACCATTAGAAGCTTTTTATTTAAATCTTGATACAATATATATTTATTTTATTTGAAATCTTGATTGTGATTACCCCATTCCCTACATAAGTTTCAAGTGGAGGCAAAGAAAAGTAAGAAACATCGTGGTCAGATCTGATGTGGCATCAACAAGTTTCAAAAAATGAAAAAGAAAGGTGCTGTACAAGTTTTAATGAAGGATGTGCACTTGGACAGGAAGCATATTTCAGGAACAGCTAAAGAAGCTCCCGCAACCCACCAATATCAGGGGACGTGGGGTCCAAAATATAATACAAAATATTGAAAACACCCAAAGGAGAATATGTTCTTTTTAATTTAAAGATGAATCATCGATTCACAATAAAATTAAAATCAAATTATACAATACAACATGGAAATTGCGATTATCTACATTTTGATAATTTTGGGGGGTTGGATAGGGTTGACATTCTATAGTTTACATGCAAGAACAGGTGGGGTCCTTAAAAAACTAGGAGAAAAAATTTGTAATATATCTGTGTTATTTGTGCTTGGAGACACGCACGCTAGGGAACCTCTGAAATTACCCCTTGGATTGGGGAAAATCTAGACGCACTCGTTAGCAGGGGATGCAGAACATACCATGCACATCCACAGGGGGAGGGAGATGTTCTCTAGCTCTCGCTGGGCCATCCCATGTGATTCATGTACAAGGGGATACATTTCCTATGTGTACTCTCTATAAAATGCGGTGAGCCTGATAAACTAGTCTAGCGGAGCACTTTCAAATTGAGAAGATTAAAATAGCCTTAGAGAGAACCTAATAAAAAATTATATAATTATACACAAAAAAAAGCAGGCATTCATGCAAGTGAAAAGGATATGTAGAGCAAGTTCAGACATTAATAACAATCTCAGAGAGCACTTACCACATCATTTTCATTCTCCAATGTAAGGCGGACAAGTTGAGAAGCTCGTGTTCCAGCACTCTCGTCATCTTCAAGGTCCTTGACTGATTTTAATATAGGAAGTTTCCTATAAATGTCAACTGGACGAGGCCTAATTGACGCCCTACTCATGTCCGCTCATTTCCCAATACCCAACCCCTGGCTGGATGTTTTCTATACTATCAGTAAACCATATATTGAATTAGGCTCCAAACTCATTAATCACATTGCATTTAATCACACATTCATGCTTGCTCTCCAACCATGAAAATAATGAGTTGATGGTACTTGAAAAAAGAACCTGCAAGATAAAATAAATTAGTGTTAACAATGGCACTATCAATTGAAGCCCTACTGGGTAAAATCTTTACCAAGTAACAATTTGCAGTACACATGACACTAAAACAAGACTCAAATTTCTACCTTGTCAGGATGGTATACCAAAATAACACGTTTGAGTACAAAGGTGGATTGAGTCAGCACTCTGAGCTGAAAGGAAAGCAGCACCACATCAACCCCCCTTGTATCTATGCCCAAAGAATGTTAGAACTTGACATCCATCATTCTGTCAATCAAATAAGTACAAGTGAAGCAGTCAATATGACCTCTTTCATTCAGCTCAGGATAAGCGATCAATCAAATATAACATTACAATTTTAACATCCAACGTGAAGGAAAATAGCCTTAAGAGCTTTCATAAAACAATTGATTCCAACAAGAATACTCAGACTTGAGACACAAGATGGCTTTGGAATATTTCAGTTAACACAGGATTCCAACAAGTTTAACATTCAACGTCCACAAAAGCTGCCCAAATAAGTTTACAATAAATACTGAAATCCAACAATTTTATGTTTTAGCATTCAACATGGACATAAGATAGGTTTAGAAGCTTTTAATAAGCACCAGATTCCAAGAATTTCAATATACAACCTCCATGGAAGATAGCATTGGAAGCTTTTCAGCAAACAGTGGATTCCAACAATTTTAACATTCAACATCAACCCAAAATGGCTGTAGAAACTTTCAGTAAATGCTGGATTCCAACAATTTTAACATCCACCATCGACACAAGATGGCTTCAAAGTTTTCAGAAAACTGTGTATTCCAGCACATTTAACATTCAATGTCAACACAAGATGGACTTAGAAGCTTTCAGAAAACACTGTATTTCGACACTTTAAACATTCACTGTCCACACAAAATGGCCTTCAAAGTTTTCAGTAAACACTGCATTCCAATTATTTTAACATCCAACATCAAATCAATAGGGTTCTACAAAATTTCAGTAAAAACTAGATTCGAACAATTTTAAAACTCAACATCAACACGGAAGGGTCTTAGAAGCTTTCAGTAAACACTGGATTCCAGCAATTTTAACATTCAACATTGACACAAGATGGCATTGGAAGCATTCGGTAAATGCTTGATTCCAACAGTTTTAACATTCAACATCGATACAAGATGGCTTTTGAAGCTTTCAGTAAACACTGGATTGCAACAATTTTGACATCCATGATGGACACAAAACAGCATTGGAAGCTTTCAGCAAACACTGGATTCCAACATATACACTCAAACTTGAGACCCTACATCGCGTGTAATCTACTTGAGGCACAAGATGCTGACTCTTTGTTCATAATTCTATATAACAGTTGTTAGGTCCCACAATAAGTCTTTGTTCATAATTTCTATATTACAGTTGTCAGGTCCCATAAACAATTTTCAGCCTCAAAAGGCAATAAAAACATTGCATTCCACAATTTACCTACACAAAGATGACTATAATAGCTTCTAACATATAGACTTTCCCTAGCCAATTTGCAGCATTAGAAAACTCAAAACAGTAACCACATTGCATTCTGCTAAGTACCTACACAAAAGTAACTATATTACCCAACATACTTCATGCACGCCATAATCTCTTCACAAATTCCAGCATTCACAAATTCCAGCACTGACCAACATTCACAAATTCCAGCACTGACCAGCATTCACAAACATTCACAACTTTCAGAATTGACACCTTCCTAAATCTCAGCCATGAAATATCATTCACAAACCCTAGATATCCGCAGATGAGACAAAAATTATACAAAATAAATACACTCAAGCCCTAGCTTAACACACACTCAGAAATATCTCTTATTCGAAGAGAAAATAAAAATTAAACCAAGTGTGCACCACTTTCACGTATAAAGCATGTTTATTCCAAGGGCTTCCTGAGCTCCACGCCACAACTTTCGAATACGGGTTATAGAACTCATAAAAGCAAGCTTCCTTAATATTTTCCAGCTTAGAGAACTTAATCAAATCGAATTTTTTTAAATAAAATCTAGGGCATCCAACAACATGAACAAACACGAAAACTTATCACAACTAAAACGTTCGAACACGAACTATAAAGTTCGCGAAAGTACTCTTACTAAGTATTACAAAGCTTAAAATGTCATAATCAAATCATTTAAAAAAAAAATCTAGGGCTTCCAAGGCACGAGATAATTTCACAGCTACAACGTTTGAACACGAACTATACATCTCGTGAAAGCATTCTTACTTCAAGTTTTCTCGCTCAAAGAGCTGAATCAATCAAATTCAAAAATTTGAAAATAAACACCTCAGAAAAAAATCGAACACCTCTAAGAAAATTTCGTCATCATGAGAACAGCGGCTTCTCAAAGGCTCCAAATGTTCGAATTACATCTCCAGACGAACAAAAACAATGACGTCCTTCCAAATTGATGATTTTAACGAACACTCCCCGAAATTTAACAGTTCGCGGCACAAATCGAAGATAAAAAATTGCCACGCGAGATTATGTCGACTAATATGAACAGAACAGGGAGAAACGGGAAGAAAAATGAACAATACTGGCGAAGAAGGAGGGTTTGAATACGCAAAACCCCCAAAATTCTCAAAATGCTGGAACCCGGGCAGACCTCGATGCCACCATTGTCATCAGAGTCTACGGATTTGTATTATACGGTGGCGTAGGTATACGGATACGGAGTGAGGGCTTGTGTTTTTGGCGTGGAGATGGATGTATATTAGTTTGGACATATACGGATAGAAGTATACGATTTTGTATTATTTTGAATGTGAGTCGATGTGAGTAATGTGAATGAAATTATAGATATTTGGAAGATGGGAAATTTAAGGGGGTTGGAGGGATTATTTAGGGCTTTGGTTTATAATTGGAGATATTTTTAAAATATATTTTTATTTTAAAGACTAAAAAGGATTTGGGCTTTTGTTGAAAAGAGGAGGTTTATGGGTTTTGGAGATTTAAATTTTCCAAGGTGTGTCCTTTTGTGTGATGATTTTTATAGGAAAGTATTTTAAAGATTATTAAGTGGGATGTACTTAGTGATTATTAATGTAATATATTGTTGTGATATTAAATTTTTATTGTAAAGTATTGTAAGATTATTAATTGGGATGTATTTGATGTTTTCTTAATATTGGTATGATGTTAATTAAGATGTATTTTGTGTTTGATGGGTATATGTCTCCATTTAATCAATTTAGGGCTATTCAACTATTTTTATCATAGAGTATTGGTAGGTTATAAATTAGGATGTATTAGACAATTCATCCTTTTTTTTGGATTTTTTTCATATCACATTATCAATTAGAATGCATCTTACGAGTTTTTCCTTGCAGTATTATCACATTAACAATTAATATGTATTCTTTGATTTTATTTATAAGGTAATGTCACATTATAAACATTATCATGTACCCAAAAACTTTAGGAAATGGAATATGGGCTAATCTTATATAATTGTTGGGAAATCTACGAATATGTTTTTGAAATAAGATAAATTTTGTTGTAAAAAATGTCAATTGGCGAATATAGCCCGTAAAATGGACCATGTGAAACACAATCAAGTAATAAGAATTAAACAAATCTTATTATAAAATACTACCACATTATCAATTATAATAAATCTTCCACTAATAAAAAATTATATTGATTTATGAATAAAAGTATACAATATCATAGCACAAAATAGCCCAATAGGGCGAGAGATAGACAATAACAAAACTCATTGCACAAAAAAAGAATAACAATGAACAAAGGGCAACTCAACGCAAAACAACTCGTTGATTAATAAAAAATTAAGTGTCGAACTAATCTATAAAGTTGAAACTTGGTAATTAAATCTTTATAAATGGTTAGACGATATTCTTAGGAATCATTTTCACTTCTTAATTGGTTGCATACAACAAGCATTAAATAGCTTAGATGCATCCAAGAATGATTACATTTAACCTATAAATATTTTCCTTATACCTTAACCATTTCTTTATGTTTCGATAGATCTTGGCACTAAAATTAAAAATTGAATGTTTCATAACATGTTATGGAGGGGAAACACGTCGAAGAAAATTTGTAATATAAATTAATTTAAATAAGAAGGGGTGACTATTGAATTTTAATCATAATAGGTATGGTTTAGGTCGAATTGTGGTCAAGGTTGTGAATTTTAATGTGATGTCAAATATGTGTACATATGTGTGTGAGAGAGAGAAAATATTTGATGCATCTATCTTGGATTTGTCACTTTATTTCACCTCGTGAATATTGAAGATGTGATATGCTTTGCATGATTTACATTCTATATATAATCTCACAACTATTTTTTTGAAATAGAATAAGTTTTTTTTTTTTGAAAAAATAGCTAATCTACAAAAACAACCCATAAAATGTACCTTGTATCACAATATTAAATAATATGTAGATTGGAAAAAAATCATAAACTATTACCACATTATCGCTTAGAATGCATCTTCTACTACTAAAAAATTTAAGTTATAAAAAGTAAGGGAATTAAAATTATTTTTGACATATTTCCTAAGACTTCTCACAGTTGGTTTCCCTCGGATGTTTTCAGGGATGAATTTCAGCTTGAGAATGAGGATGTTAAATCTATTTCAAATATTCAAAAATCCATACCTAATGAGTGTCTCTGCAAAAATGGAATTCTTTCTCGAGTTACCTGGTGGATAGATTGGAATTGGCCTACTGCTACTCCATTTTTTCGATACAAACCCCATATTGAATATCAATTTCTCACCCCTAAGAATATCCAAACAAATACTCTTAATTGCCATTAGCAATTAAGATATTTGGATTCTACTTTGACTAAGCATTGGAATGCCTCTATTGAACCCAAAAAGTCTCATTTTCTCTAGGGTATTCTTTACCAAGGATTGGAAGTTGGAGATATAATAAAGCATATGGGGTCTAAAATCCCAATTGCGCTACATTCCATCAAGTTAAGACTATCACACACCTTTTCTATTTTTTTCCTCATGTTCTGTTTGTTTGGAGTGGATTCGGCCTTGTTTCAACCCACCCTCCTAGATTTTTTTACCTGGAAAATAGTCTTACTAGGAAACTCGACCATGTTACTTACAAAATACAACCAATTTTGGAAAATATTTCATGTTGATATTCTTTTTCGCATTTAGAAATACAAAAATCATGTTATTTTTTAAAAATTGGGTATGAAACAAAAAATCTATAACTAACAAATGGTTGTCATTTCCAATGTCTTTCTTCATATTTTTTCTCAAGATGATAAGGTTTGCTTGGAGGTGGAGCACCTCCAGTATTTACTTTACCATTTGGGAAATACCCCTTATGTTATTAGTCGTGTGCCTCTAAATTATCCTTATCGTTGCTCCCCTTCTTAAGGTCGCAACTAGGGCTTTCAGTGTCACTCCTCTAAGAGAAGATGAAGCCACTTCTCGTTCTCATTCACCTTCACCTAACAAAGGTCGTAGTGGAGTGTTTGATAAGCTTGGTGGTGGAATTGATGGCATGTGTGGCCCTTAAGAGACTCCTTAGGATACTTTCCTAATGCAGTTCTTGTCATATCCCAACCTAACAAGTCGAAGAAAAAGAAGAAAAACATAATAACAATGGTTGGGACCCTGTAACTGAGATCATTGGCCCTCTAGGTGTCAATGGTTAGGGTGGAAAGTTTGATAATCCTCCTCCTCTGCCCCTAGCAATTGTCATGTTCATTGTTTTTTCCTAGGATTAGGTACCTCGATGTTTGTGTGGTTATGTGCCCTTTTTTTTATAACTTATTTTATTGAAAATATTTGCAACAATTATATGTAATTAATACAATCATTTACTAATGTAACTTTCTTAAGGCTTGTATACCTCAATTTGACTTATATTCTAGGGTGTGATTTTGGTACACTCGTTTTTTGTGCAATTTGTGTTGTATTTTATAAATTATGAATATAAGTATGCTTTTCAATAATTAAAAAGTGTCCAATCGATGTATGATATTAAAATTTTGTAGTTAAATATTAAACTTTGGTACTTAAATATTACAAATGGCTAAAGAATATCATTCAAAAGTGTTTACATCAAACAAGTCATTAGTCATGTTAAATAGATTAATTGTGGATTTCTCATGTTCGCAAACTATTACATTTAAGATAAAAATGTTTTTCCCATACTTTAAACATTTTTCTATATTTGGATAAATATAGTTTTGGTAATTTTGTAAAACCCCTAATTTTATTTTGGGTCTTTTGCATCATTGTAATGTTTGATATTAACACATTGCCTTCCATAGAACTACCTAGAAATGATAAATGAATTAGAAAGAAATGATACCTCACTTGTTATATGCATCCTAAAAATAAAGGTAATCCTTGAAAAAGCCAAGATAAGGGAAGATTAAGATGAACACTCAACCAATACAAATCCGCAGACTCTTCACTCTCTTTAGGTGTTAAGTGTTTAGTCAAGCTTTGCCCACACCTAAAGTTCCAACTATGGAAACATCACACATCAACCCCCAAGCTACTATGCCCACACAATATGTGGCCTCTACATGTGCACCTAGTACCACACTTATGGCCTAGAATCCTATTCCTAATGCATATATTTAACAAATCTATGATATATAAGCACAAATAACTCTTTATAGACACTAATTTTGGTAATTTGTGTCTTGCAACAACATAAATTGTACAATGCCTTTGCACTAGTCCACATTTGTCCATCTTGGTCAATCATGTTATCCCTATCCATATCCCATTTATTCTTACTTGAACACATAGCTCATTTATTCACACAATGGTCATATTAGTCCATAGAATTAGGTTATACCCTCACACAGTACAATCCTAGTTTTCAAAGCATTCGTACATGCATCTTGAACCAAAGCACCTAGAATGGACCATAATGTTTGTATGTTAGGGACTTTCTCATCCATTTTGGTTCATTTCCCTCCAATAACACGTTTATTAATTCAAATTACTTTAGTACACTTATAGTCAGCCTTATCGAAGTTTCCCATATACATAACGCATATATAAGCTAGTCTTTTACCCATTATCACGTAGGAGATCATACCCATTTAACACTCAAAGGTCCTCATGAGCATACACTGAGAACAAGCACAAGTAAGGCCATTCTAAGACTCCCTTGGGCTCTATATAGTCTTCATAATCATTCTAGGGTAGTCATCCACTCAAATCTACAAGTATAAAGAACATATCATCACTCCAAGTTAAGCTAGAGAAAAGGTGCAAGTATAATATCATTGTTGCAAAATCATGACTATATATTTGGTTTCATACATTCTATAGATCAAATGTTAGGTGAGAATGATGTGCGATTTGAACCCTCTTCAGAGTAGTGACGACATTGGCAGTGCACAAGGGTGCCCACAATCCACCAAATGTTTGTTTTGCAAGAATTATTGTCTATCTAGGGTTTTAAAGATCAAATCAGTTGCACAGTGAACATCGTAAAGCATTGAATGCCCAAATTCCAAACAAGAGCAAAACAAGAAGTGGTAATCAGACACAGGAAGTTGCAGGACCTGAAACCACAAAGGGACAAGGGCATACATTAAGGGCCATAACATTCATATGCTTTGGCCCATGTCATCCGATTTGGTCCATGCAACAATTTAACACATAATTTTGACAACAAGGCTCTGTAAAGTCATTTCCGTCTTGTTTTAGTCATCATATTAACCCAGATCATCACATAGAGCAGGATATCAACTAAGTATTATCCTTGGAAACTAATTGATTAGGATAATCTACCATCGATTACTACCCCTAGAGATATTAATCAATTTAGGTTAAATCATTTGGTGAACCTGACATTGGACAAACCCTGGTTACCTTAGGGATTCTTCTTATTACTTGGTTTGAGACATATCAAATTTATATAGGGTTTGTATTCAAATTCCATTCTAATTTCATCTTCCTACTTAACCTCAAACTGATTTTCACATTTATCTCGAAGATCTCATGGTCGGTTTTCCTCTTTGGGTCAATTTCTAGGGCTCCTAATTGCCAAATCATCCTTTATTTTGTATCTCAAGCATAACGGCTATATTTTCAAACTCTTTTGAGGTTTTTTTTTTACATATTTAATGAAAACCTCTTTTTGTTTGACCTCATTTTTAACACAATTTTTCAGAAATTTAAAATTATTATTTTTAGTAATTAGAGCACAATCAGAAAATATATACTCTAGGAAAAATCCCTTAGAGGTTTTTGTTTCGATTTTTTATATTCAAAAATACCTCTTTTTGTTTTGTAAAATTCAAAATCTATTTTGAGATATGGTTAGTTTATTCATTTGACGACCATCGCTATTTTCCAATCACATTTTAACCAACCCTCATCACTGATCTTGGGCCCCTCTCGATGTATGATCCTTCTCATATTTTAAGTTCGTTTATCCTCTTTTTTGGGTATAATTATGTGTAGACACAAAATCACACACTTGGGTACATTTCTAGGTCCTAAAAGCATACTTGCATTCATATGGTTCATAAACAAGAAAACTAGTAATTGATAGTTATATTTGGCCTCTTTATTTATTTTTGTATCTTCTTTATGGTCTTTTACACCCTACAGCCCAATCATTACTTTAATTTCTTATCTTTCATGACCTCAGACACCAATGCCCAGGCATCTGCATCCCTTCTGGGCGCCCTTAACTCTTTTCTATCTTACTTGTTTCTTTGGGTCTCTTTTATCTTTTGGGCATCTTATTTTCTTATAGGTCGACCTTTTAGTTGTCAATTACAAAATTCAACCAAGGGAGCCATATAAATATAAATATATATGACCAAAATAAGGGACCAAAATCTAAGCATTTATTATCATCACCTAAGGTTGCATCCAAAGGCATCCATATAGTTTCATTCAAGGGACAAGGGACTGCATTTTCTACATACACTTTAGAGGAAGGGGAAGTTCATTTTGCCATCCACACATCTATTTACATTAGTATATCTAGCTATCACCCATTATCATGTGCACTTGCACAAGGGCTTCCTAGGGCATGATTCTATAATACATGCACAAGAACTACATGGAGTCTGAGATGTAGTGCAATGTTTGGTCATAAGTTCACTTAGTCAGGTGACTATCGGGGTCAGTCTGACTCCCCATATTGCATCCTTATTTTTGGATTTGATGTATTTTGAGGGTTTTTACAAGTCAACATCTTTTTATAGGTTATAAGCGAATTATGTGATCAAGGTGTGACATACAAGTGACAAGAACAACTATCAGCGACAATCTTACGACACCAACAAAATAATTTTCTGATCTCCTACGCAGTCACAGACGCCTAAAAGTAGTCTCTAGTGCCTAGGCACCCATGTCCTAGTCGAGGCGCCCTAGTCCAGTCCTATACGACGGTTACAGAATTTATTGTGCATAGTTACAACATTTTACCCTTCTTGTTCATTAGTTTTCTAGCCCATATCAGTTCCAGGAATAACACAAAATTAACTAAGTCATTCTTTCCCTCTCATGCACTTAGGGATTCATATTTCATTAGCTTATTGCTAGTATCAAATGTATACTTTAGCATTTATTTATCATACGTGACTTTGCAATTAGGTTTTAATAATAATAAATATATTTTTGTTAAATCATTTGGTTAACCCATCCGTTTAGACCCAACCTTACTTCTAGAAATTTTTGCAATATTTTTATCATGGCTCAATCTTGTGAACCCTTTACTGAAGACCACCTTCAAGAGCTCAATGCTCATCTTTCTAAATATCCCCAAGATCTAGATCTACTCTTATTCATTGCTCGTGAGGAGGCCACCAATCTTATTGAGTTTAATGTTCCTACATCCACTACCACTTCTATGCCTATTGCTGCTTAACCCCCTAATTCTACCCTTTCACCTACTTCTATTATTCTCATATTTGTTCCTACTCCCACCAACCACTTCACTCTGCCTCTTATTTCTCACATGTGACAGGTCTCTTCCATTGGAACTCAAGACCTGGCCTCTCTCTATCAGGATCTCCAAGTTCAAATCTATCAACTTCAGCAGGCTACTTCTCGATCCTCTCCATCTCTTGATTCTGCCTTACTTCTTCATACTCCTTTTGTGCCCACCATTTCCACTCACGCACTTCCTCCAAACCTTCTTTGCCCTTAGGTTTCCTACCTTCAATGGCCATGGTCACCCTCAAGAGAATCGCAGATCTTTTTTTGTGGCATGTCTCGATTATGCAAATGATCATACTTTAATAGCAAAGTTCTTTCCTATAAGCTTCCAAGATTATGTTATACATTAGTTTTACGATCTACCTGTTCATTCAGTAACATCATTCACGCATCTAGCCAATTCTTTTCTCGCTCATTTTTCAATCAACATCAGTTCTAATATATCATATTCTCAACTTGCACAAATCAAACAAGGATCTAATGAGCATCTAGCGAACTATGTATTACGATATAAGAACAACCTAGCTAGGATGACCAATGTGCTCACTGACTCAGAACTTTAAGATCTATTTGTCCAAAGTATCATACCACCTCTACAAGAGAGTTTCATCTTTGAAACATCTCCTTCATTTGATCAACTATGTCATACTCTTAAATTATGTGAAGGAAAACTTATCTCTACGGGAAAACTCAAGCACCATGATCATGCTTCCTCTTCATCTTCTAATCGGTTTCAAAGAAAATACACTTTCAAGCCATCTCCCAAACCTACTGAAGTGAAAACTACTATTAACATTGTTTCTCCTCCTGAAAATATTCAATGACAGCCTCTAAAGTATACATTCACAAAAATTCCTTATGCTCCACATATTCTATTGCCATAACTTATTGAAAGTAATCTTATTACGCTTCCACCACTACTGAATCTAGATCCATCTCACCCTAGAGGACGCAATTATGATGAAAGTACTAGATGTGACTATCATCGATGCATTAGGCATCCTATTGATTAATGTTTCAAGCTCAGGAATCTCATTCAAGATCTTATTGACAACAATGTAATCGATCTCCCTGAGCCTTCGACATCTACGTTAGTAGATGAAAACAAAAAACTCAAAATCTTTAATGATCCTCTCTAAATATGACAAGTAACCTATTGATTCTTTTGTTAATCATACATATCAAATTTTTCCCCCTCCTTCATTGGGGCCTCTTGATTTTCTATTTGTTAATATTGATGCATCTCCACCATTCATTACATTCTCTAATCACAATTAGCATGCTACATTCTCTTGCAATACATTACATATCAATGATTTTATTAGACCTCATACTATAAATAACACAAGGATCGATCCATCAGTTCTTATGAGTGTGTGCTCTACTACACTCCTCATCACTATAATCTACCCACTATCTCATATTTCATGTCTAGTTCCTAAATCTTATGGCTATGTCAAGCTTCCAGTTATAGTTGGGCCTCTCACCATGCTTGTGTCATTCATTGTAGCACATGTTGTCAAAGGTTGTGACATGATTTTAGGTCTTCCTTATCTCGGCTCAAGCTATCCTTTCCATGAATCACTTATGTCTAAAATTCACTCACAACAAGAAAATTATGAATATCAAAGGTGTTTCGCCATGCACATAGTTAGTTTAAAAATTGGTCGTTGGAGACAATCAAATTTCAGGGGATAGTAGACCCTCCTTTTTGATGGGGAGGTTCCCTTATTTCAACCAAAAATTGAACATCTATATATTTATTGTAGACACCAAATCACACACTTTGGGTACATTTTAAGGTCATGATCACATACCACTATTCATATGATTCCTAAGCGAGAAACTTACTAATTGACCACTTTATTTGGCCTCTTTGATTTCTTTATGGTTTCCTTCTTGGTCTTACACACCTTATTTCCTAGTCTAAATTTGATAATTTATCTTTTTTTGAGTCTGGACACCAGCCCCCAGCTAGGACGCTAGCACTCAGGTGCCCTCGTCACCTCTAGGCACCCCAGCCTCTTTTTATCTTGCTTGCATATTTTGGGTCTTTTCTAGTTATTGGGAATCTTATTTCTTATGGGTTGGCCTTTTGGTGGTTAATTAAAAAAATTCAAACAAGGGAATCATATAAATATAAAGCTATATGACCATAATAAAGGACCCAGCTCTAAAAATTTACTATCACCATCTAAGGCTGCATTCAAATGCCATTATAAGAGAATCAAATTATCCATCTAGCTTCATACAAGGGACAAAAGACTGCATTCTTATGCATAAACTTCATAGGAGGGGAAGTTCATTTTTCCATGGAGGGGGAAGTTCATTTTTCCATGTACACATCTACTCACATTTTCTACATCTAGATATTTTTCATTATTCAAGTGTGTCTGGCACAAGATCTAGTCAGGGCACAATTCTACACACACAAACATAAAACTACGTGGAGTCTGAAATATAGTGAAGTGCTCAGATCATAATTTCACTCATTTAGGTGACCGTTGAGCTCACTCTGAATCCCCATTTGCATATTTTTCTCTTTATGATTTGATGTGTTTTGGGTTTTTACATTTGTTATTTCTCTGTGTAGGTTTTACGTGAATTCGGTGATCAACCAATGACATACAGGTGACTGACAACGATATCTAGCGAACATCTAACAACCCTGTAAAATTCAATTTTTAAGGTTATGTGCAGTCACATGCACCTACAGAAGGTCCCTAGTGCCTAGTTTCCCTTAACCTAGTCTAGGTACCCCACTCCCATCATTTATGATGCTCACACAATTTTTTGGGCATGGTTGTGACAATCAGCATCCCTATTCCATTAGTTTTCCAGCTCAACACAACTTCGGGATTGTTGTGAAATAAATTATCTTATCCCTTCTCTTGCACTTAGGGTTTTAAATTAAATTGCTTATTTCTTGGGCCAGATATTTATTTTATTACATATTTATTGTGTTGTGACTCTAAAATTAGAATTTAGTATTTATTTTCAATATTTGTTAAATCATTTGGTGAACCCATCCATTCAAACCTTACCTTCTGAGTATGTTTTCTTCTTCTCGAGTCATGGATCAATCTTCTTATCCTTCTTTAACTCTAACTAAGGTTTCTAGCATGACTACTACTATTATCAACTTCATGAAAGTTCGTACTCAACATCCTCATTTTGTTACGCCTAGGGCTGATCTATTTATTAATGTAGTCACTACTTATCACACTTATCCTTCTATAGCTCTTCCCGTTTCTATCCCACCACCTATCACTTCTACGAATCTTGTTACTACTTCTAAGGGCTATGATATCATTGAGTAACTTAAGAATATGTCTGCCAAAATATCACTCTATGAATTATTGCGTAATGCACCTGATTGTCCTCATACTTTAGAGGCTGCTTTTAGGTCTATTCACATTGAAATAAATAATTCTTCGGTGGTCTTAACACATCTTATTTGGTCTCTAAAATTTTTACCACATGTTATATCATTAAATGATGAGGACATACCACCATCTGTTATTGATAATCCATTTACACCTCTGCTTATCACTGCTATAATTGGCACCACTTATATCAAGTGTGTACTCATTGATAATTGATCTGTAATTAATCTATGTGCTCACTCTCTTTTAAATTAACTTGGCATTACTGATAATCTAATCGTTAAAAATACACTCTCATCTGTGGTTATGATTCCACTACTCACTCATGACTAGGCACTATCACATTACCTATACAATTAGGGCTTAAGGTTGTTCCTATGGTATTATTCATTATTGATGCTTCATTTCATTTTAATCTCTTATTGGGTAGACCTTGGATTCACGTAATGTATGTTGTCCCATCTTCTATCCACAAATGTGTAAAATTCTGACATGATGGCTGTGAACATACCATTATTGAAGACCCTAATCCATTCAAGTTCTACCACATAGGCCCTCCACCACCAAAAGCATTATTTTTGTCTCCACTCATACTATTGTTATCATTTCACCCATTGTGTGGTCTCCACTAAACACTTCCACTCCGCTCATTGATACTCCTCTCACCCCTACATCTGATTCAACACCTACCAATATCCTCGATACTACTATCCAGCATGACAATGCCAACACTGATGAATCTGATGATAAGATCAATACCGTTGAGCTTATTGATGAAAAATTGTGCAATATTAATTTTACTCCTATCGAGATAGATGATTCATACTTTAATGATACTTTCTTTTCATTTGCCCTGGTGAATATTGATTCAAGAAACCCCCTCCTTCTAATAACACTATGGTACTTTATCAGGGGAATGTCCATACATTGGTCGTTATATCACCTATATCATCTTCTCACAAGGATCCTACATCTATGATTCCTCCTTTCATATGTCCTCTTTTCATGAATAAATCTTATTGGCATCACATTTATTTCAATCCCACTTGTTATGACATTGTTTACACACATGATGGATTAACTTGCCTTGGGTTTACACTCGATGATATCTTACCTCTACCTTATTATTTGCATATCTATCATGGATATGTTCATCATTCAGCTTCTTATGGTCTTTGTGTCTTCTATCTATCAGTATCTGTCACACGTACTCCTCATTCTTCCCCACTCACACTTGGGAAATCTTGGCTTGAATACATTAGGGTCACTTTGGACCCTAATCATACTGATATTACATTTCCCATGCCTTTCAGTTGTGTTTCTATTTGCAATGATTCATTTCTTGACTATGCACAAAATATCACCTATTGGTATGCATATGGATTCCCACCAACACCTTTCACCAATGAAGAATATAGTATAGGCATGTACAATTTGCATCACAATGGCTCCTTATATGATCAAGTTCATACAATCACTTACCAAGTCTCGAATGCATATCCATAAAGTTTTGACTATGAGAATGATAATATCTTAGACAATGTTATGTGATCATCATCCTCTTCATACTACATTCATGAACCTCACATGACACACTCGATGCATTCACAACACATATTTGTCACATCACATTCTCACACATTGTCATTACCCTACGAATAAATCTAGTTCCACTGTTCATACTCGACTACTGAGGGTATTAATATGAAATGAACCTCATCATACTGACTCACTCTCTTCGCTCTACACTCTATTGATCTTATCTCTATAGCACACAATTAAAACCATTTCATGATGAAACACTCTTGTTCTATGGTTCATTCTCAACTCTTGAGGGGGAATTTATAAATTAACCTCATCTCATGCATATTCATACACATTATTTCAGGGAGCACATTGCTCCTATCACACTCACAATACATTCCATTCACACTCAAAACATATTGCATATATCTTGGTTGCACATTGTTCTTGCTTACTTATGCTTCCATGTACACTTTACTTACTATGTTAGATGGATATTTCATATGTCATTATATTTTCTATATACACATGCACGTTCACTTGCCTTCTATTTGTGAATGCATTGTTTACATAGATCATTACACGTAACAAAAATGCTTGGAACTATACCTCTTACCAATCCTACAGTTGCTCCTAGGGGAATCTACTTTCATACACATCACATGTGTTATTGTTTCATTTTATACTACCTATTCTTACTAACACACTATCTTATATTGGATCATACACACTTTGACATACCTCTTATCTTTCTAACATACTAACGGGTGCTTTATGTGTAGTGTTGCTTTATAGGAACTATTTATAACCATGGTTGTTTGTTACACTTTTCTTGCTACTGTTTGTTATTGTTTATCATTTTTTGCCATTATTTTTTGGCTTTATGCTTTGTCTTGTGTGCACACTATATACTTTTGGCCGCTTCAACCCTGATTGTCTTACGATATTGTGAGCAATCTCCATATTTGAAACCCACTTTTCATGGTCTACATTTTCTTCTTGCTTGCTATCTTACATATTGTATTATATATGTGTATTTTTCTTATGTACACTAACACTTGTTTTCAACCACTTTGTTTGCATGTTTCATGGATTCTACCAAGTACATTCCCTCCCCTATAGGGTATCAGTCACAGTTCAGTGGTCAGTCCTTTGGGATGCATACTCCTTGTAACGTTTCATGCACCCCAATCTAAGAGGGGAATCATTAGGTAAAACAATTACCTCATACAATAGTTCACATTCATAGTACACCATAGTTTAGTACATGTACAACACAGTCTTCAATCACAACAATGACCCAGAATATGACTTGGTTCTTTAGCATAGTATAGATGCTAGTGCCCAGACACAAATATGAGTGCCTGGGAGCTCCTGACCTTTCCTAGGTGCCTATGAACACGGGGTAGTTACTGGATTTTTCTCAGATCAACATAGTTCTCAATAGTCTACATAACAATTTCCTTAGTACATGCATAATCCTCCAGCAATCAACATGTATTCTTTCTCATTTTTTATTTGAGTTGGACTGAAATGGATCAGATTTCAACAAAGTAAGATCACACCATTTGCAGTGGTGTATAAAGCATCAAGAAAGTGTCAAAGGATAGAGAATAACACTACAAATTTCTCCCTACACTCTTCTGTTATGGCGTAAGATCACCTAAAAACTCACACTTGGCATGTGATCACCCAAAAAACTCACACTTTGTGTGAGATCACCTGAAAAACTCATTCTTGGCAAAGAACTCGCTCTTCTACAGTATTTTTAGGATCCTTTCTACACTCTTCACTCATCACGGATTAGGTGCACATGTTCTTTTTCACATTTTTACATACTTTTACATGTTTTTTACATATTTGGATTGAATTTATCACATACATGAACTTCGACTACTCTTTTGATCTTCTCTTTTATAGGTCCATCCTTTTGGGAAGTATCACTCACATACTCAACTTTCAAGCAACATCAACAACAGGTACAACGCAACATCTACACATACACTTTTCACCCCTAGGGTCACTTCCTCTTCTTTAGCTTCCACGCTTCATTTATTATTCACTTCATGCTTTTTCTTGTCTCCTTGACACACTTTTCACCATCGATCTACATGGTTATCAGGATACACATCTCTTATCTACTTTATGATATCGAATCATTCGCTCAACAACATAAAGTGGGGGCAAATGTAGACATCAAATCATGACACTCTGGATACATTTCTAGGTCCTAGCCACATACCACTATTCATATGATTCCTAAGCAAGAAAAGTACTAATTGACAACGTTATTTAGCCTCTTTTCTTTCTGTATGGTTTCCTTCTTGGTCTTACACACCCTATTGTCCAGTTTGAATTTTGATACTCTTGCTTTTATGAGTTTGGACAGTAGCACCTCGCCAGGAAGCCAGCGCCCAAGTACCCCCATCCTCCTGGGTGTCCCTAACCTCTTTATATCTTGTTCACATCTTTTGGGTCTTTTCTTGTTGTTGGGAAACTTGTTTTATCATGGGTTGGCCTTTTAGTGGTTAATTATGAAATTTAGACAAGGGAATCATATAAATATAAAGCTATGTGGCCATAATAAAGGACCAAGAACTAAGAATTTACTATCATCACTTAAGGTTGCATCCAAGAGCATTCTAAGAGAGTCAAAACATCCATCTAGCTTCACACAAGGGACAAGGGACTGTTATTTCTACATACACTTCATAGAAGGGGAAGTTCATTTTTCTATACACACATTTATTTACATCTTATACATCCAGCTATTGCTCGTTATTCAAGTGCGTCTGGCAAAAGAACCACCTAGGGCACAATTCTACACACACACACATAAAACTACATGGAGTTTGCAATGTAGTGCAACACTTGGATCGCAAGTTCACTCAATCAGGTTCAGTCTGAATCCCCATTTACATAATTTATTTTTAGGATTTGATGTGTTTTAGGGTTTTATGTTAGGAATAAACTTAGGTTAATTCATCATTTACTAAGTTGTAATGTTAAAGTAATTAAATTTTATTACTTTAACTTAGTTAGTTGTTAGTTAGTTATTATCTAGTTGTCACATCCCTAGATTAGTGGGGGCTATACTATTGTTAGTTTACTACTTTGGAATGTTCCCAGATGCTCCCGGATGTGATTAGTTAGGGGCAATATGCTATTTATGCATATTTTTCATACTTAGTAGATTGGATCCACTTCCCGTGGATGTTGTTATAGTTGTTTAATGTCTATAAACATTGTAACTTCTTCATTTGATATGTATGAAGGGTTTCCACAATATTGCATTCTTAAGATTTTACAGGTGCTCTTTCTCTTTGCAGGTTTCAGGAAAATTTGATGATCATCCAACGAAACATAGGAGACTAATGATGACATTTAGCGGACATCTTATGACACTGTTAAATTTAGATTTCAGCCAATTTCGTAGTCATAGATGCCTAGAGGAGGTCTATAACATCTAGGTGCCCCCTAACCCAATCTAGGATCTCTAGTCTAGCTTGTTGATTAAGCTAAGTGTGAATTTATATGCTTAATCTGAATGCTATAGTAGCAATAAATAAATACAACAATTAAATATAGAGATTACACCCCAACAACTAAGCAATAAATTATGAAACCCTAATTACAAGGAGTAAAAGGTACTTAGCTGATTTGCAAAGATCTAGAAGATGCACAGAGCTAGAAAACTAGAGAATATGAAGCACTAACCGTTGCACAAAGACACAGAAAAATGTAGATCTAGAGAAATAAGTTATACTTGGGCACCTAGAGAGGGACAGGGGCGCCCGTGGGTATCCTAGACCTGTTTCTGGGAACTTGGGTTTGCAGAATTACTTAGGAAACCTCCTTTAGGTGTCACAAGCCACTAGTTGTTCACCTTTGGTCACTAGGTGGTTGCACAATGATCTCTAGAGGTCGCTGAAAACCTGTAATGAAGTATGAACCTGTAAAACCCTCGAATAGACATCAAATCCTAAAAAAGAAAGATGCAAAATGAGGGGGTCAAATTGTCCCCAACTATCATAATGGTGAGCTTACAACTGAGCATTGCACTACATCTCAGACCCAATGTAGTTTTGTGTGTGTGTGTGTGTGTGTGTGTGCAGAATCATGCCCTAGGTGGCTCTTGTGCGTGTCACACTTGATAGTGAGAAAATAAGCTAGATGTAAAGAAATGTAGTAGATGTGTGCATGGAATAGAATGAACTTCCCTCTTATGAAGTGTGTATGTAGAATAACTAGCCTTTGTTTCCCTTGGATGGTGCTAGATGGATGAAATTGAGATCTTAGATGCTTGATGGATGCAACCTTAGGTGGTGATAGCTAATGTTTAATATTTAGTCTTTTATTATGATCACATAACTTTATATTTATACAATTCCCTTGCTTGAATTTTGTAATTAACCCTGAAAAGGCTGACTACCAAAAATATAAGATGCTCAAACAGCTAGAAATGACCAAAAAAGTGTGAGTAAAGTACTAAGGGGATAGGGGCACCCAGAGGGGACAAGGGTGCATGGCGTTGGCGTCCTAGCTAGGCGTTGGCATCCAGACCGATAAATGCAAAAGTATAAAAAGGAATACTGAGCAAGTAAGGGTGCAAAACCAAAAGTGATAATAGAAAGCAAATAAGGGTGGCCAAAGACATGGGTTAATTAGTATTTTTCTTACAGGAATCATCTCAATAGTAGTATGTAATCAAAACTAGATAATTACCCAAGGTGCATGATTTAGTGTCTACATTTGCCCCCAATTTATGTTGGTGAACAAAAATCTTGGTAACATAAAGTATATAGAGACGCGTACTTGATAACCGTGTAGATTGATGTAGGAAGAGCATGCTGAGGGACAAGACAAAGTGTGGAGTGATAAAAGTGTGAAGCGTGGATACTAAGGATGAGGAAGTGCAAAAAGTGATGAGACGATGAAGCTAGGGTGAAAACACATGTTGTAGATTTCAAAAATATGCTTGTTGTCGAAGTCGATACTGACATATGTGATGTTGAATGATGTTGACTACCGCTTCCCATACAGACGGACCTGCAAAAGAGAAGAATGAAAAAATAGTCAAATACACATGTATATGTTTAAAAAATATGTAAAAATGCTGAAAATGTAAAAAATAAACATGTGCACCTGATCCGTGATGAGGAAAGAGTGTAGAAAGGATCCTGAAGATGTCGATGAAGGGCAAGTTTTTGGGGTGATCTCACGCCGCGACAGAAATATTGTAGGGAGAAAGGTCTACTATCATTCTCCAACCTTTGACTGCTTCCTAGAATTGTTGAGTGCACTGAATATTGGTTTTTTGGGTGATCCTACGCTGCAACAGAAGTAGTGTAAGGAGAAAGGTCTAGTGTTATTCTCCAACCTTTAACTACTTCCCGAAATATGGAACACAACTACAGATGGTGTGTACAAATGAAAGTGCTAAGGATTGTATACCCTATAAAAGCCAATGTGTGGAGTTCTATAGACTGTGCTAAACTACCAATCATTGTGTAATTACCCCTTGGTTACAGGCATCCAGGAAGGAAATCACTGTGCTAAGGACCCAAGTTTGATTCTGAGCCCTGCCTGAAACTGACAATTGTGTTGTACCGGTATTGTGTTGTGTTTTTTATAATGTTTTATGGGGTGAATGATTCCCCCAAATGATGACCCCATCATTTTGGGTGCATACAACATCGCTGAAGGAGTATGTGAACCAAAAGAGGACCGATCACTATGCTGAAACTATGCCCTACAGGGGGAAGGGAATGTGTTTGGTAGAAACCAATTCACATCCAAACAAAGTGGCTAGGAGAAAAGTATTAGTACAAGCAAACATGCATGTAAAAGATAAGTTCATACAATGTGTAAGCTAAGATGCAAGAATATAATGTAAACACGTCAAAAGACAATATAGACTATGAAAATCGGGTTACAAACATGGGATACTACTCACGATGTTGCAAGACAATCAAGGCCAAAGTGGCCTCAAACAAACAGTGTGAACACAAGACAAAGGGAAAAACCTGCAAACAATGACAAGCAAGAAGAAACAATGTTACAAACAACTATGGGAGCAAATAGCCCCGCATAACAAATGTTGCACATGTAACACCCATTAGCATATTAGAAAGATAAAAAATATGTCAAAACATGTATAATCCAATAATGTAATGTGCTATGGAACAAAATGAAACAATAACACCTGTAATTTTTTAAAGTGGATGCCCCCAAGAGCCTCTGTGGAACTGGTAGTAGATATTGTGCCAAACACCTGTGTTATGTGTATAGATCTGTAGAATATGTGATCATTACTAGAAATGAAAGTGAACGCAAATGTGTGTTTGATAAAGATAATAACATACAAAATATCTATCTAGCATGTGTAGTAAAGTGAGCATGTAATAGCATAAGTAAGCAAGAGTAAATGCAACCAAGATATGTAGTATGTTATGGATGAGATGGAATGGAATGCAGTGTGAATGATAGGAGCATCGTGCCCCCAAGCAAATGTATGTGTATGCAATGAGGTTCATTTGTTTATGTCGCCTCAACAATCAAGAATGAACTGTAAATGAGAGTGCATCATTGGGAAATGGTTTGAATGTGTGTATGAAAGAGACGCGATCATCAAAATGCAAATTGTAGAGTATAAATGCATGAGTGAGTGATTTATTTTATTAAATGTGTGAGTATGATGAGGTCTATTTGATATGTATACCCTCAGCAATCAAGTATGGACAGTGGAACTAGAGTGTGTCATAGGGTAGTGTATCACATTGATTGTATTTGAGAGGTGTGTTGATTGTATGCGAAAAGGCTTGATTGTGTGATTTGTATTGTTGAGCATGTAATGTGTATCGTCGATTGTGCGGTGTGTTTTATAGGAGGGATTTGTAAGTGTTGAATGTGTAATTTGTGTTGATTGCACGTAAGAGAGAAAGATGTTATTAATGTGTCACTTGTATAAGTGATTGATTGTGAAGCTATATTATTGTGTTGTGTATTGCGAAGGTGTCGATTCTGTAGTATATTGTGTGTATTGTGCACGAGAGAGATATATCGTATGATGTGAAAGATGTATGGTGTAAAAGTGCTATGTTGTAGATGTGTTGAGTGTGTTTGGATGCGTGTAGTAGGAAGAATTTGTCGCAAGTGTGTTGTTTGTGAGGGTCATGTATATAAGATTCCCTCAACAGTCAAGTGTGAACCATAACATGAGAGTACATCATTAGGTAATGACGATACAAGTGGTTAGAGAGTGCTTGGAAAAATGAATCATGAAATGCAAATCATTAAGTGTTATATGACATGCTAGAAATAGTTGATAGTGATAGAAGGGGGAGAATAAGTGTGATGCCCCCAAGTGTGTTAATGATGGATATTTATGTAACGAAGTGAGAGATACCATGTCATTGTGGGAGAGCATTGTTTGTGTCATGATAAGAGTGAGGGACAACAAAATAGTAGGCCAAAGCAACAGTAAGACCATGTGATGGTGGCGGAATTTGAAATGTGTCTTGGGCATCAGTAGGAGTATTTGCTTTGACAAAAGTGATTGGTGGGATTGATGACACTGCAGAAGACTTTATAGGAGAAGAAGGTGGACTGATTTTGAGAGGTGGTTGCATGGTTTGACTTGGTGATGCGGTAGAGAAATTGAGAGGAGGAGGTGTTGAACTGATTTTTAAAGGAGTTTGCCTAGGTTGACTTGATAATGCCATAGATGCCTTGAGAGGAGGAAAAGTGAGACTAATTTTGAGAGGTGGTTGCTTGACTTGAGTAGATTATATATGTGACACTTGAGTAATGGAAGAAATAAAATTAGAAGTGAGGTCATGATGTTCATTAGACATAGACGAACCAGATTTAGGAACCCATTAAGATGTAACAAGTGGAGAGGACCATGTAATAGAACGATGCGTCGTAAATGAGATAAAACCTTGACGCTCAAGATGCTTTATTCTTCATTATAAATCATAATAATCATTGTCATTATGTCCATTGATTTGATGATAATTACAATATGAAAGACCTTAATATTGTGTAATCCGATAGGGAGGATATCAATGAGTAGATGGTAAGTTGATTAATTAATGAGTTACGAGTTTAGGAAGAATATCTTGTTGCTTAACATTGATTGCAAACTTGAGAGGCGTGGGGAGTGACAAGTTTTGAGGTTCACTAATATGATCACATATAGAAGACATAAAATGAAGATGAGATGTAGAAGGAGAAAAAAAATGAGCCTGGGAAACATCCCTAAGATGTTGGATTTTAGATTTTAGAGATGTAATCATGGATTCCATAGCCTGAAATTTATATTGAAATAAAGAATATAAAGTTTGAATAGACTTGCAAATTTATTGATTGAAATTAGAACTAATGGAGTCATCAGAGAAATGATAGAATATAACACTAACTTTTTAAGGCAACATGTTGATAGGGGGATACATAGTCGCTAGGGTTTTGTGAAGAGCATCTCTATAAGATGGGTGCATTTGAAGAAATTAAAGCAAAGAGACTTGAGAGACCTTATGAGCCATGATAGAAGAAAGATAAGGATCCAAGCGTATTTGAATGAGACGGGTTCACCAAAATGATTAAATTAAATGTGAATTTATATGCTTAATCTAAATGTTATAGTAACAGTAAATAAATACAACAATTAAATACAGAGATTACACCCAAGTAACTAAACAATAAATTATGAAACCATGATTGTAAGTAGGAGAAAAAGGTACTCAGCTAATTCGCAGAGATCTAGAAGATACACAAAGATGGAAAATTGGAAAATATGAAGCACCGACCTTCACAAATAGACCAAAAAAATGTAGATCTAGAGAAATAAGTTGGACTGGGGAGCCTGGAGAGGGACAGGGGCACTTGAGGGCGCATTAGACCTATTTCTGGGTGCCTGGGTTTGGGGAATTTCTCAAGAAACCTCCTTTGAGGGGTGGTTATTTGTTCACATTTATTCACCTTTGGTCACTAGGTGGTCACACTATGATCTCTAAGGTCGTTGGAAACCTATAATGAAGTATGAACTAGCAAAATCCTCAAATAGACATCAAATCCTAAAATAGAAAGATGCAAAACGAGGGGTCAGACTATCCTCAGTTGTCACAATGGTGAAATTACAATTGAGCATTGCACTACATCTCAGACCTAATATAGTTTTATGTGTGTGCGTGTGAAATTATGCCCTGGGTGGATCATGTGTGTGTCGCACTTGATATCGAGTAAATAAGCTAGATGTAAATAAATGTAGTAGATGTGTACATGGAATAGAATAAACTCCCTCCTAAAAAGCGTGTATGCAAAATAACCAACCCTTGTGTCCCTTGGATGGTGCTAGAAGGATGAAATGGAGCTCCTAGATGCTTGATGGATGCAACCTTAGGTGGTGATAGCTAATGCTTAGTACTTGGTCTTTTATTATGATCACATAACTTTATATTTATATGTTTCCCTTGCTTGAATTTTGTAATTAACCCCGAAAATGCCAACTACCAAAAATATAAGATGCTCAAACGACTAGAAATGACCGAAAAAGTGTGAGTAAAGTATAAAGGGGACATGGGCACCCAGAGGGGACGAGGGCACTTGACGCTGGCATCTTAGCTAGGTGGTGATGTCCAGGATGATAAATGCTAAATTATAAAAGGTAGACTGAACAAGTAAGGGCATAAGACCAAAAGTGGTAACAAAAACCAAAGAAAGGTGGTCAAAGACATGGGTTAATTAATACTTTTATTACTTAGGAATTATATGAATAATAATATGTAATCAGGACTAGATAAATACCCAAAGTGCATGATTTAGTGTCTACATTTGCCCCTACTTTATGTAGCTGAGCAAAAATATTGGTAACATAAATTAGATAGAGACGTGTGCCTGATAACAATGTAGATCGATGTAGGAAGAGCATGCCGAGGGACAAGACAATGAGGATTGATAAAAGTGTGAAGCGTGGATACTAAGGATGTTGTTATATACTATGTAAGCTTCATTGATGAATTGTAATCTGGAGACCAAAATGCCTTCAACCTAGACCTTATAAGCTTTACCAAATGTTGCATTCTTGTGAATTTTGGTTATGGCTTTGACATCTATTCCAGTAGTGGTAGTAGTGGGTGAAAATGAAGAAATAAGAGCGGGATCAAGAGGAGTCTTATCATATGAGAGAAAATATTTGATGAAGTTTGAGAGAATCTGCACATGTTCCTCAAGTTTCTCATGAGTTTAATTTCCTTTCTCTACCCTCTCAATAAATTTTGAAACTATTTCCTTGATATTTTGTACTTCTCCTTCTAGGGTAGACTCTCCAAGTGAGATCCTAGTAAGCTCCAAGTATGAAATAGATATATCTTTTCATTATTGTCTCCTTTTTGCCTAGAAATTTCTAGAAATTGTAGTCCTTTAGCATCTGAGACCAAACGATAAGTTGCCTTAGCTTTTTTAGGAGGAGGGGTTATGCCAAAAATGGAAGCCATTGCATCAAATCTTAGAGCAACTATCTGGGATGAAGTTTTCCTCTTATTGCTATCAATCATGTGTTAAACCTATAAAAATGAATCACTGGAAGGTAGAGCTGGAGGAGATGGAAAAACAAGGACATTTGGAGGGTCGACAAGTTGAGAAGTAAAGACTTCCAAAGCAGGAGTTTCAACAAAAGAAGATGATGTTCTTCTAATTTCTAGCCTAGGCCTTGAGGCAATAGCTTTCCCTGTATCTGGTTCTACGATTTTTACTTCATCTTCACCTTCTTTATTACCTTCGTCATCCTCTTCTTCTTCTTCCTCATCTTTTTATTTTTCAATTTCTTGCTCCTCAATTTTTTTTACTTCTTCTTCAGAGGGTTATGACACTTGATCAGGATTATCTAATTCTCGAATCTTCACTTGTTCTACTATTTTCTCTTGTGTTTTCTCATTCTTCTCTACCTCTTTTGATTTATCTTTCTTCACATATACCTTGGTTCCTGAATTCAAAGGTGAGGAAGAAGATTCAATTGGGTTGGAACATATTTATGAGAATTGGAGGCTTCCTGAGAGGAAGATGTCTTCATCATTTCTTTGTATTCCATCATTTTCCTATTGAACCAATGTCTTGTCTTTATTAGCATATGATTATTTAGTTTGGTGGGATCATTTGTTTGTTTTTTAGACCATTCAATGGTTGGGATAGGTGTGTATTAGATGGATTTGATGTATTCCATAAAATACAAATCAAAATCATCATCTTCTAGACCTTTAAGGATAGTGTACACGTTAATATATTTGATTTGCTTCAATGGCAATCTACTGGAGTATCTCTTCCTCACTTCATATTCATCTGCACAGTCTACCTAGTAGTCCTTGAATGTAAGAATATGATAGTAGTTCATTTTGAGATGCTTGGAGATAAAACCCTTGCTATCAAATGAGGAGCTCTTTAAGTAAGTATGAAACTTGAACTCTAAAATAATTCTCTCGACATTTTGTGCATCCTATGAAGACCTACATGTGTAGTTTCCCAATGAGATAGGAAACTGAATGCCAGTTATATTCTTGTCTTTGCAAGTCTTGTGTGACATATTTAATTTTCCAAAAACTCCACTAGAGCTAGTTTATCATAACAGTACATTGGAAACTTATTAGGCACACCTTCAAACCCAACTATCCTGATATATGAAAATTTTATAAATTGGATAAAAAAGGTTTTCATATGTATATATTAGTTATCTTGCTTCTGAAGAAACTCTCTCAGCTATATTTCCTTCTAACAACCTAAGTAAGAAAATAGTGAAGGCATTATTGACTCTCCTGTGGTGAGTCTTACTATTCTCATAAGTGAGTTAGGGATAAAATTCATACATTGGTGCATTTTTCGTATCCTCTTTCCCTAACAACCTTATCCATATCCTAAAAGTTGCAATGGTGTACATTAGGAAGGATGTCATGTGGAAAGTTTTGTTAGGAAATAAGGGATAAAATATGCGGAATAATCCCTTACAGAATCGCAACAGTAGAAACTAATATGCATAAAAATATTACAGATCGCAAATAAAAGTGCAGAATAAATAACACAACACAGAGAGACAAGATTTAATGTGGTTCACCCAATTTGGGCTACGTCCACCAATAATCACTTGCTCAGATTTTATTACAAGCCACTGCTTTCTCAATACAATACCCAGATCCATTTGGAGCTATGCTCAACAAACTCTACAGAATTCACAGCCGAATTCAAAACACATATGCAATACATTTGCTTATACCTCTATCATATGCATAAGACCATATAAATAGACAACTACTTAAGTAGTTTTACAAAACCGTGGGTATCAAAACCATGGGCAAAACCTGTCCCATAAACCTATGGGTCAAAAAACTTGCCCATATGAGAAAAGCAGATTTCCCGATATTTCGGGTGCAATTTTTCGAGGCCAAAAAATTTACGCCTAAATTTTTTTTTTTTAGGGGCTGCGCCCCCGAACCCCGGCGAGGATACATGAAAAGTGTACAGTCTTCAACACTTTCACACATGAAAACAGGCTCCATAACCTAACAAGTTTTTCTCTGTTTTACATTGACCAGCCATTAAGTTAGATTATCACAAATGATTTCCCCCAAATTTGACCTCTGTTTGTCTTCACAAATGACATTAATGTACACACACATCGAACATTGAAATTCATTAGTGGTAGGCATGTCCATCATCTTTGCAAGCAATGTGATCATATCTGATAGCTCTTCTTTGAAATTAAACTTGTAGAGAATTTTGGGCATCTTGGAGCCTCTTTTCTTTTAGGTCTTGTTGGTGAGAAAATTTGTCGATATGGAAAATTAGGTATCTCCAACAACGTTTATGGGGCTACGCCCCTCTGCATTGAATGATACAACTCCCAGTATTGAATGTTACTAATCTAATCCTAATATAAATGTCACAAGTTATCCAGATAGGTTGGGGATCACTTAGGGACACTCCACTGAACCTGCGGCAAAGTGATTGTACGGGGGTACAAGGGAGGAAGTTACAACGATGTAGGAATAAGGAGGGAAATTAGGAAAGGAAAGTTACTGCCACGAGTAGAATTGCAGAGTTCACACGCAATAACCGTAGTAGTTCAACATTCAATATAGAAGAATAACAACCCTGTTACAGATATCAAGACAAGATGAGACTGTGAACACAACATTTCAGAAATCTCCTTATCAAGAAAAGAAACATACTTTTTTCTCATTTATTGACATTCACAAAGTTGTATGATAAGAGAGAAATAGAGGAAATACAAGGAAATGGAAAAAGAAGTGTTAGGCTATGGAGATAAATATCTTCAATGGAGCATGTGTTACAAAGTTGTTGGAATATACAGCAACAGTCATCCGAGCAAGGGCGAACTGACATTGGTTACCCAGGACTGACATCGGTTAGGCAGGACTGACATCGGTCAGAGCAAGTAGGAACCGGCCATAGTTAAGGCTAACCGTCATCGGTTACCTGTGCGATGATGTTTTAATTAACTCTCGGGAATTAAATCTATCTTTAGCATTAAAGTAGATTTATTGGATGTAATCACATGGCAAAGTGCCCTAAGTTTATATACGCCTATACAAGCATGAAAGTTAAGGTTTAGAAGGAGAGTTAAGAGAAGGATTGAATTAGATCCTTGATTCTCCTAGATTGTGAGGATGAAGAAGAAGAAGAGAAAGAAATAACATGTTACATGAAGACAAGTCTCCATGGGGAGAAGCTGAACAGAAGGAAAGTGTAGGTACACTGTTGGTGAGAAGATGGCACTGTATTTCCTTTGTATTGTTTAGTCTCATATAATGGCTTGCATAGTATGCAAAACACTTAGGGTTTCTTCTTGTTAGATCCATAGGTTGTTGTGATATCTTGTTATTGCTCATTCTTATAGATCCACATGTAGTGAGATCTTGTATTGCAGATCCATGTGATCAAGCTTAGTTGCACAGTGGCATATGTAGGGTAGCTTCAGGTATGTGAGATCTGGTGGTGTTTCAGAGGCACGGTTGTAGTGCACTCAGGTAGATCTAGTTAGAGATCTGGAGGAGACACAGGTGGTGGTATGAAGGCACAGTTTAGTGTACTCAGGTAGATCCAGCTAGAGGTCTGGGAAGAGGAGATACTTTTGTAGAGATACATGTATTATTGTGTAGAAGAGTTGGTTTGTAATCTCTTGTTATGTTATATATATGAGATCTCTATCTTTGGTGGACGTAGCCCACATTGGGTGAACCATAGTACATGCTTGTTATGTTTGTGTACTTTTGTGTGATTTGGATTATTCTAGTTTATAATTCCACTACTGTAGATTTCTTGGGGATTTTTTTAGATCCTGTGTGCATGATTTTGTTTGTTGTTAAATCATAGCACTATTCCGCTGCCCCCAAAATCCCAACAAGAAGAAATGTAGCCTTTATTCCAAGTGTAGTGATGAATACAAAGCTTCAGTCAAACTAAAACAATTCATAATGCTATTGAGTAGAAATTATCAAAATCTAGGATCCTTTAGAATGGAGAGGCCATCCCAATTTATAGCATTGTGGATTGATCTTTCATCTCCCTCACATGAATCTTCGCATTCATATTCTACTTGTGACCTTTTGCTTGCCATTAAATTAAGTATTTCTCTTATAATTTTGAGAAAATACTTTTACAATTTTATAATAGGTCACTTAAGTGAATAAGTCAAAATACAATGATGAATCCCAATGAAGAATTAGAAAAGAGAGAGAAAGAAGAGGGAGAAAGAGAGGAGGGAGAGGATGCTCTGAAGCATGGATGAAGAACACTCTGTATCTAATGAAGATTAGCTCTATTCCACTAATAAATCGATGAAATGATCTGATGCAATGATTAATTATGGAATTTGAATGCTTCACACCATGAGAAAAATTATTTGGATGAGGCACGGACACCAGAACTAAGTGTTTAGAAACATTGTTGAATGATTCCTTTAATGACCACAAGCATCGCTCATGATAATCCCCTTTGAAGAGATTGAAACTTGAAACCAATCCTACCAAGACCCTAGAAACATGGCCACACTGTTATGCCAAATTGATCATTCTGATGGAATACACCATGGACATTCTAACGACGATGATTACAAACTCCTCCTCACTCCTGATTCACACGCAACCTAGACCGTAGTATGATAATTGAAATACACTGTTGAGATCTCCTGTATATACCAAGAAAGCAAGCCATGAACACTGATGAGTACACCATTGTTGATAGTGAAGAAAAAATCTTCTATGAAATTGAGTTTCATGGCTTCTGAAACACTTCTCTGCACCCAAAAAGGGGGATTTACTATTTTTAGTAAATGGAAAATTTGCCCTCTTTTTGGTCCCGCTAGTGAGATTGTTTTTCCAACTTACCCTTGTGTATACCGTTCCCGCCGAGATTGATTTCCTATGATGACTTACTATTTATAGCTAGTGCCCATATAGGGAAATTACTATTTTTATTAATTGGACGTTTTCACCATTTTCGTCACTGATCAATCATTTATGCTCTCATGGATGTCAGTGGTGCACACTGTCTTTTCCGCAACTGCTTTTGGAGATGGTTTACCAAAAATAACAGGTACCCATGTAGAAGGGGTTACTATTTTTAGAAAGTGGGTTTTTGGGCCTTGGTTTACGATGAAACGAACTTTCCCAATATCAATTTTTACTCTACAGTGCTCTTCCAGATTTTCAACTCAAACCAGTTGCTGGATTGTGAGATTTTAAAATTGTAAATTTTTGCCGCGGGAAAATTGGGGTTTCTTCATTATAAAAAATCCATCCCATGCATGCAATAAGTTCATTTTGGATATTCAAGGTTCCTAGGAAACTAGATTTTTGCAAAAAATGGCATCTTGATCCATTTAATAGTTTGTGAAATACGATCAGATCACCTTTGCAGACTTTGGGGTTTTCTAACAAGATTTCTTCATTTTTTCCCTTTGTAAATCCATTATTTCTATGATTTTATTTGATTTTTAAGATCATGGATGCCTTTATGAGATCATTTAAGAACAAAAATGGTGGAGAGATCTCTAGAAAAAATTCAGCAGCATTTCGACAGCATGTGGAGGATGTGGGGGGTGAAAATGAGAAAAATGGCTATCTCCTTTGGTATTTATAGCTTTGGAAATGTAAGGAGAGGGGTGGGGCACATTTTTAGCACCTCATGTCCCTTTGAAAAGGTACAATAGGGAAATAAAAAATATCCTTTCCCTCATGAGGACAAGTGGCGAATGATAATTCGTTGTGTAAATGGAGGAGGGGCTACATTGGAGCACCTGGGGGCCATGAGGTGGTCACATGTGAGTCCAAGAGGAAAGATGAGGGTGTGGCTCATTTTTTATGTCCCTCATATCCCTTTTAAAATGGGACAATAGGTGCAAGAAAATTTACCTTACCCTGGGAATGACAAGTTTTCCACATGCAGGGGTAGGTACGTGAGCAAATCAAACCAGTCAACGTGGGCTAGAAGGCAAGCACCGGGTCATATGGGTGGTCAAAAGGATAAATGGGGGGAGAGTGAAATTTTTTACACCTCATGTACATTTGTAAAGGTGTAATGGGGACATGAAATTGTGCCTTAACCTCAGCTTGGCACGTGTCTAGGTGTGAAAATGATCAAGTATGGAAGAGCGTACCTTGAGAGTCAACTTGTGAAGGTCATAACTTGTGCTCCTAGATGACTTTTCGGGTGCTTCATTTTATTATTTTAAATTAAAATTAAATTTTTAGAAGAAATTTGAGGGTACAAAGACTTTACTATGACTACAACACTCCTAAAAATTTCCTTTTTTCTCGGGATCACCTGTTGTGCATAAGAAGAATCAGTTGTCCTGAGAAATGCATGGTGCTTGAGGATGATCTATTTTTTCAACCATATGTGGGACTAAAATATATTTCTAATGATATCTTATTTGGTCCATAACTCATTCTAGAGCTCTCGGAATCATCCCTTGAAGATCAGGTACTTTTTTTGGTGCAAGCTCCTTTAGGCCCAAAACCTGCTTTTGGTGAATTAGCTTCTAAACGCCCAAAACTTCCTAGGATTTTCCTAATTAAGTTCCTTGGTGTTCTTGGCTCCTAGATACACCTCCATGATAAATATCAGTCTTTTTTTATGCTGCAATGATAGTTCACCCGTCTTAGAGAGGCTGATGAAATCCCCTTCTAAGTATGCCTATAAACTTACTTTGAAAACCATTGCCCCAACTTGCTTAAATGATCCAGTTTGTTCCTAAATCACCTAGGGGAGGATTGATGACACCACAGGTGGAATATTTAAGGATAATATTGGACTTGATACTGAGGGGTAGATTGATCTGGGGGGTATATGAGAAGGGAATGACATGAATATCTTGACACTAGGGTATGGTTGTCTTGTTTTTAGGTGAATTTTGCCCATGCAAAAACACAAGACAACAGGTTTTGAGCTATCATCATTTTATATTTATCTCGATCTTGATAAAAAAGGTTATGGGCTTTAACCTTAGTCAAAATTTTGAACTCCTCAAAAGTAGGTATTCCTAAGGCAACATTAGTATAATGGGCATCCAATTTAGCAATAATATATCCTTTGGGGTCCTTCAATTCTTTTGTTTGAGGATCAAGATTCGAGGCATAGGGTAGGATGGTTTCGGTACATTACACAAAGGTAGGGAACCTAGCAATGTAAGCAATTCCACTTTTTTTAATGCATTAGGCAATTATGGTGGGAGAATTTTCTAAAATACGGGCCCAAAAATCATCCAGGTTCATATGCCCGACATCACTATCTCCTATATTAGCCATGAAGGCTTCAAGAGAAGAAATGTGCTCATATCCCGCGTATTGGAACTTCATTATGGAGGAACTAGAGAAAAATCAGAGAAAATGGAGTCTTATCAATGAGTTTCCAGAGGTATTTAAAGGGAAGGGTTGAAAACACCAATAAGTACCAAACTAAAGTGAGAAAGGATTAAATCAATCACCTTTAGTATAGAAAGGACGACATCTCTACAATGATTCCAATGAAACTTGAATTTTTGAATTTGCATAAAAATTGACAAAGTTATGAGCAAAAAGCTCTTTCTAGGGCGCGAGAGAAAAATAGACAAAGCATGGTAAAAACTTGACTTACAATGGGTAAAAATGACTGAGTGTTGGGATTTTATAGTGATTGGGTTTGAAATGGATGTAATTTAGTGCAGGAATAGTGTAATGTGGATATCAATTGGCTCTCAAGAACTATTTAATTATTTCTTCGTTTATCAGTTATAACAGGTGCTTGAGGAACTTGAAGAACATAGTGAGGTGTGGGAGTTATGGAGTTGTGGGGAACACGGGGTATGGGGAATGAATGGCCCAAGAGAACGATTCCATCCAAATGGCCAATCTCCACATAGGCTGTGAAAATCAAAGCTTGCGGGTTTGAAAGCAGTGTGGGGAACCAATACTCAACCGGAACACTTCCCTTGGTTCTAAAATTTTCCCAAAAACTTGCACAAAGGGAAAAGTAGTGCAATGTGGGGAATGCATGAAAAAATGGAACTGTTCCATGAGTTTCAAATATTTACACAAAATATGTAACACAAGGGAACCTAATGAGCTGTAGATAAATAATGTTGCATGGATATCGAAGCCTCATGGAGAACTAAGATTTGCGGGGAACAAAGGGCTTCATGGAACAAGTTCCACCAGGGAATAATAAATCCGACCAACACTGCCAAGAAGGGTATTGTGGGTAAACTGTGGAATCAGGGAACATGAGGAACGAAGGAACTATTCTTCTTGTTCCACTAAAGTCTGCAAAAGTTGCAATAAGCCCAAAATGACCCAAAATTAGCTAAATGTTGGGATTTTTTACTTCTTTGAACTTAACAAAGGTAAGCACATCCAAGATAAAGGGTCGCTTAGCAAAAAAAAAAATTAAAAAAATGAAAATTCCCCATTTTTGGATAGGTGACAATAGTTGGCTCTTTCTGGGGCTTGACTTCACTTGACACAGAGTGAAAGCAACAAAAATAAAAGAACCTCAGAATCTCTTGGTTACCAAGACCAGTGCATACATCCATTAGGAGAATACATAAAGTGGGACCAAACAAAAGAAAGACAAGACATAAGATATAAACACACAAACCAAAAACAAAGACTATACAAGACTATGTACAAAGAATTGTCATCCATCTAAGACTTAGCTTGTTAAAGATTACAAGCACTGAGAGGGGGGGGGGCGAATCAATGTAGATTAAACTTTTATTCTTTCCAATACACAAAACCTTTGATTTAGAGCAACAATGTATCATTAGCATTCAATCAAGTACATGCAATAAGATAACAACTCATAACACAAAATTTATGTTGGAACCCTTAATGGGAGAAAAAACCACTATGAAACCAATGCTTTTATTAGGAACACCAATTCCAGAGCATATAATGTTTGGTTTCAGTTGAGCATCCAATAAACCTATGAAACACCTACTTCAAAATCTTTAAGAACCCACTAGAAGAAATGCTAATCACCCACTCAGCTATTTAGCAAGCTGCAACTTGCAAGGAGTACCCACCCCATAAAATCTAAGCACCCACTTAGAGAATAATATTACAAACAAATTGATCATTTATTTTCTAGATTGCTTGTACAATAAATTGTGATCACATTTCTATAGCATGTTCTTCACTCTTTGATATTCAACATTCTGTGTATCTCTGTTACAGTTTTTTAAACAGTCACTTGACTTGATTTTCTGACTTTAAGGCTCTGGTATATTCAACAACTCTGCATGTGCTCTCTCTCTGGCTCCCTTTCCTTATTCAGTTAAAGGATATTCATGGATAAAAGACTCTTCCATTTTCTTCACAAGTTATCTAGCATAAGCACATTCCTTCAGCAACTCTTAAATATTGTAATGCACATATCTCTCTAGTTATAGCTAAGGATATTCAAGATAGAACATTGTATTCATTCTCTCTTTGTTTATGGTGCAATCCTTGGCTCAATGGCTCTCTTTCTCTCCTTCTACACTGCACTAGTTCTCTCCTCCTTCAACAACATCTATCTTTCATTGAATTGGATTTTATAAAATAATTAAACTCACCTAGTCTCTCCCTTAGAGTACTTTGCACCCTAAACTTCATATAAATAATACTGGAATGTTACAAATTAACCATCAAGGATAATTCCACTTGTCATTTGATTATTCTCTCTATTTTGAGTTTAACCAAGGTATAGAGAGATTGACCACCTTTCAAATGAGCTTAAGATCATTAAATTTAAACTCCTAGATCAAGATAAAACACCATGTGGGTTCGAGGTGGTCGGGGAGAACTGGGTTCCAAAATTCTAGTTACAATCTGCACTAAAAAGCCACTTAACTCTTTAAAGTTTCATTGGCCTGTTTCCTTTGTAAGTTGGGGATGTTGGGTAGTTGGAGTTCATTGGGAACAATAGAACTTGTGCCAAATTACCTTTGTTCCTCTGCACAATACAACTCCCACATTATACTGCATTGCCTCTTCTCCTTAGTATTTCGGTTATGACGGCTATTCAGGGCTCAATGGGAACTGTGGAACCTGTGCCGAGTTAGTCAAGTTCCTTCGACATCTATTTCATCCACACCACACTTCATTTGCTGACTCCCTTTATATTTCGGGTTATCTGGGTCTTTGAAGCATTTGATCCCACTTGGAACAATGTCAATAATGTCCTTTATGCCCGCGAACCCCATTTGATCCACACAACACTCATACCCTTTTCTTCCTTTATAATTTGGTCATGACGGCTTTTCGAGGATCTAAAGGAACAAAATAACTTGTTACATTGGGGCTTCAGGTGCCTAAAGACTTCTTCTTGCCCACAACACACACACATTTCTTTGTATTTCAGATCAATTCTTGGTGTCGGGGAACACTTGATCTCTTTGCACGAGTCATTTTAAACACATTGTGCCCAAAATCTTTCAAATTACCTGCAATACTCTTGTTTCTTAACCTTGCGGTTCAATTTATAGTACAGGGGAACCCTTGTCAATGTGGAACTTGTTTTTATGAAGCTCGATGTGCCTGATTTAAGTAATGAAACCGCAATACACACTCCTCTTCACTCTGTAGACAAAACAATGATGCAGGGAACTCATAAAGACATGGAACTTATTCTTATTAAAGTCTTTGTGCCCATAGACTATCCCCTTCTCTGTAAAACACTAAACTCTTCACCCTGTGAGCAATACCATGATGCAGGGAACTCTGTATCCCTTAGAACTAGTTTCTTTTAAGGCTCAAAGTGTCCGAATCAAACAATGAATCCACACAACACTAGGATCTTTGAACTGCAACCTTGCTAACCATGTGGAGAACTTCAGTTCCCGTAGATCTGGTTCCATTTACCGCCCATGAACCCGCAACAACTTCAAGTTTCTCAAAAACACATAAATTTTAAAACATTTTCTAAGGACAAAATATATCTCTTTTCTCCATGCTAATTTTTTGAGTACTTAGGATAAGCGAAAAGGAGTTCTAGCCCACTGAAACACAAGAATTAAATGTACTAACCATTTAAAGATTTTCTTATGTGTTTCAATCTCCTTGTCCAAGCTTGTAGAGACCCTGAATCAACCTGAAACATCCTAAACCATTTTGAGATGCCAATAAATTTGTCTGAGACTGTTGTACTCCACTAAAAAAACCTAATATCCTTCAATGCCATCAATATGTAATTACCTAAAACCACTCTGAGAACTGGCACTACTAATCAACCTTCACATCTCTCATGCAAAGTCTTTTATGAATTTTCTTCTTGAAGCTTGTTATAGACTTGTTAACACTTGTCTCACACATGGTTTCCCTTGAGAATCCTGCACAACTCTTGCACAACATATTTTGTCATCAATATAACTTGACATCAATGAAATGACTAGTGACAACGACAAAGATCCAACAAACTCCCCTTTTTTCATTGATGGAAACTTTCTCATAACACTGAACCCTGGATGGAAAAATCATTTTCGAGCTAGTTTCTAATTACACACTCTCTATCCCTTTGACATCCATGACAAAAGGGCCATCTCCAAAAGCTCCCCTTGGGACAATCATCCATCTCGAACTATGAATTCAACAATTAAGTACTTGCTTTGCCTTCATGCATTTCACCTCTTCCCAAAAGCATGCTTACAATGTTTCCCTTGTTTGCTTACCAACATACTAAACAAAGATAATTAGTTACATCTTGAGTGACTGGTCTTAAAAGCGTCAACACTTCTACCTTACAAATAGCTTTAGAATCACAAAAAATATGATCAATAAGTATTTGAAGCACTCAAACACACCAATATTAATACAAGAGACATAAATTCTAGCTTCTGAGATAACTTCTCAGTTACAAAAAAACATCATACAATATGAATAATATGGAAATAAGGACAAAGACCCATGCTTTGATCACTTGCTACTATAAGGGGCGTGTCTTGACATCATGCCCCTTCTTCTAAATCATTATACCTGCATAACCTAGATATATCTTTCATATACACAGTGCATTCTTAGAAACAACTCACTGATATATAGAAATATGGCCACACATTGAGCATCACAGTGCACCTTAGACACAACCCACAACATGTGCACACTTTTATCACATTTTGAGGCTTCAAAAATCAATTTCATCTTATGACATATGTTGTACTTATCCTTCTAGACCTGTAGAATACTTTTCACTTCCCAGTAGCTCATGGCTTTGCACATGATTATCATTATGAACCCCACCTTGTATTTAAATCACAATATCAATCTTCTATGCATTTAGGTCTTCATGGAACTGAATGTGCACATTTAAGTTTTGCATTCTTTACACATTGTACAACTACTAATTAATACACAAAGTCTTCTATTTATAACTGATATATATGGTTATAAGCATACAAACCCATGTAACTTGTATGTGTACTACCTTAACTGCCCTCCTTCCAACTTATCAATCTTTGAGGAGAGTACACAGGCCTTTCAATTTACCTAATGACACATGTAACCTTGTATTTTCATTCTCTGAACCAGGCTTGACATCAAAGGCACATGTGAAAGCAGTTGAGTTCCTTTTTCACAGTCTTGGATTAGTTAGGTATTCCTACTTGCCTGTTCCAAGTCTCCCCTTGAGATGATGCATTCCATTTATGTGCCAAGATAGTTTCAACACTTTCTTGTTAGGTAATTTCACTTAGAAAAGAAGAAATAAAGATAGGTTTCTAAGCCAGGATTGTCAAACTGAGCTAGCAGACTAGCTCCCCCCCTCACACGAGGACTTCATTGCACTGATTTAAGAGCTGATTTTTCACAAGAATGCTCCCTTACCTTATCTAAACACTTTCTAGTTGTTTGTGGGATTTGTAATGACCCCCAATTCATTCCTTAGATGTTCAAATGTTGCTTTTGGCAGTGGATTTGTCATGATATCATCAATTTCTTCTTTTGTGTTCACATACTCAAGAGTGATTTTCTTGTCATTCACTTGTTCCCTCAAGAAATTATATTTGATTAGAATATGTTTGGTCTTTGAGTGGAACAAAGGGTTCTTAAAGACACTTATAACACTAGTACTATCACAAAGTAAAGGAATTGAGCTATCATACTTTACCTTGTAATCCTCCAATGTCTATTTCATCCAAAGAACTTGAGTATAACACATTACAACAGTTATATACTCTACCTCACATGTTGAGAGTGCCACCGATGATTACTTCTTGCTTAACCAAGACACCAAGAAATTTCCATCAAAGAATGCACCTCCACTTGTACTCTTTCTATCATCAATGCTTCATGCTTAATCAACATCAATATATGCTTTTATGTTGAAGTCATTACTTTTGGGGTACCAGAGTCCATATTCAATTGTTCCCTTGAGGTATCTCAAAATTATTTTGACTTCCTTGAAGTGTGTTTCCCTAGGATATTCTTGAAACCTTCCACCTAGTCCCACAACCTACATGATATCAGGTCTTGATGTAGTGGAGTAGAGTAGACTACCTATCATGGATTTGTACAAGGTTTTGTCTACATTTGGTGAGTTGTCCTCTTTTTTTAGCTTGCATCCCACTTCCATTGGTGTTCATATAGGTCTACATTCTTCCATCCTAATTTTTTTCAGCATTTCTTTGATATAATTGGTTTGGGATATGAAGATACCTTGGTCTGATTGACTGATTTGTAATCCCAGGAAGAATGAGAGATCCCCAAGCATAGACATTTCAAACTCTTCTCTCATCACATTAAAAAATTCATGAGTCATCTTATCATGATCTCCCCCAAATATGATATCATCTACATACAAAATGACAATGAGAAGATGATCTCCTTCTTCTTTGATATAGAGATTACTGTCAGCAACCCCTTTTCTAAATTATTGGTCAATGAGGTATGAGTCCAACCTACTGTACTAAGATTTAGGAGCTTTTTTGAGTCCATACAAAGCCTTTTTGATCCATAAACTAGGTGGCTAATACACACTAACTTTCATCAACACGAATATTTTTCATTCCTTATAATTCTCATCTTTATAAATGAACTACTTGCTTTTAATTTGCATAAATGGTCATTAAATGTGCTTTATAAATAAACTAAGAGTGTTACATCATCAAAGAAATACTGAGAAATGAAAGAGAAAAACAGAATAAAAGTGACGCAAGATTACCTTGGAGAAACTCAAATTGAGAAAACTCCAGCAAGAGTAAAGCAATGCTTCCTCAAATCACTATCATATATTTTTGTACAAACTTACTGCCTTCTTAAGGCCTCCAAAAACACTATAATATTCAAACACTCATACAAATTTGCAACTCACTCACTCACACCTTCCTTTCACACTCAAATTCAAAAAAACCACATATGATCAAGAAGAAAAATTTCTTGGAATATCTTCCCTTTCTCCTTAGATGCATTACAAAGGCCTTCCTCACATATAAATACAAGTTTGACACCAAGGAGAGCTCACAAAAGAAGCCCAAAAGACTCAGAAGTTGAAGAGGAACCGTCTACAGCCATTTACCCTTCATACTTGGCCGCATGACATAACTGCCATTGACAACCTGACGGTTCCAAAACTGCCATTGAAAGTTACAAAACCATCAGGGCGGTTGCGTAACCGCCACTCTGCATTGAGGGATGGTTCTGTCACCATATAAAGTTTGCTACTTTTCAGAGGTCATAACTTTTGCATACAAACTCAAAATCAAGTGCCATTTTTTTTTAACTTGCACAATTTTTCAAAAGGAACAAAAATATGCAATCAAATTTTTATTTTGATGACATCTTCATAGTTTTTAAGACTTTGCATCGAAACCTATCTTCTTTGAGTTCTCATGTTTTCACAACTTCATCTTGAACATTATTTTGTGGTTACATCCAACAAGAGGCATACAAATAGTTTTTGGTGATAAAAAAGTTACATAATCACAATGGTGATTTTATTATCTTTTGATGCAGAAAATACTGATCCAAAATTTAGATCATGCCTCCTTAATTAGAGGCTTTTGGTCCCCAAAAGCTTAAGAATTCATATGGTGAGGAATTTTCTTTCCCCACTTCTTGAACCTCTCTTTTACTTGGAGGTGTATATGCTAACATATATTCTTTGTCATGTGGACATTTTGGTCCACCTTTTCATGCCCTTGAGGTGGGTCTTGTTGTCACATATATCACACACCCGTTGACTCTCTAAGTGATCCCTTGTAACGTTGGAACATCCTCAAGGTGTGGGACCTTGTCGCCTAAGGATGAACCTCCAAAGAAGGCTGAATTCCTTTGAGACTTGGAGCACTTGATTTAAGATCAATATGCAAGGCTAAAACATTTGAAAATAACTCTAATCTACTCAATTTATGGGGCTTAAAGTTAGAGATTAAAAAAATGAAAAAGGTGATGCACCAAGTATATTTAACAGACAGACCTACTTAAATGCACAATTAACTCCTCCCAACAATATATGATATGCACATGTCTTGCAATATTCCTCCATCCGTGATTGTAAATAATAATACGAATTTATAACAGAAAGGAGACAACTTTTCCACAATTGATATTCAAAGTAACTATATCATTTTTCACATAGATTGAAATAAGATAACTAAGATAAAGATAGATTGACCAATCACATTAAGGAATTAAACATTCACAAGCTATAAATTGATAAATGATTAACACAATAAACCAAATATTTCATGGAAAAATATTGTTCTGAGTATAACTGAAAGGCTCAAAGTATTTGAAACACTCTTCTAAGCTTGAAGAGTAACTTCCCAAATGATCTAAAAGTCTCTTTAAAACTTAATGCATCTAACTATTAATAAGTTAAAAAGGTTGAGCCATTACAACTAAACCTTTAACTAACTAGTTACTAAAAATAGAGTACAATTAAGTTCAAGGAAACTGGTTCCCATAAATATAGAAAAGTTGTTGCACGGGTTTGATCAATTAAACCTTGAAACTTTGACTGACTCAGATCTTGAGAGCCTTTCCAACAATGGCCGCTAGGCTTAGATGGGACCTACAACATTTGTTTCTTATTCAGGTTTCTCCTTATCCTTTTCCCACATAGCCAAATGGTGCCTTTAAACAATGAAATGTTTGATAATTCCTTGTATCTCTTCTTCCTCTGGCCCACACACATAATGATTTATGACATCTGTTGTATCAACCTCTCTCGCAACCTTGATTGGAATCCTTTTCAATTTGTTCACCACCTTATTCAGCTGGCTTATGAAATTCTGACATGAAAGTAATCTGTGAATTGAATTAATATTTAAAGTTTTAGTTACCTCATCATCCTCCTTAACTAAACCTTTGAAACTTGCTTTAATCTGATCAATCAAAAGAGCATCAATATTATCATTGAAGAATTTACATTTGATGTTATAAAATTATTCTGAAATTTCACTTAGTGCATCCACTATTTCAACACGCTTATCCTCTTATTTCTTGATTAAATCTCGTAACACCTGAGATCGGAATTCCATGGCATTTTGCTACTAAAAAAACTTAGAGACATTATCAATTACACCCTCATAGAGAAGTAGATTTGGATTCATATCTCTAATTTCCTCCCAAGTATTCAAATTCAGGTTCAAATTATTAATATCCTTAGAGAGGATTTCATCTAACTTTCGAATAGAAACTTTATCCATCTGCAAATCATTGTATAATTCCACAACTGTTTTGATTAAAGGGTTGGTCTCCTGGAGCATACACTCAATCCACCTATCAACTAATTGTCCCTTCTAACTTATCTTCTCAATATCATGATATGAGATATCATCAAGACAGGAAGAGATAGTCAGAGCATTTGTAGTTGAAGGATCCATAGTTGGAGTAGGTTGTGTGACTTTCTTCAAAAGAGCAGTGAGTTGTTCAACCTTTGCTTACAATTCATCATTAGAAACCTTATCATTGTCATATTTTTCTAAAAAATTCCCAAGGGCCATTTGAACATCATGTTTTGCACCCTCATGTGTTGTCTTTCCTAATAAAAACCTAGAGATTTGATAATCTACTGCAGTAATGGTTTCTTTGGTTTTTCCTTCAGTGGGGGTGGGTATCTCTATGAACCTTTCTCCTGACTGGCTTACTGATAGGTTAGAAAAAATCCTTGGCCATTTGGTCTACCTTTTTGGAGAGGGTTCTAGCATGATCAGATCAATCACATATACGAGGGGCACCTTCTTCTTTTTCTTGGGGGCTTGGCGGTATAGCCATTCAGGTATAGCAGACACAAACGTGAGTGACATGGTCATAACTGAACTTGGAGCACTGGGTAAAATAATAGCACTAGGTACAATAGTTGAAATGGAAGTGGTAATGATAGATGGTGCAGGAGTTAGAATAGCTTCAGGATCAAATGAAACGAGACTAGAAATGGAAATGGAAGGAAATGGAAGTTGCTGAGAAAATGGAGTGGAAAGTGGAGACCCAATCATCTATAAAATTGAGAGAACAAGAAGGGATGAGAAAACTTGGGCCATAGATGGAGATGGAAAAGCAAAGATGAGCATAAGAGTGGTAGAAAATGATGGAGGCAGTGGAGTTGAGGATGGTGATAATGGTAGTGAAAGAGAAAGTGGAAAACCTTGTGATACAACTGGAGAAGCACTAACATCAATAACTTTAGATACTTACACTGTAGAAGACACAACCTTGGTAGTAGGGAATTTTACAAGAGAAGAACAACCAATAACAAATGAGATCTTTCTTGGAGCTTCAATGGCCTTGTGAGTAGACCTCTTACCTTTTGTAGGTGTATGAAAACTTAGGGTTAGCTGGGATTTTATTCTTATAGGCTAGTCTAACCCTTTGGGTGAGATTCCCAAAGTAGCTAAACAATCATACGTTCTTTGCAAGATGGGCCCCACCCTTTCCTTTGTATTAGAACATTCTTCATGATACCAATCAATCCATGGTAATGGTTGATTAGGAATGTTATCACTCCATAAACTAGGTCTAGCACATCATCATCATATTTGATTCCATTAGGAACATCTGCAATATCATCTTGTTTAACTTCATCAAGAGTTAAACTTTAAAACTCTCACTATCTAATGATGTCTTCATATCGACAGTGGATCCAAATATCTTCTAACTGAGGAACATGGGAAACGACCAACCCTGTTTTGCTAAATCTTCCCCAATAATCAAAGTTAGTTCTAGGCTGGAAAGTTTGCAAGGTAACCTCAGACATTTCTCCATATCCAACAACTGACGAACTAGTTCTAACAAGACCCACTTATCAGTTGGGAATCTTGGTAATTTATTAGGAGTACTTAGGAAACTTGGAACCTTGATGTATGTAAATGTTGGTAATTGGAGATATATGGCTCCCCATTCCCTTACCTCTGTGAAAGCTTCGTTAGAAATTCTGTGATTGTATAAATTCTTATCAAAATGATAAAGAAAGACAACAAAAAAGACATAATTAACTCTACGGAAATGTTTACTTCCTTCTTCCATTGCGGGTTGAGGATAAAAATCATAAATCCATGAAATGCTCCTAACACCCTTTGTATTCAATCCATTAAATTCTCCCATGACAACTGCCGCATAGATGAGGAAAGAAGTCATGAATATTTTTTCAAAGTCAAGACATTACCCAATTGAAAACAAATTGAACTACTAATATGTTCTCCCCATCTTCTAAACTCCTTATGTTGATTAATGGTAACAATGTAAAGAAACATCCACTCTTGAAATTCTCTTGTTGAAGCGAGACCCGAAACTCTACTCAAAATCATAATAAGGTCATTGACTTTCTAGATGAAGTCTGAGCAGAACAATGTTTTGGGGAGCTTAGTAACATTCTTGGCCAAATAATTCTTCATCATGATCTTTGTACATAGTTCATATTCCTTATCCTAGTATTCAATTACAACCTTTGGGGAAATTTTTGCATATTCCTTGACATTCTAAAGTTTGAATAAGTCTTCAAAAAAATCGGTGTCCATCCTAATGACAACTTTACCATCATCATCCTTTACTGATTTAGAGGCCTTATCGAAGTGAGCTACTGTAACCAAGACAAACTTAGGGCAATGCATGAATGAAGGACAACCAATAATGAGAGTAAGCCCATTGTTAAATATGGATTGCATCTAAAATTTTTTATTAGGGGCTCTTAGTCTTTTCCAAAATTCTAGCATATCCACCTGTCCTAAGTTTGTGTCTCCAATGTTTCCCAAATGTGAGGACATGCATGTATGAGGGGAAACTCCTAAGAATGTATACTTCATCTTTTCCTTTCCTTTTGAAGAAGAAGTTGACATCATTTTGGGGTTTAGAACTCGATCGAACCTTGAAAATTTTATAGAAATAATTTTGAAAACTCCGAAACACTGAAGTCTGAAAGTTTGAAAACAAAACCTCCGAAAACAATCTAATTCCAAAAAAGATGAATCCCGAAACTCTGAAAATCCAAACTCTGCTCAATTTTGAAAACTAAAAAGCATACCTCTGAAAGTATGAAAAGCAATAAGTCCTGAAGGTCTGAAAAGTAACAAGTTCCGAAGGTCTGAAATGATGCTAACTCCAAAATCGAACTCCTCGGAGTTCCAAAATGTCGAAAGGCATACCTTTGAAATGCAAACCTTCGAAAAAATAGACATATGAAAAGGCACACCAACGAAAGCACACCAACTCCAAAAGCTATAAGTTATGAAGATCTGAAATGAGGTTTTTTCAAAATCCTTGGGTTCAATGAGACTTGATTCCTGCATGATTCGAAGCTCACAAGATTGAATGAAAGACCAAACGACATGTTGGAAATGAATAAAAACTAACAACAAATTGACAGTGGTTTCCATGTTTAAGAAAGAAGAAGAATGGAAAGAAACAACAAACAAAACCATGGCAATCTAAACCAAAAATATTAAAGAAATCCCAAAATTTACCTAGAAATCGATTTCAAAAAGTACAATATGGTGCGGTAAAAATCAAGGTGTCAGAGTGAAAATGACGGGTGAAAATCCAAGTTTATATAGGTAAACCTGAAATTAATGCCCGAAAGTTGACATGTGTGGGGTGGTTGGGAATTAAATGTTATGCAGAGAGTCCAAAATCTGAAATGCAAGCACGACCATTCTAATGTGAAACCCGAAGTCCAAAACCTAAAAGACCGAAGTTTTGAAATTTCAGAACTTTGGGATTTTAGACTTTGGAAATCGGGAACAAAAATAGCCCCAGGTGTAAAGTGAGACTCTAAAACCTGAAAACCTGAAGTTCTAAAATTTCAAAACTTCAGGCTTTCAGAGTTCGGAACTAGAGCACTGAAACGATTGAAAATGTCAATGAGAACTTTGAAACCCGAAAGCCTGAAGTTTCAAAATTTTGGAACTTCGGGATTTCAGACTTTGGAAATTTAAGCAAAATTTTTACTTGCAAGTGACACAAAACCCAAAGTAAGAGAACCTCCACATTTTGAAGTCTGAAATTTCAGACTTTGGAAAAATCTTGATTCCCTGAAAAACTTAGGCAATGAATTTCACAGAATGGTAGAAAATTTTAAAACTACCCTCCCATTAAAGGTAATTTAAAAGGTTAACGGGTCCTTCCGTTCCTTCTCTATGTGGAGAAAACCCAGTGGCAACTATATCCCATGCTCCTTGTTAAAAGAACAACTATGGAGATCCTTACGTTCTAGCTTATCTTTAAAAATAAAAAAAGAAACCTTCCCAGTAACATTAAACAATTCGTTACCTTGAGTGGAAATTGCCAAGGAGATCTCAAATTTTCATTCATAGTAGCTTATCTCGTAATTTTTCCCATATTTAACTAATTGGTATGGATTCAATCTCCTCTTGAAAATAACATCTCTGACATACATATATGGGCTTCCAAAAACTATACCACAAATGTCAAGAGGCACAACATCCACAATAACTTCATCAATGAAATGTTTATTTATTGAAAACTTGACTTTACATTGTTTAGAAACCCTTATCTCTACTCCTTTTTTCACCCATCCTAGAGTATATAGATTAGGATGATCATACATTTCTATCCCAAGTCTATCAACCAAATATTTTCCAATCAAATTTACTTGTGAGCAAGAATAAAAAAGAGCATCAAATTTTACCATCTTACTATGTACCTTGATATGAAAAAGCTTAGAAGGTTCACCTTTGTTTTGAGCATCATCATTACCCAAACATACCTTTTTCTGAAGGTCAGTATAACACAATGTCTCATCCACTTCTTCACTGCTCTCAATATGTTCTCCTTGAAGTAATGGCGTGGGCTTCTTTTTCTTTTTCTTGTTCTTAAATAGATGTAATTCCGGATGTAACGTCCAACAAGTCTCATATGTGTGACTATCAACATCACAATGCCCACAATGCTTGGTCAAATATTTCTTGGTAACCTTAGAAGTGGCATTAACCCCACCTTTCTTCTTCTGACCATTGGGATAATTTGAAGAGGGAGACGAACCCTTTTTCTCATCCATCTCAAGATAATGGGATTGAGAACAAACCACATCTATGTCATTTGGAATTGCAAAAAGCACTGGCCTCCTTAAGTGACTACACAGCCCTCCAACAAACTTCATGAGAATCTCACGATCAAATGTATCTTTTCCCATTTGCACCACATTTTTCCAAAACTCACTTGTATAGACCTACACACTTTGACCTTCTTTTTGCCTCAAATATTGCCAATCAATAGACCTTTCCTCTTCATAACAAATAGGATAAATTTGCCTCTTAATCAAAGTTTTAAATTCATCCCATTTAGTAATTGGAGGGGTAACCTTTCTTAACCACCAAAAAATTAAAATAACTCTCAAACCTAGTTAGATCATGACTTGATATCTTCAACCTTGCAAAAATAAATTTATTTCTCTTCACTAATTTTATGCAAATAAAAGTATACCTCTAATTGAGCTAACCAATGATCAAGCTTATCTGCATTCACCTCACCTTCATACAAGTGAATATCAATTTTTTCTTCCGCTTTGAATGGAGGTGGATCTTGGTGGGAATGGGGCTGCTCTTTCTCGTGGTGAGAAGACTCAAACTCCTTACTTGCTTCAGGAGTATCCATAGAAACTCCCAAATTTTCCATGAAAACCTTCATAATCTTCCCAAGTTTGTCCATGGAGTGAGATATGTGGGCAACATCCTCCTCCAAACTGCGAAATATTTCTTCACCATCATCAGATCTTCACTCATCTTCATGGGGAAATAATTCTCACTTCTCACTTCCACTTCCTTATGGAGATGTCTTGTTGTAAAAGAGACCAAATTACCTTTTCCACTAGCACTTGTCGCTCTTGTAATGAGAATATATCTGCAAAATGATCACTAAACAAACCACACACTATAACACATGAACCAACTCTGATACCAATCTGATTTGTAAACTAGGTGGTTTAACACACCACTAACTTTCACCAACACGGATCCTGTGCATTCCTTACAATTCTCATCTTCATAAATGAACTACTTGTTTTTTAATTTGAATTAATAGTCATTAAATGTGCTTTGTAAATGAACTAAGAGTGCCACATCATCAAAGAAATACTAAGAAATGAAAGAGAAAAAATAAAATGAAAGTGACACAAGATTAACCCTGGAGAAACTCAAATTGAGGAAAACTCCAACAAGAGTGAAGAAATGTTTCCTCAAATCACTAGCATATATTTTTGTACAAGCTTACTACCTTCCCAAGGCTTCCATGAACACTATGATGTTCAAACACTCATACAAATTTTCAACTCACTCACTCACTCACACCTTCCTTTCACACTCAAATTCAGAAAAACCACATATGATCAAGAAGAGAAAAATTACTTGAAATATCTAATCTGGCCTTTATCCTTAGATGCATTACAAAAGGCCTTCCTCACATATAAAATACAAGTTTAACACCAAGGAGAGATTGAAAAAGAAGCCCAAAAGAATTAGAAGTTAAAGAGGAACTATCTACAGCCGTTTACTCTTCTAAACTTGCCCGTGTGACATAATCGCTACTTTACACAAACCAGCGGTTATGTAGCCCACCACTAACAATTATGTAACCACCAGGGTGGTTACAAAACTACCACTAAAAGTTACAAAACCGTTGGGGGCAGTTGTGTAACCACCACTTTGCATTGAAGGGGGTAGTTCTTTCACCATACAAAGTATGATACCCTTCCAGAGGGCATCACTTTTGCATACGAACTTGAAATTGAGTGCAATGTTTTTTTGAACTTGCAGAATTTTTCAAGAGGAACACAAACATGCAATCAAGTTTTTGATTTTGATGACATATTCATAGTGTTTAAGTATTTGAACTGAATCCTATCTTCTTTGAGGTCTCACATTTTCACAACTTCATCTTGAACCCTATTCTATGGTTATATCCAATAAGAGCCATAGAAATAGTGTTAAGTGATCAAAAAGTTACATAATCACAATTGTGATGTTATTATATTTTAATGCTAAAAATACTGATCCAAAGTTCAGATCACTTTTTCAACCTACACACATAATCTTTGTCATCAGTTAGAGAGAATCCATCAAGTTGCTCAATATATACCTCTTCATTTAGGTGGCCATTGAGGAAATCAAACTCGACATCCATTTGGAAAACTCCAATTTTCTTATAAGCTATATATTCTTGAAATAATATGATTACTTCCATCCTTTCCACTACTACAAACGTTTCTTCAAAGTCAATTCCTTTCATTTGTGCATAGCCTTTGCATAATTGCCTTGCCTTGCTTCCTGTCACTTCTCCTTTCTCATTTAGTTTGTTTTTGAATACCCATTTAGTTCCAATCAAATTTTTGTCCTTAGGTCTTGGCACAAGCTCTCAGGTTTCATTCTTTTCAATCTGATCAAGTTCTTCATTCATGACATCCACCCAATGCTGATCCTTGCTGGCATCTACAACATTTTTAGATTCAATAATGGATAGTAGTGATATGTCTTCATGGTTTTGCTACTATTTTAGCTTCCTTCTTGTGAGAACTCCACCTTATTTGTTTCCAGTGATTTGGTTTTTTGGATGATCCCTCTTGACTTGTCTTGAGGGTGCCTTGGTATCTTGTCTTTCTTCCACTTCTTCCTCTTCTTCATGTGTAATTTCCATTTATTCATCATCTTCTTGATGTTCATGGGTTTTCTTGGACTGAGTGTTGGATTTAGAAGGATAAGAATCATCAAATCTTACATTTGTGCTCTCAATCACTTTCTATAGCCTCTTTTTGTAGCATCTATAGGCTACACTGACAGCTGAGTGGCCAAGAAATATGCCCTCATCACACTTGGAGTCAATTTTTCCTAGATTGTATTAATCTCTTTTGATATAACACTTGTTTTTGAAGACTCTTATGTGTTTCACATTGGCTGGCCTATTTTTCCAAAGTTCATATGGAGTCTTATCATTGTTTACTCTCAATTGAGCTTTGTTTAGAATGTAGACAACTGTGTAGATTGCCTCACTTCAATAGCCATAAGGAAGTTTAGATTCACTCAACATGGTTCTTACCATTTCTTGTATAGTTTTGTTCTTTCTTTCAACAACCGCATTTTGCTGAGGTGTCCTGGCAGCTAAGAATTGTCTTCTAATCCCATGTTCTTCACAAAACTCATCAAAAACATTTGACCATAATTATCCACCTTTATCTACTCTTAAGCATTTGATTTTGGTTCCTTGAAGGATTTGAATTTGTCCAAAGCTACTGATTTGTGCTTCAAACAAGATACCCATGTCATTCTGGTGTCGGTCATGTATTAGTAGCATGAAATACACATCTCCTTGTATAATTTCAGTTCTTGTAGGCCTAAAAAGATATGTATGAATAAGTTCTAGAGGTCTAGTGGTAGAGTATTCCTCAGATTTGAATGATCTTTTTTTTGTTTACCATGCAAACAAGCTTTGTAAAGTCTATCTGCTGGTTTTAAAATCCTTGACATGTGTTTTACACCACCCTTAACACTTAATTTCACAAGATTTTCAAAGCTCATATGTCCTTACCTCTTGTGTCATAACCAACTGTCATCAACTTTACTTGTGAAGCATTTTTCTTTACTTATTTTCTTGAGAACATACATGTTATTCTTGGCCCTTTTGGATTTAGCTACTTTTCTTTCCTATTTTGATATTAATTATATCACAACCTTTGTCATGAAATATCAGATTGTATCCTTTCTTACACATTTGAATCACACTTAATAGGTTGTGCTTTAGACCTTCAACATATAGAACATTCTCAGTAATAATTTTTCCATTATCTAGAATCACAGTTCCTTTTCCCACAATTTTGGATGAATTATTGTCACCAAACCTAACAGCTCCTAATGCATTATTTGAAAGAGAGATTAATTTTCTTTTGTCACTTACCATATGACTGGAGCAACCACTAGATACCAGATCTTGTCTTCATCTTGTACATGAAATGCAGTTTGTACTATTGAGCAATACTCTTTTCTTTTGTTGGATTATTCCTTTACAACATACACCCATTTATTCTATTTAGGGGGTTCTTGATTACACATTGTGGCTACATTGGCAATCCTTGTGATATTTATAGCAAACAACTCTATAATTCAATCTAGTGGTACGATGAACTATAGTTTCTTCCATAGCCTCTAGCATATCTTCTATATTTAGCAGCTTTGTGTTCAAAATTGTTACATGAAAAGTAATATCCATAGAAAGAATGTGTGTACCTCATAGCATAGATGATTTTGGGAGCATTTTTTCTTCCTCTTGATGGTTTTGGTGACTTCTTTATTTACAACGTAAGAAGTGCTTGGTGTTTCCATGGTCTTGTTCTCCTTCTTCTTTTTTGGTTCAACTTCTTTATATTTTTCAATGAATCTTCCCTAATTTGTCTTTTGTATCTTATTTACTACTTAGCAATATTAGTTAAGATATTTGAGATCTTCTCTAACTTCTCATACACCTTGAGATTTCTGGTCATTTATTCCAGTTCAATTTTCACATTCTTTAAATTAGATTTCAAGTTCAAGCATTCTTCCTCCTTTTCCTTGTAGGAAAGAGATATCTTTTTCAAGCTGAGATTCAAGTTCTTTGAGTTTATTAGTTTCTTCCTCTTCCTTTAGCTTTTATCTTTTTACAAAAATCTAATTTTTTTCTTCATAGTCTTTCAAAGTACATCTCAACTTTTGATTCTTTCTCCTGCACAGTTTCAGTTCTTCAAGTGCACAAACAAGTTTAGCTTCTAAATTCACATTTTCTTCTTCTTCATCAGAATCTTCATAATCCACTGCATGATTTCCTTTGGAGTTGCATTCTTTAGATTCATTCATGGCTATAAACAAGCATTTAGAACGAGTTTCATCATCCTCATTTTTAGAGCTTCTTGAGTTGCTTGAATCAGATTCACTAGTCATCTCTTTAGAGTAGAAGTTTATTTTGTTCTTAAAGAATTTCTTCTTGTTATCTTTCTTCTTGAAGTTTATCTTTTTCTTGTTGTGTTTGTGAATTTCTTCAGACTGGGCTTCCTTGTTCTTGTTTGAAAATTTTGCAGCAAAGCGACCTACTTGTCCACAATCAAAGCATTTAAATGAGAGCTTACCTTTGTATTTTCCTTATCCTCTTCCTAGCCTTCTCACAAACACTGCTTCAATCTTATCATCATTTTCTCTATCCTCCAAGTCTTATTATTATTTCTCTTGCTTTGATTGAGTCTGTTTCCTGGCTTTGAATGTCACTTCCTTATTGGTAGATTTAGATACCATTGTCCTCATCTTGTATGTTGATAAGATACTTTGTATTTCTTCTAATGTTAATGTTTTCTTGTCTTTGACTTCTTCCACTGCTAAAACCTTTGCATCATACTTAGAAGTTAGAGATCTATGAATATTTTTAACTACCACAAGTTCTTCTAGCTTCTCACATAGGCCTCTAATAATATTGATCATTTCATCTACTCTCTACATGCAAGATGCACTAATTTCATCCTTTTTCATTTTAAGACATTCAAACTGAGCTCTGTAGGTCTGTAATTTGGCTAGCTTGACTTTTTCATCACCTTCATAGATACTTTGAAGTTTAGTCTAGATATCATTAGTAGTGATACAATGCATTACCTTCACAAATTTAGTTTCAGTTAGCCCACATAGGAGTGCATTCCTATCTCTTGAGTTGCATTCATATTTTTCCATATCTATTGCATAAGTGATTGGAGTGGTTGGAGGATTATAACCTTTCTCAACACATGCCCATATATCAAAACCAAGCTGACATAAGATATGTCTTCACTCTTATTATTTAGAATGCGTAGTTTGTTCTAGTGAAGAGAGGTGATCTTGATAGTGACAGTTCACCTTGTGCTTGATTTTCTGCCATGCTTGTGAAGAGAGGATCTCCTTGAAGGTGTTAATCTTACACCAGAAGGAATTACTCTGATACCAATTTTTAGAGATTACAAACACTGATAGGGGGGGTGAATCAATGTATGATTAAAACTTTGATTCTTTCTAATACAATACACCTTTGATTAAGATCAACAATGTATCATAAGCATTCAATCAAGTACATACAATAAGATAACAACTCATAACACATAATTTATGTGGGAAACCCTTAAAAAGAGAAAATCCCACTGTGAAACCAATGATTTTATTATGAACGCCAATTCCAGAGCATACAATGTTTGGTTTCAGTTGAGGCATCTAATCAACCTATGAAGCACCCTACTTCAGATCTTCAAGCACCCACTAGAAGAAATGCTAAAACACACACTCAACTATTTAGCAAGCTACAACTTGCAAGGAACACCCATCCCCTAAAATATAAGTACCCCACTTAGAGAATAATATTATAAACAAATTGATCATTTAGTTTCTAGATTGCTTGTACAATAGATTATGATCACCTTTCTATAACATGTTCTTCACTCTTTAATATTAAACATTATGTTTATCTCTATTATAGTTCTTCAAACAATCACTTGACTTGATTTTTTGACTCTGAGGATCTGGTACATATCAACACCTCTACATATTCTATCTCTCTCTGGCTCCCTTTCGCTAATTCAATTTAGTGGATATTCATGGAAAAAAATACTCTTCCCTTTTCTACACAAGTTATCTAGCATAAGCACATTCCTTCAACAACTCTTGAAACACTGTAATGTACGTATCTCTCCAGTTTGTAGCTAAGGGATATTCATGTTAGAACACTTTTATTCATTCCTCTCTTTGTACATGGTGCAAATCCTTGGCTCAATGGTTCTCTTTCTCTCCTTTCTACACTACAGTAGTTCTATCCTCATTCTCAAAAACATCTATCTTACATGGAATTGGATTTTATAAAACAATTAAACTCACCTCTTCTCTCTCGCCCTTTGGGAGTAGTTTTCACCCTAAATTGCATAGAAATAATACTGGAACATTGTTAATTAACCATAAAGGATAATGCCACTTGTCATTTGATTATTCTCTCTATATTGAGTTTAACTCTTGATTTCTCTTGTTCTAAGGTATATAGAGATTCACCAACTTTCTAACTAGCTCAAGATCATTAAATTTGGACTCTTGGATTGAGAAAAAATACCATGCAGGTTCAAGGTGGTCGAGGAGAGCTGGGTTCCAAAATGCTAGTTACAGTCCGCATTATAAAACCAATTAACCCTTTAAAAATTTTCATTTACATGTTTCTTTTGTAAGTCAGGGATGTCGGGTATTCGGAATATATTTGGAATAATAGAACTTGTGCCAAATTACCTTTGATCCTCCACATCATAAAACTCCCACACTATACTTCATTGCCTCTTATCCTTAGTATTTTGGTTATGAAGGCTATTCGGGACTCAATGGGAACTGTGGAACCTGTACCGAGTAAGTCAAGTTCCTTCAACCTCTATTTTATCTGCACCACACTTCATTTAGCCACTCCCTTTATATTTCAGGTTATCTGAGTTTTCAGAGAATTTGATCCCACTAGGAACAATGTCAATAATTTCCTTTGTGCTCGCAAATCCCATTTGATCCACACAACACTTAGACCCTTCACTTCCTTTATAATTCAATCATGATGGCTTTTTGGGGCTCTAAAGGAACATAATAACTTGTTTCTTAACCTTGTGACTGAATTTATAGTGTGGGGAACCCTTTTCAATGATGAACATGTTCTTATGAAGTTTGATGTGCCTGATTTGAGTAATGAAACTGAAATACGCACTCCTATTCATTCTGCGGACAAAACAATGATGCGAGGAACTCATAAAGACATGGAACTCATTCTTATTAAATTATTTATGCCCTTCGACTATCCCATCTCTGCAAAACACTAAAATATTCACCCCGTGGGTAATACCATGACGTGGGGAACTATGTGTCACTTAGAACTAGTTCTTTCAAGGCTCAAAGTGCCCGAATCAAACAATGAACCCACACAACACTAGGATCTTTGAACTGTGGCCTTGCTAACCATGCAGAGCACTTCAGAGATATAAATTTCAGTCTTCTTGATATGATCTATGATATCAAAAGACCCCGAAGATGATGGAGCTTCTTGGTTAGAAAATTTAGGGGCTTTAGGTTTATCAGCTTTAGAAGTTGAAGTTGTTTTTGGACACAGGTGTTTGGGTTGTTACTAATTTAGGCATAGATGATGAGGAAGAAGGAACATTAGAAGGTGTAAAGGAACTTAAATTTTTAGATGCTAGAAGGAATAGGTACAACACTCTTGGCAATGACTGGAATAACAACCGTGACTTCTTTTGTCTTCTTTTTTTCTCAGGCTGCACGATGTCTTTATTTTTATTTAGTTGTTATCTAGTCATAACAACATAAGATTCACTATTCATCTCAACAACTATATCATCATAATAATCATCATTTGACTCATAGATAAGGTAATTGATTTGAGAATCATCCTCTTCATGGACCTCTTCAATTTCTTCTTCAAATTATTCAATCTCTTCTACTGCAACCTCATCTTCAGCTTCTTGAACCTCACATGTTGCATTCAATGGAACCTTTAGAGGGGAGGACCTTCAATGGAAAGATTTGGTTGAAAAACAAGAAGATGATTCCTTGGTTGAAAGTTCCTTCTCAGGTATATCCTTGTATGAAACATTCTGAGAAAGTTGTTTCTTAATGGCAATCATATCATTAGCTAACTTTTGAACCAAATGATCAAAATTTGATGAACATGAAGTGGAAGCTTTAGCTTTAGGTGGCTCCTTTCTTAACTTACCTGACATGATCATGTCATCTTCCACACTTATGGGAAGATTTTAATCTTACTCCAAATTTGGTAACTGGGCTCATCTCAAGATATAGCTTACTTCTGGTAATTGAGCATTGATAAAGAAGTATTTCAGATTTTATGGATTAGGATGGGAAATAGCTAGAATCTTATAGACTAGTCTATTAAACTTTGAATTAAAATCTCGTATCGGTTCATAGGGCTCCTTCTTCATTTGAGAAAACTAGGCCAAAAGTGTGTGAGAATCTTCCGCTGGTTTAAACCGTGCCTCAAATTAATTTCTCATGGTATTCCAGTTGGTGATAGTACTCAGGTGGGAGATGATAAAACCATTCCATGACATTGTCTTGTAGAGTCTCCATGAACAATCTAACAGACACATCCTTATGCTCAACTCCGAGAAATCCACATGCAATAAATAAAGCTACAAGATGCTCATCTGGATGAACTTTTCCATCACCTCTGAACTTTGGAAAATTCTTCTGATTCCCCTTGGGTAAATCATGGAGTGGTTGTAAAAGAGATAGGGGCCATATTTACTAAACCCAAGGTACTGGTACAACCATCTTGGGACAAAACAACCTATAGAGGGAGAGCAATGCCAACTAGAATTAAGGCTTGAGTAGTAGCACTTATGAAGATGAACCCGTCCTTCCTTTGGTAGGAGGTGTGTTTGTTGACCTTTTGTTTTTACCCTTATTTTTAGAAGATAATTGAAAGCCTTTCTCTACTATTGCAACTCGGAAGAAGGATCTTCAATACCTTGAATCATTTTTCCTCACGTGTATCTTCGCTCAACCAGTGTGTCTTAGTTTCTGAATTATTCTGAAACATATCTACTGGGAATCACAATACGTGCCCCATGGTGGGTGCCAAAAAAATTTTGGTTTGAAAATTGGTCATTGGAGACAACAAACAGTTTAGGGGATAACATTCCCTCATCTTTGATGGGGAGGTTCCCTTATTTTAACCAAAATTTGAATAACTATGTATTTACAAATATACAAACTAACTAAATTTGAATGAGGATATTGGTGCATATAAATGATTCCATATTTTCAATACAAAAGATAAACAAAGTAATGGGGTTTTGAGGAATTACAAAAACTTATATGGGCAAGAGGAATGAGTTAGGAATACAAATTTCAGACTAACTCATCAGTCAAGGATACAAGTACCCTCCTTGGTTATGCAAGATCACCCACTGATTGTAAAGAGAGAAGGGAAGAAATAACACTTTCAAATAAGGAGATGTACGAATTTTTACTCTACTTGTGCATGCAATAAGAATTTAAGAACATGCACATTTGCATAAATGAAAAGCCCATGATACATAAAATGTAGATTGACACAAAGTTCAATACATTTTACTTCATGAATTGAACACCAAGTTTCAGATTTCACCTATGGAAAATCAACACATTAACCAGATTGCAAGAAAAGAAATGGAAGAACTCATATGAGAGAGGAAATTTTCCTCTGTATTGATCAAAACTTTGTATATTACATTCCAGAACACCAATATCCAACCCCTTTACAAGTGAGAATGAAGCCTTATATAGGCTGAGGGGAGGATGTAACTATTTTTCTAACTAATTGTCTCTTAATTAAGTGCTAAACACTTAATTAGTTAATTACATAAGTTGGATTTATTTTACAATTTTATTTTCAAAATAATAAAGCCAACCTCAAAATAGAACAATTAGATAGTACTATACTATGAATCGGAAGAAGAGGGAACATTGGGAACAGGATCTGGAATCTTTAACTTGAGCACTTGAACTCTAAATTTAGTCACAACAGCTGAGATTTCCATACATTTGGGGACTAATAGTGTTTTCATAGAAGCCAACCAACTCCCAAAATAATATTCCATTTATTTTGCAACACCTCCATTCTACAAAAGTCCCTTGGTGGCCTCAACAACTACATTGTGCAACTCAGAGAGTTCTTCCATATTATCTTTGCTAACAGATTATTCTTTGAAAAGATCCTCTTTGATCAATGATTTGAATCTTTTTTTGACATGATCAACTGGATTCCTTTTTGTAGAATTGTCCTTGTATAAACTGACAATGGAGAGCTTGCAAATCATGCAAAGATCTCTATCTTTCAATGACTCTCCTTTTTGTACCATGGTTCTTAGTTCAACTACAACTTCTTCTAGCACTTTGATTCTCCATTCCACACTATATGTCCAATTATTTGACAAGTTACTCTTAGAATCATCACAAAATTTGTGTGAAAAGAGGACCTTTTCATTAGTTGTGCTCCATGATACGGAGATATTGAATATAGTTTACCCAAAGTTTGAGTTCTTTATCAATTGTATCTATCCCTGAGTTAATTTTCTCCTGAGCAGAAATGATGTTATCATATACTCTGTAAGCTTCATCAATGAATTGTAATCTAGAGACCAAAATGCCTTCAACCCAGGCCTCAGAAGCTTTTCCAAATGTTACATGCTTGTGAATTTTTGTTATGGCTTTGACATCTATTCTAGCAGTGGCAGTAGTGGGTGGAAGTGAAGAAATAGGAGTGGGATCAAGAGGAGTCTTATCAGATGAGAGAAAATATTTGATGAAGTTTGAGAGAACTTGCACCTATTCCTCAAGATTCTCCTGAGTTTTCTTTCCTTTCTCTACCCTCTCAATAAATTTTGAAACTGTTTCCTTGAGATTTTGTACTTCTCCTTCTGGGGTAGACTCTCCAAGTAGATCCTAGTAAGCTCTAAGTCTGAAATAAGTATCTCTTTTTCATTCTTATCTCCTTTTGGCTTAGTAATTCTATGAAATTGATTGTCCTTTAGCATCTGAGACCAAACGAGAAGTTTCCTTATCTTTTTAGGAGGAGGAGTTGTGCCAAGAAGGTACAACCACTGCATCAAATCCTGGAGAAACTATTTAGGATGAAGCTTTCCTCTTCTTGCTATCAATCATGGTTGAACCCATGTGAATGAATCACTGGAAGGTGGAGCTGGAGGAGGTGGAAAAAAAAGGACATTTGGAGGACCGATAGGTTGAGAAGTGGAGACTTCTAAGAGTAGGAGTTTCAGCAGAAGAAGATGATGGTCTTCTAACTTCTAGCTTAGGCCTTGAGGCACTAGCTTTCCCTGTATCTGGTTATATGATTTTTACTCATCATCTTCATCTTCACCTTCTTCATTACCTTCATCCTCCTCCTCTTCTTCTTATTCCTCATATTTTTGTTTTAAATTTCTTTTCTCCTTAACTATTTTACTTCTTCTTCAGAAGGATTGTAGCACTTGATCATTCTTCTCTACATATTTTTATTTAGCAAGTAACTTCATCAACTGATTCTTGAATCTTTTCTTGTTCTACCCTTTGCTCTTGTGTTTCCTCATTCTTCTCTGCCTATTTTGATTTATCTTTCTTCACATATACCTTGGTTTCTGAATCCAAGGGTGAGGAGGAAGGAGTAAAATTGGGTTGGAGCATCCTTAATGAGAAGTGGAGGCTTCTTGAGAGGAAGATGTCTTCATCATTTCTTTGTATTCCTTCATTTTCCTATTGAACCACTATCTTTTCCTTACTAGCACATGATTATTTAGTTCAACAAGATCATCTATCTCTTTTTGAGACCAGTCAATGGTTGGGATAGGTTTGTATTGGATGGATTTGATGTATTCCATAAAATACAAATCAAAATCATCATCTTCTAGACCTTCAGGGACAATGTAAAGGTTGATATCTTTTGATTTATTGCAATGACAATCTTCCAAAGTACCTTCTTCCTTACTTCATATTCATCTACACCAGTCTTCCTAGTAGTCCTTGAATGTGGGAATATGATAGTAGGAAATTCTGAGATGCTTGGAGATAAAACCCTTGCTATCAAAGGAGGACCTCTTCTAATAGGTATGAAATTTGAATTCTGATATAGTTCTCTTGACATTTTGTGCATCTAGGGCAGACCTACATGTGTAGTTTCCTAATGAGATAGGAAACTGAATGCTAGTGATCTTCTTGTCTCTATAAGTCTTGTGCAACATATATAACTACCTACAAAGCTCCACTAGAACTAGTTTATCATTATAGTACATTGGAAACTTATTAGGCACACCTTCAAACCCAACTATCCTGATATATAATTTTTTTTGAATTGGATAAAAAGGATGCCATATGTAGAGATCAATTTTTTTACTTTTGAAGAAACTCTCTTAGCTACATTTCCTTCTAATAGCCTAACCAAGAACATAGTGAAGGCATCATTGACTCTCTTGTGGTGAGTCTTACTGTTCTCATAAGTGAGTTGGGGATAGAATTCATACACTGGTGAATTTTTCTTATCCTCTTGCCCTGACAACCCTATCCAAACCCTGAAAGCTGTGAATGGTGTACATCAAGTAGGATGTCATGTGGAAAGTTTTGCTCTGTTGTACATCAACCAACTATTGAGTTAGATTGTCACAAATGATTTCCCCCAAATTTAATCTTTGTTTGTCTTCACAAATGAAATTAATGTACACACACATCGAGTACTGAAATTCATTAGTGGTAGGTATGGCCATCATCCTTGCAAGTAATGTGATCATACATGATAATTCTTCTTTAAAATTAGAACTGTAGAGAATTTTGGGCAGCTTGGAGCCTCATTTATTTTGAGGTCTTGAGCCAGGTTTTAGCTATCATCATTCTATATTTATCTCGATCTTGATCAAAGAGGTTTTGAGCTTCAACCTTGGTCAGAATTGCTGACTCCTCAAAAGTAGGTATTCCTAAGGCAATATTAACATGATGTAAACATTCAATTTGGTAATTATTTATCCTTGGGGATCCTTCAATTCTTTAGTTTGAGCACCAAAATTTGAGGCACAGGCTAGGATAGTGTCGGTACATTGCACAGAGGTAGGAGAAGCCAACAACATAAGAAATTCCACTATTTTGAATTCATTAGGAAATTATGGTGGGAGAAATTTCAAAAATACAAGCCCAAAAATCATCTAGGTTCATATGCCTAACATCACTATCTCATATATTAGGCATGAAAATTTCAAGAGAAGAAATGTGCTCATATCCTTGCATACTAGAACTTCATTGTGGAGGGACTAGGGAAAAATAAGAGGAAATGGAGTCTTAACAATGAGTTTCTAGAGATATTTAAAGGGGAGGGTTGAAAACACCAATAAATACCAAACTAAAATGAGAAAGGATGAAATCACTCACCTTTAGTATATAAAGGACGACGTCTCCACAATGGTTCCAACGAAACTTGAATTTTTGAATTTGGATAAAAGTTGACTAAGTTATGAGAAAAAACCTCTTTTTAGGGCATGGAGAGCAAAATGGACAGAGCACAGTAAAAAATTGAATTAGAATGGGTAAAAATGACCAAGTTTTGGGCTTTTATAATGATTGGGTTCAAAATGGGTGTAATCTAGTGCATGGATAGTGCAATGTGGATCATTAGCTGGCTCGTGAGAACTATTTAATTATTCCTTCATTTATCGGTTATAATGGGTGCCTCGAGGAACTCGAAGAACACAATGAGGTGTTGGAATTATGGAGTTGTAGGTAACAAGGAGTTGCAGGGGAATGAAGGGCCCAAGAGAACGGTTCCATCCAGATGGCCAATCTCTGCATAGGATTTGAAAAGAAAAGCTTGTGGGTTTGATAACAGTGCAGGGAACCAGCACTCAAGAATGAACACTTCCCTTGGTTCTAGCATTTCCCAAAAAACCCACAACCAAAGGAGAAAAGTAATGCAATGTGGTAAATATGGATATGTGGGGAACACATGCAAAAATAGAACCGTTCCACAAGTTCCAAATTTTTCTTAAAATCCACAACACAAGGGAACTTAATGAGCTATGGGTAAACAATGTTGTGTGGAGAATGAAGCCTTGTGAAGAACTAAGACCTACATGGAACAAAGGGCTCTATGGAATAAGTTCCACCGGGAATAAAAAATCTGATCAACACTGTTAGGCATAGGTATTGCGGGTAAATCTGGAGAATTAGGGAACATGAGGAATGGAGGAATTGTTCCTCATGTTCCTCCAAAGTCCACAAAACCACAATAAGCCCAAAATGACCCAAAATTAGCTAACTGTTGGGAATGTTTTACTTCTTTGAACTTAAGAAAGGTAAGCACATCTAAGATAAAGGGCCACTTAGCTAAAAAAATATTTTTTTTTGAAAATTCTACATTTTTGGATAGGTGACAACAATTGGCTCTTTCTGGGGCTTGACTTGACTTGACACAGAGTGAAAGCAAGACAAAGAAAATAACCTCATAATCTCATGGTTACTAGGACCAATGCATACATCCATTGGGAAAATACACAAAGCGGGACCAAATAGAACAAGACAAGACACAAGATTTGAATATACAAACACACAAACCAAAAACAAAGATTATATAAGACTATGTACAAAGGATTGTCATCCATCTAGGACTTAAAAAATTTCATATATCAACCACTATATGGTAATGGAAGAGAAGTTCCATCTATAGAGGCCAAATAATAAGAGTTTTCACTAGAAAAGTGCCAAATTTTAAAAGGACCAAGCCAAAGTGAGTCAAACTTACCGTGACTTCCACGAGGTTCTCTCCTTTTGTCCCATAGTAGGATAATGTATCCAACTTGAAAGTCACATGAATTGGTCTTTTTGTCAAAAAGTTACTTGACTCTTTACTGATGTGCTGAGATTCGATCCAAAACTTGCAATCTTTCCTCATCCAACTTTTATAGGTACATGATTCTCTTTTCCATATCATCCTTAATTTTCTCATCCTCAATAGCTTTGGCAAGGTGCAAGGATGGTAACTCCAAGGTAACTAGAAAATTGAGCTTCCATTCCATAGACTAGATGAAATGGTGACATCCTGATGGCTCTTTTTGTTGTTATTGTGTCATCCCAAAGAGCATCATACAACTTCTTGTGCCATTTCTTTGTGATTCATCCACTAGCTTCCTGATAATGGTCACCAGGTTCTTATTAGTTGATTCAGCTTGTCCATTTCCTTGCAGATTTTAGTTTGAAGAATGTGTAAGGGAAATCCCATATCCATAACAAAAATAATAAGTTCATAGGAAGAGAAATTAGGGGCATTATCTATTACAATCTTGTTTGGGACCCCAAATCTAACCAAGATATTCTCCTTGATGAAATCACAGACAACTTTGGAAGTGGTTCTTTTGACTGGAATGGATTCTACCCACTTTGTGAAGTAATTTATGGTAGTTAAGACATGAGTGTGGCTTGCACTTGAGTTAGGATTGAGATTTCCAATAAAATCTATCCCCCATTGCTGGAAAGGATCTTTAATTACCATTGGTTTCAAAGGAAAAGTGGCCAACTTAGGTCTACCAATAAAGTTTGACAAGATTCACACTTGGAGACCCACTTAGTTGCATATTTGAACAAGGTTGGCTAGTAGTATCCTCCTCATAGAGAATCTTATGGGTTGTTACCGAAGAAGAAAAATGACCTCCACAAGCCTGATCATGAAAGGATCTTAGTAACCTGCTTTATTGTTCCTTATCCACACATCTTAGGAAGCAACCATCTAACACCTTTCTTGAAAAGATAATTATCCCAAAGGACATATTGACCAACCCTGAGTTTGATGGCTCTCTTTTCTTTAGCACTAAGATGTGATGACATTCCCCATATGTGAGAAAATGGGAAATGTTGGAGTACCACTCATCTGTAGAACTTAGAAAGAGAAATGTAGGTATTTCAGCCATTTCCTCCATCATTGAATTACTTTTCACACTTTCAACAATCAATTGACACAAACCTTGACCGTTAAAAAGATTAGTTGGCTTGATATCAAGATCATACTCCTAAACCTTAGCCACCCAATTTCCTCGTTTTGAAACCAAACTCTTGCTGAGTGAGAATGGACTTCACTGTTGTATTAGGTACAAAACAAAGTAGAATGGGAATTGAGAATATAAAACGGAACACTATTTTATGGCCAACCTTTACTAGACAAAAGCATGCTTTTCCAGCTGGGATTACTTCAACTCATGAGATTTCAACACATAACTCATAAAGGAAATGGGTACTTCACATCCCTGAAAGTTATTTTGAACAAAATAGTAGACAAGGTATGTTCTGAGGCATAGCAATAGATTATGAAATCCTTGTCAAAATATGGACAAACCAAGAACAGGTGTCCTTGTAATTTCTCTCTTTATGTTCTCAAAATCTTCTTCCCTTCTGCACTCTAGTGAAAATATTTCTTTTCCTTCATCATTTGAGCTATGCTTCTAGTCAACTTGGAAAAATCTAGGGAATAAATCTCCTTAGGAAGTTGATTTTTCCAAAGAAGGAGTGAACACCCTTCTTGCTTGTAGGAAGAGAGATATTTTGAATGGCTTGAACTCGTTCTGGATCAATTTTGATCCCATATTTTGACACAATGTGTCCTCGAGTAGTTTTCCTTTGTTACACCAAAAACATAATTTTTTGGATTGAGTGAAATACCATGATCTCTGCACCATTGAAGAACTAACTTCAGGTGTTGAAAATGATCTTATCTCTTCTTAGAGAAGACAATGAGATCATCCAAGTAGATCACAATACATTTTTTCTTCAAATATCCAAAGGCTAAGTCCATGGCCCTCTGAAAAATTGCACCTGCATTGATTAAGTTTGAAAGGAATCCTCTAATAAGAAAATGTGCCCCAAGGAGTCGTGAAGGTAGTCTTGTGTTGATCCTGAACATTCACTTCAATCTGATTGTATCCTAAAAACCCATCAAGCATAGATAGCATCTCAGAACCAGTTACAACTTGTAGAATATGATCCATCATGGGAAGTGGATAATTGTCTTTCAAGGAAGCCTGATTCAAATTCCTAAAGTCAACACAAATCCTTATCTCTCCATTTTTCTTCCGTACAGGTAATATGTTGGCAATCCAAGATGAATGGTGAATGGGAAATATTATCTTAGCATTCAACAACTTTTGAATTTCTTGATAAATCATACCTGTAATCTTTCGGATTGTATTATCTTTTTCTTCTAGTGGAAAGGTTGAATACCTAGTTTCAAAGGAATATAGTGTTGCATCTCCCTTGGTTTGAAAGTATTTCAAATCATCATATGAGTAGGTAAGTACATCAATGTATTTTTTCAATAATTCAACTATTTTCTTCTTTCTTCACTAGAACAACACTTCCTATGTTGACAATTTAGGTTCCTCATCACTTCCCAAGTTGATCTTTTCATACTCAGATGATTGAATGGTATCTTGTGACACTTTTCCTTTTATATATCTATCATGTTTGTCAAATAAATATTCTAAACTCACAAGACCTCTAGGTATTTTATTACCTTTGAGTTTGATGCATCCATCTTGATCTAATTCTTCTTCAACTCCTTCTTCAGGTACAAAGGAGGTAGTAGATTCATGGTAGCCAACCTTCACTTCCTTCAAAATACAGTTGACTAAAATTTTCATTCAATTCTAGGAAAGAGATCAGATGTTGATCATCGTTAAACACTTACCAATTGTCTATGTTATCCGGAACACTAGGTCTGAATATCATCTCCACAATAAACTTATCTTGATTGAAATATGGATGAGGGATGAGTAAAGAACCAGTTGATTGCTAGAGAATATTATCTAGAGTTGTTATCCCTTGTAACAACATCAATGAAAAAATCATCCAAAAATTTAATGGAATCCCATACCTTGTTCGATAATGCTTTAGCCTTTCATTCTTCACCTAGAAATACCCCGAACCTGTTTGAAAATGATCTCAACATCACCCTGTGCATGAAGGTTATTTATTCCCATCTTATTTTCTTCTGCTAGGCTGAGAAGGAGGGCCTCATACTCAACAGTGTTGTTAGTATTGGAAAATTGCAGTTTATATGAGAATGGGTGGAGTTTTCCAGTAGGTGACACGAGTACTACCTTACTCTAGAACCCATTGTGGAACAACTCCCATTGAACTCAAGAGTCCATATATCATTTGGGTCTTCTTGAATAACCTTAGGAGCATTGAATTTAGATTCAGAAATCACCATATAGTTCCCATGACCCATGTCTTCATACAAGATCTGTGCCTTAGGGTCATATGTCTTCTGGACAATATATTCAGCTTTCCTCTCTAGAAACAATTTCTTCATCTCCCCCTTAACAGGAAATCAACATGTGAGACCATTCCATTTGAATTTCACCTCCAACTTCTTTGACAAAAATTTCTTCTCAAGGAGCATACCATATGATGGAGGTATATCAACAACAAGAATAGTGGCTTTGACTTGTTTCTCAGGAAAGGTAGCGAAATCCACTTGAGCATCCTTAATCCTTCCAACTAAGGGCACCTCCTTGGTCTCCATTGAATAGAAAGAACCAAAGGTTTGGGTTAGGCTAAGACCAAGTGCATGAGAAACTTGTGTAGGCATTACGTTATCTGATGCTCCAAAATCAATAACATAGTTACTTAATTTGTGCCCGGGCTATTAGCAATGTTACATAAAAGGGTTCAATTTTTTCAGATGTATGCAGAATCCATTAAGTTTTGCAGAGAGGGAGACTTGGGAGTAGGCAAGAGACCTTTAGAATAAAGGAAGCTTGATTAGGCTTGGCATTCACAAATTTCACTACTTGGGAAAAGGCCTCAGGATGAGTCTGATAGAACTCAGCTTCAGAGATCTGAATTTTAGTTTTCTTTATATGATCTATAATATCAAAAGACCCTAAAGATGATGGGGCTTCTTGGCTAGAAATAGTAGGGGCTTTAGGTTTATCATATTTAGGAGTTGAATTTGTTTTGGACACATGTGTTGGGGTTGTTACTACTTTAGGCATAGATGATGAGGAAGAAAGAACATTAGAAGGTGCAGAGGATACTTACCTTTTTAGTAGTAGAAGGAATAGGTTGCCCCTCTCTTAGAAATGACTGGGATAACAACTGGGCTTCTTTAGTCTTTCTCCTTTTTCTCAAGTTACACAATGTATCTTTATTTTCTTAGTTGTTCCCTAGTCATAACAACATAGGATTCAATATTCATCTCAGCAACTATATCATCATAATCATCATCATTTGATTCATAGACAAGATAATTGATTTGAGAATCATCAACCTCTTCATGGACTTCTTCAGATTCTTCTTCAAATTCTTTAATTTCTTCTACTTGTGACCTCATCTTCACCTTCTTGGACCTCACATGTTGCATTCATTGGAACCTTTCAAAGGAGGAGCTTCAATTTCAAGATTTAGTTGAACAGTAGGTAGATGATTTCCTTGGTTGAAAGTTCCTTTTAGGGATATCCTTGTATGGCACATTCTGAGCAAGTTATTTCTTAATGGAAATCATATCATTAGCTAAATTTTGAACCAATTGATCTAAATTTGATGAACCTGAAGTGGAAGCTTTAGCTTTAGGTGGCTCCTTTCTTAACTTACCTAACATGTTCAGGTCATATTCTACACTTATGGTCAGATTTTCATCTTGAACCAAGTTTGGTAATTGGGCTCATCTCAAAGTATATATTACTTCATGTAAATAAGCATTGATAAAGAAGCATTTCAGATTTTGCAGAGTAGGATGAACAAGTAGCTAGAATCTTATAGAATAGTCTATTAAACTTGCAACAAACTCTTGCATTGGTTCATAGGGATCCTTCTTCATTTGAGAAAGCTGGGCCAAAAGTGCGTGAGAATATTCTACTAGTTTAAATGGTGCCTCAAACTGAGTTCTCATGGTATTCCAGTTGGTGATCCAGGCAGAAGATTGTAGAACCATTCTACAAACAATTTTATAGAGACAAAGTAATCTGACTACATGCTCACACTCAACTCTGAGAACCCACATAAAAAAGAAAGCTACCTGCAAGATGCTCATCTAGATGAAATTTTCCATCACCTCTTAAATTTGGAAAATATTTCTAATTCCCCTTGGGAAGATCATGGAGTTATGCAAGAGCTACGGCCCAAATTTACTGACCCCAAGGTACTGGTACAACCATCCTTAGAAAAAAAAACTATAGAGGGAGAGTAATGTAAGCTAGAATTAGGGCTTGAGTAGTAGCACTTGTTTGTGAAGATGAACATGTCCTTCCTTTGGTAGGAGGTGTGCTTGTTGAGCTTTTATTTTTACCCTTATTCTCAAGAGATAATTGAAATCCTTGATGTTGTTGCAAACTAGAAAGTAGGATCTTCAATACCTTGAGCCCTTTGTCCTCGTGTGTATCTTCACTCAGCCACATGTCCTGAAGTTTCTGAATTGTTCTGAAATATATCTTGTGGGAATCAAAATACGTGCCCCATGGTGGGTGCTAAAAAAATTTTGGTTTGAAAATTGGTTGTAGGATACAATCAATAGTTCAGGGGACAACATTCCATCCTCTTTAATGGGGAGGTTCCCTTATTTCAACAAAAATTTGAACTCTATATATTTACAAATATACAGGATAACTAACTTTGAATGAGGATATTGGTGCATATGAATGATTCCATATTTTTAATACAAAAGATAAAAAAATCAATGGGGTTTTGAGGAATAACAACTTATATGGGTAAGAGGAATGAGTTAGGGATACAAAGTTCAAGAGTAACTCATCAGTAAAGGATACAAGTACCCTCATTGGTTATGCAAGATCACCCACTGACTGTAAAGAGAGAAGGGAAGAAGAAACACTTTCAAATAAAGAGATAAAAAATATTTACTCTACTTGTGCATGCAATAATAATTTAAGAACATGCACATATTTACATAAATGAAAACCCATGATACATAAAATGAAAATTGACACAAAATTCAATGAATTTTACTTCATGAATTGAACACCAAGTTTCAGATTTCACCTATGATAAATAAACACATTAACTAGATTGCAAGAAATAAATGGAAGAACCTCAGATGAGAAAGGAAAGTCTTCTTTTGTATTGATCAAAACTTTGTATATTACATTCCAAAGAACCAATATCCAACCCCTTTACAAGTGAGAATGAAGCCTTATATAGGCTGAGGGGAGGATGTAACTAATTTTCTAACTAATTGTCTCTTAATTAAGTGTTAAACACTTAGTTAATTACATAAGTTGACTTTATTTTACAATTTTATTTTTAAAATAATAAAATCCAACCTCAAAATAGAACAATTAGATAATATATTACTATGAAATGGAAGAAGAGGGAACATTGGGAACATGCACAACTGGAACCTTTATCTTGAGAACTTGAACTCTAAATTTAGTCATGTCAGCTGATATTTCCATACATTTGGGGACTAAAGTGTTTTCCATAGTATCTAACCAACTCCCAAAATAATATTCCATTTCTTTTGCAACACCTCCATTCTATAAAAGTCCCTTAGTGGCCTCAACAACTACATTGTACAACTCAGAGAGTTCTTCCATCTTATCTTTGCTAATTGATTATTCTTTGAAAATATCATCTTTGATCAATGATTTGAATCTTGATTTGACCTGATCAATTGGATTCCTTTATGTATAATTTTCCTTGTAAAACTAACAACGAAGAGCTTACAAATCTGCAAAGATCTCTTCTTTCAATGACTCTCCTTTTTGTACCATGGTTCTCAGTTCAAATGCAACTTCTTCTTGCAATTTGATTCTCCATTCTATGATATATGTCCAATTATTTGAAAAGTTACTCTTAGAATCATCAAAACATTTGTGTGACAAGAGGACCTTTTCATCAGTTGTGCTCATGATACGGAGATCCTGAATATAATCTTCCAAAAGTTTGAGTTCTTTATCAATTATATCTATCCCTTAGTTAATTTTATCCTAAGCAAAAATGATGTATACTCTATAAGCTTCAATGAGAAAACAAAATGCATTCAACCCAAGCCTCAAAAGCTTTTCCAAATGCCACATGCTTGTGAATTTATGTTATGGATTTGACATCTATTCCAATAGTGGTAATAGTGGGTGGAAGTGAAGAAATAGGAGTGGGATAAAGATGAGTCTTATCAAATGATAGAATTTTTTTGATGAAGTTTGAGAGAACTTGCACCTATTCCTCAAGCTACTCCTAAGTTTTATTTCCTTTATCTACCCTCTTAATAACATTTGAAACTCTTTCCTTGAGATTTTTTACTTCTCCTTCTAAGGTAGACTCTCCAAGTGGGATCCTAGTAAGCTCCAAGTCTGAAATAAATATCTCTTTTTAATTCTTGTCTCCTTTTGGCTTAACATTTTATAGAATTTATGTCCTTTAGAATCTAAGATCAAACAAGAAGTTTCCTTTGATTTTTTAGGAGGAGTTGTGCCAAGAAGGGAAGCCACTACATCAAATCTTAGAGAAACTATCTGGGATGAAGATTTCCTCTTCTTGCTATCAATCATGGGTTGAACCCATGTGAATGAATCACTGGAAGGTGGAGCTGGAGGAGGTGAAAAAGCAAGGTAATTTGGAGGATCGAGAGGTTGAGAAGTGGAGACTTCTAGAGTAGGAGTTTCAATAGAAGAAGATGATGGTCTTCTAACTTCTAGCTTAGGCCTTGAGGCACTAACTTTTCCTATATCCGGTTCTATGATTTTTAATTCATCTTCTTAATCTCCACCTTCTTCATTACCTTCATCCACCTCTTATTCTTCTTCCTCATCTTTTTGTTTTAGAATTTCTTACTCCTCAAATGTTTTTACTTCTTATTCAGAGGGCTGTGGTACTTAATCAGGATCAAATGATTCTTGAATCTTCTCTTATTCTACTCTTTTCTCTTGTGTTTCCTCATTATTATTTGCTTCTTTTGTTTATTTTTCTTCATAAATAACTTTGTTCCTGAATACAGGGGTGAGGAAGAAGGAGTCAATTGGGTTGGAGAATATTTGTGATAAGTGAAGGCTTCCTAAGAGGAATATTTCTTCATTGTTTCTTTATATTCCTTCATTTTCTTATTGAACAACTGTATTGTACTTACTAGCAGAGGATTATTCAGTTCAGCAGGATCATATCTCTCTTTTTGAGACCATTCAATGGTTAGTATGGGTGTTTATTGGATGGATTTGATGTATTCCACAAAATACAAATAAAAAACATCATCTTCTAGACCTTCAAGGATAGTGTACAAGTTAATATATTTGATTTTTTGCAATGAAAATATACCAACGTATCTCTTCCTCACTTCATATTCATCTGCAAAGTCTTCCTAGTAGTCCTTGAATGTGGGAATATGAGAGTAGATCATGTTGAGATGCTTGGAGATAAAAACCTTGCTATCAAAGGAGGACCTCTTCATGTATGTATGAAACTTGAACTCTAAGATAGTTTTCTCAAAATTTTGTGCATCTAGGGTAGACCTACATGTTTAGTTTCCTAATTAGAGAGGAAACTCAATTCTAGTGATCTTCTTATCTCTGCAAGTCCTGTGTAACATATCTAAATGTATACAAACTCCACTAGAACCCTTTTACTATAACAATACATTGACAACTTATTAGGCACACCTTCAAACCTAGTTATCTTGATATATGATTTTTTTTAATTGGATAAAAAGGATATCGTATGTAGAGATCAATTGTCTTGCTTATGAAGAAACTCTCTCAGCTACATTTCCTTCCAATAGCCTAAGTAAGAACATAGTGAAGGCATCATTGACTCTTTTGTGCTGAGTCTTATTATTCTGATAAGTGAGTTGGGAATAGAATTCATACACTGGTGCATTTTTCTTATCCTCTTTTCCTAAAAAACCTATCCATATCCTAAAAGCTGCAATGGTATACATTAGGTAGGATGTCATGTGGAAAGTTTTTCTCTATTGTACATTAACCAACTATTGAGTTATATTGTTAAAAATTATTTCCCCCAATTTAACCTCAGTTTGTCTTCAAAATTTACATTAATCTAGACACACATCGAGTATTGAAATTCATTAATGGTATGCATGCCCATCATCCTTGCAAGTAATCTGATCATATCTGATAGATCTTCTTTGAAATCAGACTCGTAGAGAATTTTGGGCAACTTGGATCCTCCTTTCTTTTGGGTCTTGAGCCAATATTTGGCTATAATAAATTTATATTTATCTTGATCTTGATAAAAAAGGTTCTCAGATTCAACCTTAGTCAAAATTTTGGACTCCTCAAAAGTAGGTATTCCTAAGGTAACATTAATATGGTGGGCATCCAATTTAACAATAATCTGTCCTTGGGAGTCCTTCAATTCTTTTTTTTGACAATCAAAATTTGAGCCATAGGCTAGGATGGTGTTGGTACATTACACTGAGGTAAGGAATCCAGTAGCATAAGTAATTCCATTATTTTTAATGCATTGGGCAATTATGGTGGGAGAATTTTCAGAAATACGGGCCCAAAAATCATCTAGGTTTATATGCCTGACATCACTATCTCTTATATTAGGCACAAAAGTTTCAAGAGAACAAATGTGCTCATATGTCGTATACTGGAACTTCATTATGGAGGGACTAGAGGAAACTTAGAGAAAATGGAGGCTTAACAATGGATTTTTAGAGGTATTTGAAGGGGAGGGTTGAAAACACCAATAACTACTAAACTAAAGTGAGAAAGTATGAAATCACTCCCCTTTAGTATAGAAAAGATGACATCTCCACAACGGTTCTAACGAAACTTGAATTTGGTTAAAAATTGACTAAGTTATGAGCAAAAACCTCTTTCTAGGGCACAAGAGAAGAATATATAGAGCACAATAAAAAATCAACCAATGGGTAAAAATGACCAAGTGTTTATTTATTCATTCATTTATCGGTTATAATGGGTGCATGAGGAACTCAAAGAACACAATGAGGTGCGGGATTTATGGAGTTACAGGGAACACGAGGATGTGGGGAATGAAAAGCCCAAGAGAATGGTTCTATTTGGAAGGACAATCTTCACATAGGCTATGAAAAAAAAGCTTGCGGGTTTAAAAGAAGTGCATGGAACTAGTACTCAAGTGGAACACTTCCCTTGGTTCTAACATTTTCCCAAAAACCCACACAAAGGGAAAAGTAGTGTAATGCGGTAAATATGCATATGTGGGGAACACAATAAAAAATATAACCATTCCATGAGTTCTAAATATTTTTATAAAATCCGCAACACAAGGGAACCTAATGACCTATGGGTAAACATTGTTGTGCGGAGATTAAAGCCTCATGGAGAACTAAGAACTGCAGGGAACAAAGGGTTCCGTGTAATAAGTTCCACCTAGTAATAAGAAAGTTGACCAACATTTCCATGTAGGGTATTGCGGGTAAATTGGGGAATCAGGGAACATGAGGAATGGAGGAACTATTCCTCTTGTTCCTCCAAAGTCCGTAAAAGATGCAATAAGCCCAAAATGGCCCAAAATTAGCTAGTTGTTGGGAATTTTTTACTTCTTTGAACGTAAACAAAGGTAAGGACATATGAGATAAAAGGGTCACTTGGCCAAATTTTTTTTTTTTTTGGAAAATTCTACATTTTTGGATAGGTGAAAATACACACCACTACCTTAGCCTCCTCTTGAAGTTTCCATTGCAATAGCTAAAGCATCTAGGCCCCCCGGGCCTCTCAAATCTAAGGAACATTTTTCACCTAGTTCTTCCATTCACACATGACCTACTCATTATCATCGGTCCACTAGTCCATCTTGTCGGTTTAAGTCCCCTACTCGGGAAACCTCTTCACACAGGTGCTCCTTACCTCCTAGGTCTACTTCACATAGGTGTTCATCACCTCCTAAGGCTATTTCATAAAGGTCTTCACCACTTCCTTTAGCACACATGTCTCATATACATATACATTGTCATTTTCATACATCTCCAATCTCAGAGCATGGTCACATGCCTTTATCTCCTCTGACATCGGGTGGAGGAACCTTGCCCTTCACTTTCATTGGATAGATTACTCATCATCGTACACTTGGGGGGCATCATGATTACTTTCCCCCTCCTAGCATCATCAAGCCTCTCTCATTTATACTATTATGCTATGTGCTTCATACTTCTTATTTCTAATCTTCTATCTTACACAACGTGATATAATTTGTATCATCACTATCCTATGATGCACTCTTGTGTCAAGGTTCACACTTGAGTGTTGAGGGCATACTACATCCATGAACCCTAGACACTACACATTTCATGCTCTGCACTTCTCGATACATATTTCTAACATTCCATTCTCACACATCATACTACCCTATGATGAAATCTAGTTCCATGATTCATACTTGACTACTGAGGGTCTAAATATAAAATGAACCTCACTCACACCCTTTATGCTTGATGATTCATTGATCATATATTTGTAGCGCACACTAGAAAAAACTTTCCTGATGATGCATTCTTGTTCTATGGTTCTTTCTTGATTATTGAGGGGTCTTTTATAAATGAACCTCATATCATACTCATACACATCCGTTGGAGGGCACATTGCTCCTATCACATTCACATTACATACCATTCCATCACACTCATTCACAACATACTGCATATCTTAGTTGTACATACCCTTGCTTTCCTATACTAGTTACATGATGCACTTTACTTACTATGTTAAACAAATACCCTGTATGTCATTATATTTTCTATATACACATATGCGTTCACTTGTTCTCTAGATGTGAATGCGAAATTCCTACAGATCTTCACACGCAGTAATGCTGCTTGGCATTGTACCTCTTACCAGTCCCACCAAGGCTCCTCGGGCCATCTACATTTACTACTCTTACACATCACAAGTGTTATTGTTTTATTATTTATTACTTCTTCTTACTAGCACATTACTTTTCATTGATTTATTCACTCTTTTACATACTCTATATCTTTCTAACATTCTAACAGGTGCTTCATGTGCAAAATTTTATTTGCAGGACTATATGCCATGATGGTTTTCTGTTACATTTTGTTTAACATTGATTTTTATTGTATGTTATTATTTGTGGGAAATTCCCTTTGTATTATATGCACAATGTATGCTTTTGGCCACTTTGGCCTTGATTTTCTTGTGAAATTGTGAGCGATGTCCAATGTCTGAAACCCGTTTTTAGTGGTCTATCTTGTCTTCTTGCTTGATTGATTACACATTGTCTTCTAATTGCATACTTGATTGCACTAACACATGTATTAAGCCACATTGTTTTCATGTGCATTAGTTTCTACCATACACACCCTCATATAGGGATACAATTTCATCTCAACATCAGGTCCTCTCTTTGGGCTGCATTCTCATAGGAACATCGCATGCACCCCAAATGAGGGGGTATACATTGGGTGGATGAGTCACCCCATATAGTATCTCAGAGCTACATTATAGTATAATCCAACACATAATCAACATAGGATATAGTTTTAGTGACCTAGAATCTAACTTGGGTCCTCATTTAAACATAGACACCAACTCCCAGATACAAACACTAGCACCTGAGTGCTCCAAAAAACTTCTAGGTTCCTATGTCCTGGGGCCAGATATAACTATTTTATCATATCATCATAGTTCACATCAGTCCACAAAGCAATTTTCACATTACAAGGATAGTCCTCCAACAATAAAAATGCATTCTTTCTCCATTTTATACACAAAAAAATATATGGAACTAATACGGTACAACTTGGAACTAAACATGGATCACACCATCTGTAGTGGTATATAATTGGGAAGTAGTCATGGAAGAAGAGTAACACTAGACCTCTCTCCCCAACACACTTTTGTTGTGGCATGAGATCACCCTAAAAATTGCACTTGGTGTGAGATCACCCAAAAAAATCATTCTTGGCATGAGATCGCCCAAAAATATTTCTCTTGGCATGATATGATCCAAGAAAGTCACTCTTCTATAACAATTTCAGAACATATTTCTATCATTTTACACTCGTGATCATTAGGCGAGCACTTTCCTTTTACTACTTTTATACACATTAACAAACTTTAACATACTTTTACAAAGTTTTTATAATACATGAATTTGACTACTCTTTCACTCTTCTTTTACAGGTTCGTCCTTAATAGGCAACAAAAAACAACCCTACATCAAGCTAAAAAAAGGTACAACATGATACAACACAATACGATCCACCCCTAGGGTCACTTCCTCTTTCTTAGCTTCCACATTTCATTTTTTATCACTTCATGCTTTCACTTATCTCCTCGACATGTTATTTCCATCAAATTTTAAATTGTTATTAGGTACGCATCTCTTATCTACTTTATGTTATCGAGTATTCACTCAACAACATGAAGTGGGGGAAAATGTAGACATAAAATCATGATCTTGGGTAAATTTTTAGGTCCTAAAAGAATACTTGCATTCATATGATTCCTAAGTGATAAAACTAGTAATTGACAACTATCTTTGTCCTCTTTTTTTAATTTCTCGTCTTCTTTTCGGTATTTTACATCCTATAACCCAGTCAATAATTTACTTGCTTATCTTTCATGACCTCAGACACTAGTGCCCAGCCAGGATGCCAACTCCTAGATGCCCTCATCCCTTCTGGGCATCCCTGACCTTTTTCTTTCTTACTTGCTTCTTTTGGGCCTATTTTATCTTTTGGGAATCTTATTTTCTTATGGGTCAGCCTTCTAGCTGTCAATTTTGAAATTCAACAAAGGGAATCATATAAATACAAAGCTATGTGACCAAAATAAGGGAGAAAACTTTAAGCATATATTATCATCACCTAAGGTTGCATCCAAAGGCATATAAGACCATCAATGACATCCATCTAGCTTTCATTCAAGGGATAAGGGATTGCATTTTATACATACACTTCATAGGAAGGGGAAGTTCATTTTGCCATCCACACATATATATACATTGATACATCTAGCTATCACCCGCAATCACATGCACTTGCACAAGGGATTCCTAGGGCATGATTTTGTCACACACAGTCAGGTTATAAGCTCACTCAGTCAGGTGACCATCGGGGTCAGTCTAGCTCCCCATGTTGCATCTTTCTTTTTTGGATTGATGTAGGTTGAGGGTTTTTATAGGAAAACATATTTTTATAGGTTATAGGTGACTTATGTGATCAAGGTGAGACATATAAGTGATTAATAATGACTATCAGTGAAAATATTATGACACCAAAAAAATCAGGTTTCGAGCTTTTGCACATTCATAGGCACCCATAGGCAGAATCTAGCGCCAAGGTGCCCTTGAACTAGTCCAGGCTTATCCTACAATTCTAGAATTTATTGTACATGGTTGTGACAATATTCCCTTCATGTTCATCATTTTTCCAGTCCAGATCAGTTCCATGAATAACGCAAAATCAGCTAAGTCATTCTTTCCCTCTCTTGCACGCAGGGTTTCATATTTCATTAGCTTATTGCTTGCATCAAATATGTACTTTAGTATTTATTTATCATATGCGACTCTGTAATTAGGTTTCAATAATAATAAATCTATTTTAAATAAATCATTATGACCCCTCTTCATCCTCTTTTTGACATTAATTTCCCTCTATATGTTCAAAATTAATGTACATAAGACTTTGGTTAAGTGTGTTCTTCATGACAACAGATCAAGCCTAAATCTTTGCAACATCTATTTCCTTTGTGATTTTAGTTCCTTTATTACAGATATTTTTCACTCTCTCCTATATTTCCATGGATTTGGAAATATCCTTCATAAAACCTTGGGTTATATCACTTTTCCAATCAATATTGAATTGAGGAGCTTTGATGCTATTTGTCATGTACTCCCTGATGACCCTCTATTCAATATTCTCTTTGGACAATCTTGGTTATATGATAAACACCTAATATTACCACCCATTGATCCAAAAAGTTCTCATCGAGGCTCTAGTCATGTTTGAAATTAGGCTATTATACAAGATCTCCTTGATGAAAATCCTTTTGATTGGGATATCCCTTCTTCCTCTCCAACAAGTCTTTCAAATACTTGTGTGCAAAATTTTGTTGCAAATGGTAGATGTGTTCTTTCCCTTCCTCACCTAAATGATATTGTATTTACGCATGCACAATATGTTCTTACAAATGATGCTAGTGTTCCTTCTCTCTCTCTCTTCGCAACATGATGTCTTAGTTGCTTGTGAATAAAATGTTATTACAAATGATGTATGGATTTCTATTATTACTTTTCAAAAGAATATTTTACAAAATGGTAAACATAACGATGCTTGCATATATTCTTCTTCCCATGTTAAGGAATTTGTCAATAAAGGTGTCCCAAATTTCATTCCTTTTAGATATTCTCATAGTCCTCTTAGTGCTTATACAATTTATCCACTAGCTGAACCAGTGTTCCAATTCCAACCCAATAGTATCCATATGGCTACATATAATGGCCAAATACAACTGTTAAACCATGGTGAATTGGCATTGTCATTGATGTCATATGGATTTGATGGAAAATGAGTGATTGATGAAGTGAATACTAGTTAGGGGTTTGGAGGTTGATTGGTAGTGCCTTTCAATGAGTTTTGGTATTCACAAAGTGGTATCTTGGTGTTTTCTTAAGCAGACATGGTGGTTTCAGGATGTCAAGTGCTTTTTTAGTGAGGATGGTGCCCACTAGAGGTATGGAGATGCTTTGTGTGCTTGGATCAAGTGTCCCATAGGTCTTAAATGGTGTTTCAAGGATGTGCAAGAGCTTCTAAGGTGATCATTGGGTCATGTGTTGCAAGTAACAGTTGGAACTAGCCCGTTTGGGCATAGTTATAGAGTCTAATGAGGTGTATGAGCTTAAATAAGGCCATAAAAAGCCTATGTAAGTGTGGTAGGAGACTAGTAACATTCCTAGAGAATTTTTGAGCATCTACAATGAATAATTTATCTCTTGGAGGTAAATTTGAAGTTTTCACTAAAACTACCTTTGAGAACTAGCCGTGGAGGTATGGACAAATGATATTGGTCTTGACTATACAGGATAATTAATGAGAAATCAAGCCATGAAGCATGTATAGGGATGTGTTTTAGTGCTCTGGGTCAAGTTTCATGAAATTTTAGAGAAGATTGTTGAAGATATTCAATTTTTACTAAAACCGGGTAAAGAGAAAAAAACTAAAATAGTGACTTGTCTTCTTATCATTCAAACAAAATTGACAAGCCTTCTTTAGATGAATTATAAGAGGATTTTTTGAAGATCACTTCAATACTTAAATTTTTAAAAAACCTAAGGTTAAAAGGTGGAAGAACAAGAAATTTCTCTTCATTTTTCTATCACCGTTCATACCCTCACCAAACCTTCTTGTTAAAGCTATATGCATGAAATGAGCTTATTTCTCTCCAAATCAATTGTGCAAGTTGATTCAAGCACTTAAGGTTGTATAAGACTTCTTTTAGGTCAAAAATATTCCATTTTTACTCTTCAAGAATGACTATACCGTACAAGTCTAACTAGGTCTTGCAAGCCTTGTGTATATAATCATGGTGTTGGAAAGGTGCTTTTGTGTATAAACCCAATGTTGAAGTGAAGAATGAAGTGAACACATTTTACAGGTCCAAGATGACTTGTTGAAGCTCAAAATTACTTTAGCGAAGTAGTGTGAAGTCATATCTCTTCATTTCTCTTCAACTACCACATAGGTCTAATCAATAAGACTAAAATCTAAGTTGCATTTGTGTTCTCCACCTCATAACCCATGCTTTCAAACTTTTGGAGATGATATAATGATATCATTTGGGATATTGATGTAGTTAAGTGATATTTGTTAGAGATGATGTAGTTCAGTACTGGTCATGGTCTGAACAAATACCTTTGGTGTAATAACATATTCTCAAGCAAATGTGGAAAGTTGATCTTTGGGAAGTTACTTGTTATTGGGATAAGTTTTAGGGACCTTCCTTAATCATTCAAAGCTGAATAAAGCCTCAAGAAAGATCCACAATCCTCCTATTTTGAAACAAAGCATCCTAAGGACATTGTACACTATCAAACATGAATTTTTGGAAGTTTAGAGCATCGTTTAAAGAAAGTTTGGGCATTAGAAAGCTTCTATAAACAAGAAAAAACCTCTAGGAGATGGAAGCTTTGAAGGGCATTGAATCAAGTTTAAGAAACAAGATATTTTTCCTCTTGGGATAGCTCAGGTGTGAAAACCCTCAAATTAGGGTTTTTTTGTTATGCAAATGTGCAACAAGAAAATTCCCTATTTTCAAGCATGACAAAGATATCCCTGTGCCAATTTTTTTCAAATTGTACCTTTCCAAGACACCCCAAGTGTACCCATCCTCAACACTAGCCTTACCTAGTAATTCCAATGAACCCCCAGTGGATTTCAACTCAGTCCCCTAGGTGAATTAGGAAATTCAAGTCAACCCCCTAGGTGATTTTAGGAGTTCTTAAAGAATGCCAATTTTGGGAAGGGCTACCACTGACCTTCCTGAGACTAGTGCAACCCTCCTGAAGTGGAACAAAAGAGAAAAATTTGAAATGTAAATGCAATCAAGGTCTAATAATATCAAGGAAATGGTTTTGGAATATTCATGGAAGATTTGGAAGTTTTGAGGCAGATTCATCAAAAACAATGTTATCAGGGTCTTGGTAATGCACATGACCAAAAAAGCTACTGAGCTTAGGGAAGATATTCCAAGAGCTATAGAAGGAGTTAGGTTCCAAACACAACATCTTCAGATAGGGAATTTGGATCTCTACAATATGGTGAAATAATATTTTTCACAAAACCTAGGCATAATAGGTAATTATCTAGTTTTCCCATGCTCAACTATGGAGCCATAACAAAAATACGATTTTTAGGGATTATATGGAGGAATAAAGATCTAAAACCCACACCATTGGATTCAAAAATCCTTTTTCAATCAATCTCATATAAAATTTTACCTTGAAACTCATCCGGGAGCTCAAGATATTGTCGTTACAAGTGTCCTCAAGGTAAGCTTTTGACAGTTAGTCAATTTTTGAAGTGGACACGTGTCAGCTCCAGGAGCCTAGCACATTTTGATGTCCCTTTCATCCCTTAAGAAAAGGGACAGTAAAATTTTCCCATCCCTTTTTAGCCCTTTGGTCACCATAGAACCCTCTACATCGCCAGTTCAGCCCCCAGGAGCCTGCCACAACCTATCCTCACAGTGCATAGATGACCACCAAGTGTCAGCTTCGAGAGAGATGTGTAAAATGATGTACCTTTCACCCCTTTAGCTTAGGGGACATAGGGGAAAATAAAATGTTCCTAGCCCTAGGTATTCCTTTTGGTCCTCCTTGCATCCAAATTTCGGCCCCTAGGTGCTCCCCTTAAGCTCCCTAGCTGTGATGCTCAGTCATTCAGATCTTGGTGTGATGTGCAAACTGATACCCCTTTCATCCCTTTAGCTAAAGGGACATAGGGGAAAATAAAATGTGCCCATCCTCTGGTTTTTTCTTTTAGAATGATTTAAAGCTAACACTTAGTCAATTTTTGCACTACTTCTCTAGAGCTTCGCACCTTGCCAGAACTTTGTCCTATCTTCTCCAGACACTCAATCCACCATTGCTGCACTAAACCAGCTCTGTAAAATCCTCCACATCATGAAAATATAGAGATCTCAGAGGAAAAATTTATTGAAGGAATGAAGAACGAAAGAGAAAAATAAATATATTCATTTGAAAACCCTCATTGTCATGAGACAAAGAAATCAATGTATGTTGCAAACCAGGGCATGAATCGAAAAATCATTTATTGCTATGTTCATCATTCTCAAAGGCCATAAAAACCTCACCAAAAAATATCTTGCTTGCAGAAAGGATTGTTCATAGTGAAGAAATCTCCTTCTTGGCACAACAAAAACAAAAATTAAATTTCCCGATCAACCAAAAATTAGTTTAAGGAGAAAACTCACCAATGAAATAAGAAGAAAAAACCCCCATCGAAAACGTAATTTTCATCTCAATCTAAGACAAAAAAAATACCTGCAATTTTCGAGCTCCATTAATGGTTGCTGTGTTTGTAGCTGCCAGGTGAAAAGTTTAAAGTTTTAAACTCTCATAAACTAATTATTGGGTAATCCTGAAATTTCACAAGGGTGATATTGGGAAAAAACCCATATTAGAAAACTTCATTCCACCATGATCCGACCATCAGACGCACACTTACTAAAAATAGTAGGCCTTCTACATGGGAGACTGATATTTTGGGTAAGCCATCATCTGAAGAAGCTGCAAAGGAGGTAGTGAACGTGGAGGAAATATCGTAGGTGAAAATCATCAGAGTGGTCACCTCAGTCCAGAATTGACACTTACTAAAAATAGTAAGTGGTCCCATGAGCGCCTGCTAAAAATAGAAAATTGATCCAAAAGGTGAGAGGAACACAGTGAGATGAGGGAGATCAAGTTGCCACAGTTGGTTGATGTTCAAAAGAGTTGAATTTTCAAACTTACTAAAAAAAGTAAGTTGTCTCATAGACACTTACTAAAATAGTAAGTCATTCCAGAGGGTGAATTTCACAAGAGGAGCATACAGAGGATTGGACATTCAAGTTGACGGCTACAGATGGAGTTTGGAGAATAATTTCACACTTAATAAAAATAATAAGTTTCCCTTTCTAGAAATAGTAAGTGTTGAGGATTCATGAAGTACAAGTTTATAGGACAGAAGCCGACACAACCTTTCACCTCCAAATATGAGATAGAAGATAGTGATGTCTCCTATATGGATTTAAATGATTTGAAGGCTCGCATGATGGTGAAGGAAAGAGGGAAGATCAAAGATGAGTATTCACAAGTGGGTTGTTCATAGTTGTGCGACACCCCATGTTCATACAAAGTATTGAGCTGGTCTTAGCCTGCTCACACCACTACGAACTTGAAACACGGAAGATTTGAGCCAAAAAATACATGGCGATGGCAATCATAAGCCCCAAAAACATCTCGCTTGCCTTAAAAATCCTGACATCACCTAACATGGTAGTCATAGAAAAGGAGAAGGCTGTTCACGAGTGGGAAAAGATAGATGCATATGTGCGAGGGAGTGCACTAGGATCATGGATGAAGATAGGGAGAGATCCCTTAAGGATGCCAACAATACTTTCAAAATGTGATTTTTGTGAAGTCTATTTAGACGTAATCACTCTCCTCAGTGGAGTGATGGGAGAAGAAAACACGAGGGAATTCCAAGATTGGATGGCCCTTTTCATCTTGACAATGACTGAAGGAAATCAACGAATTGACCGGGGGCAAATAATCAGTGATAACTTGCATTTGTAACTACTCCAAGTGCCCACGAAAAATAAGTTCTACATGAATTTTTGCTTGGTCTATTTTCTCACTAGTTTGATGTCATTCAAAGGATTAGCTCTCACTTAGAACATTTTCATCAAAGTCCCAACATTCAAGAAACTCCCCTAGTTTGTAATGGAAGAAAGTCACAGACATTTCACCTGTGTGAATGATGCATTCACGATGTACATGGTCTAAAATTTAGAGGGTAATTTGGAGTAAAGGATATTTCCACAAGCGGCATCCCTAATAAAGAAATATGGTTTCTATTTCATACAATTCTTGACTTTCTCCTACTTGCAAGTTTTCGGCTTCGATCAAGCTCCACTAAGGTTGCTGAAGTACCTTAGTGACCAAATTATACTATTTGAGCTCTGTAGGCATTTCATACAGGTAAACAATGGACTCAAAAGAAGGAAAAAGAAGTTGATTTCATTTCCCATCTCTCTTAGTGTGTTCACATGTAAGAATGAAAATGATGCAGCTCATATAGAAGCTTCCTTTGAACACTTGATTCTACATTCCTACACTGCCTTACCCAATTTCGACATTCGAGATCATCTTGAATCTTTTCATATTCTAGACTTACATCATGACTCGTAAATTTAAGACTATTTGGCCAAATGTGTTGAAAAATTTGAAGTATGTGAGAAGGATCACATGAGGATGACAATTGATGAGATGAGGAAACTCAAGTTCTCTTGGTATGAAGATATTTTGCAAGATAATGAAACAGAAATGCATAATCTTGAATATGTGGCAATCAAGGTTTCCCCATTTCCTCAAGTCAATTGGCATGTTTGTGAGTTAGGAGACATAAAGGAATGAATTAAGAAAGTGGTAAGGAGAATGAGGGATTGGTTCCAGAGAAAGAGAGCCATGACCATTCAATCACGAGGTACCCCCACAAGTCAGAAACAAGCTCCATGACAATCATCCTTGAAAATTGTGGAAGTTACTTCAAGTTCAAGACACTCTTCAGCAAGCTCAAAATGAAAGGCCATCCGTAGAATTAGAGACCCCTTCTCACAAAAAGTCACCAAAGAGATCTAGGACATGGGAAGAATCACTTGTTGTCAATGCAAGAGGAAGACCTGGTTGTAAAAATGCAAGAGGAAGAGTCCAGTGGACAAAAACAAAAGTAGAAGAAGAGCACGTAGTTCAAGACCCAGTATTTGAACCACCACAAGAGGTCTCACCTCTTGTCGACACTAATTCCTATCCCATCCAAGATGTGCCTCCTTCACCTGAGCAAGGAACAATTGATATGCCTCTTGTGGAGCCTGAGTCTGATGAAATGTTCCCATGGATACAGGAGACAATAACACCTGATACTCACACTATTCAATAAGTGGTAGCCCCCAAATTGTTGGAAATTACATCATTAGCCAAAGGAAGAAATAGAAAGCTCACGCACACATCCTCATGGTTCTACAGTAGAGAAACATGGGTCCATGACCCCTTACATGCGAGAGCTATTGTTGATGCAATTTGGGATCCTCAGTTTCTATCAACCGGCCATAGAATCCTTTACCCAAGGTAATCAATATATTGAAGTAGCCCGACCAAAGGTGATCAAGCTAGTGGATGAAATGACACCGGCTGATTATGAAATGAGCACAATCCAACTAGGGCTGGCTACTCATGAAGGGGAATTACATATGTACCAATAATATCTAGACTCGATTGGTGGCAAGGAATAAAGAATACAAGAAAAGGATTGATGAACTGGAAGAATAGGTGCAAAATCTTTCATCCTATGTACAAAACTTGGTAGATCCAAATGCCTCAGCCATTCCTATTGAGGAAGTTGCACCCATCAGTAGCTTCAATCCAAAATCTATCAAGAGAACAAAAGAGATCACGATGTAGGGACGAGCTAATAATGAATGGATCGACACAATTTTTGAAAAGGTAAATTCAGTGCTCCAAGAAGTAGTCAAACTCTTCACCTACATGTGTGCAAATGAAAATAAGATGTGATCACTCAGAGAAGATTTGGAGAAAGAAAGGGATCACTGGGGTCCTTTGTGTCCACTGGTGGATGAAATGAGCAACAGTCACTCTTAGGAGTTGATTAACAAGAAGGTTTTTGACACCCCTTTTAAAGACTTTCCGCACGTATGGGTAAGGGCCTTAGAAATCAGATTTAAAGAAATCAACAGAGCCATCATTGAGTTGGATGAAAAAGAGGAACAATCATACAAGTTGTAGGATAGTATTAACCACTAATTTTAGAAACTTGGAGTGGATGCAATGGGAGAATTCACAAAAACTGATGAGTTGATTGGGCCATTCGAGGAGTATGTTAAAAAAGAGGTGGGTAATCCATTATCCTTCAATAAGGATACCTTGGAGTTTCTCTCAGAGACTCGGGCTGCCATCGTACTCATTGCAGAGAAACATCCATCATGTTTTAGAAAGGGAAAATATATCAATGGTGTGTCTGATGGGTGGACAAAGGCTCTAAGCTATGTACGTATTCCCCATGTTGACAGAGTGGAACTTGCAACGACTTGTTTTAGTAAGGAATTTTGAGAAATGGAGATCTTCTTAGTAGCGTGAGATGGAGAACAGTCAGGAAGCGAGATCAGATCCACTAGAGTGGCTCATTCTTCTACATAATTCTTCCTCTTTCTTCTTCTTCCTTTCTCTCTCTCTCTCTCTCTTATTTTTCCTCCCAACGTTCTCTTTCTTCAATGTTCTAATTTTGCATTGGGGTTCTCACTTTTTGATATGTCTTTAAGTGACTTTAGAGACATGATGTAACATTTAATTCACCTTGTTCTAATAAAAGGGACTTAATATTTGATAGGAATATGAAGAACCTAAATTCAAAATTAAGGCATATGAAGAGTTACCAAGAAGATGAAGAGTTTTTCTTCTTCTATAAATTGTAATGCACTCCTCATTGGAGGGTCTTCTTATTTGTTTTTGTGAATTCATGAGAGAGAGATCCTTGTAAAAAATTAAAGAGATAGAAAATTATTCCATTCCCCCATTCTCAAATTTCCTCTATTCTCATACTATGTACAAATGTGATTTTGCAAGCTAATAAAGGAAGAACTTTGTGTGTTCCAAGGCATATGAATGTGTACGTCTTTGTACGTATGGTTTCCTCTATCCAGTAGCCCCAAAATCATGTTGTTTTCTTCTTTAAAAATGCATGTGTAAGATTTTCTAACTAGTGTTTGTAAGCATATGATTTTCTACTTGTACCATTAGTTTCCCCTACTTCATATTCTCACTCCCTTTCCCTCTCTCTATACAAAGTCCTCTCTAGCAAGCAATTTCTAGCTTTGCCGCAAGGTCAGTGGAGTGCCCTTGTTGGATCCCTAGAAGTAAGGCCAACCCAGATAAAACTCACTTTACTCAAGCATGCAAATATAAAATCTTCACCATTTAAGTAGAGGGAATTCGATTCCCAGAGCGTTGGCAAGAAATCCACAAGTTTTTCCACCCAAATTTTTTTCTCACCAACAATTTTGATAGAATAAACTCATCTATCTCGTGAATGAAACATCAAAAGCACTTGAAAATTGTAAGAATGCTCTGCCATAGTGTTGTCTCCAAGATTCTTCAAGAATTAGATAAAACCATATTGTCTCTTGCTAGTTCTTTGTGACAATTTTCTCTTGATAGTTTGGATGCTAATACAACAGGACAGGTAAGAATAAATATGGAATCTTGAAACTTCTTGTATAGTTTAATAGGGATAATGGGTAGCAAAAAACCCTCTTGATTGGTTTTGAAAATGAGTGCAAAGCAAAAGAGGTCTGACAGAGTTGAAACTTAGGGCTGGAAGATATGAGATAAGAACTAGTTAGCCAAGAAATACAGACTTGAGTTAAGTAATTAATCTAGAACCATTTGAATGGTTTTTCAACAATTTTAAGAGGAATGAAAGGAGGTAATTAAACCTATTTAATGCCTAAAATAGTTGAAGGAATCACTGTGATAAGAAATTACATGGTCTAGAGGCTACAACATGGTAAATGGTTAAAGAGAAGATTCAAGCTGTGAGGTATTGAAATCCAAATTTTATGTGAAAAAAACCTATAGAATTGACACTCATAAACACTTTAAAATCTTTATCTTTAAACAATCCTTAAAAATCCTAGTTCAAGACTGTGGACTTTACCTCAAGCATCTAGTGCCCCCATAGATGATCAAAGAAGGTTTGAAGGTTACATTGCAAGTGATAAAGAATGTGAAAAGGATATAAAACATTTAAAAGTAGGTTGTAATGTTTTTGCACGCTACTAACACCTAGTTTGAAGTCCTGAATCTGCCATAAATAGATTCACTCGCCAAATCATATGCAAGACAAAACTTGACAGTTACAAAGAGTACAATTTGCAAGTGTCAGAGGACTATTTTTAGTTGTTAGATGTGTTTGAGTTTCCCATTAGTCACCATTTGAACTAAATAAATCTTGAAAGACCTAACATTGTGTGCAAGTAACTGAAGATGATCAGATGCCATAATGACTCCTTGAGGCATTTTTTCATGAAGACCTTTTCATCTCCTTAGTATGAGTTGTCAAGTGATCCATGTGAAAAGTATTTGAATATGAAGTGGAACAGTCATGTGTATAGGTCTATGTTGTTTACAAATAGCTCATTTTTTAAATTAGTATGTTATTCAAGAATGTGAGAAGTGAGTGCAAGGTTGATAGAGTGAAAAAGGTGATGTATGTTGAAAACATATGAGCATATAGAAGAAATAGGTGTTTTTAGGGTAAAGAGTGGAAGATGAAATCAACATAGAGAGAAATAGGAGTATGATAGGATCATACTCATGAATAAGAGAACATTATTCAATGTTAAAAATCATCTTTTAAGACCTGATATCATCTGTGTGAGATAAAGAGTAGACAAGTGTCTTGAGAGGAGAGTGAAGGTGAAAAAGTTGTTGAAGTAAGGAGAGCTGCTAATGAAGACAAGTATGATAGTGAAACAAGAATGTTAGTTGAGTGAAGAGGAATGTGCATGAGAATGAGTTTTTTATGACCATAATTTGAATCTTGAGAACATGGAACAAATGAGGATCAAGGTGAATAATAAATTCCTTCATGATTGAAATATTGCAGCAGGTTGAGTATATGAAAGTAGGTGATTGTTTGTGTGATTCAAGGTGTGGAATGTGACATGAAGATGTGTGGGGAATGAATTTTTTATAAAATTACATTGCATCTTATTAGATGATCAGAAAAGAGGTGAATTAGGAGAATAATAGAGAAGAATAATGACCTAAAGAAGTGATCATAATTTGTTGTGAGAGACAACACAAGAGAAGTGATCAAAACATTGTGAAGAATTCTAAGTGAATACTTATCAAGAGGGATTTGAAGCTTCCTTGCAAGTTTCAGTTGCAAAAGGTTAGTACGTGCTTGAATGAATTAATTTGGGAGTTGAAGCTTCTATGCAAGTAAAAGCTTGTTAAATATCAAGTGGGTGTTTGGTTGAATTTTTGAAGTTGATGCTCACCATGAAATCATTACAACCTTTTGTAGGACAAATTTTCCAAGCTATTTCTTTGGTTTCAGTGGGTTCTTCTCCCTTCAAGGGTTTCCCACATTAACTCAAGCATTCATATGTGTGTGCTTGTTTCATGTTCATGTCTCAATGTTTTTAGATTCTAATGGTTATTGATGATCTAGGTTGAATCATATTCTAAGCTTGTGAAAAGTTATCAAAGTTTTTTTAAAGTTGCATTGATTCACCCCCCCTGTGCCTATAATTACTAACAACAACCACCCAAAAAACCTCTTACTACCTATGTTATTCCTCTATAGGAAGCCCTTTCTATTATGAATTTTAAAGGTGAATTAAAAAATCAGGTTCATGATCTTACTTCCACTACATTTGACATGTTTCTCCATGATATGATAGCCAATACTTTTATACATCATGCCACTCATGATAATTTTACATATGCTATTTTTTGTACACCTTGATATGTTTTTATTGATTCATATGCTTCCATATCACCTCTTATACTTGTGGTTGGTCTCATGTGTCTCCCTCTTATTAAGGTTGATACATGTTACCCTCATTAGATTGACTTGCTTGTGCATTTATTATATCCTCACATTCCTCCTAATAATTCATCAATGCTTAATTCATACATGGTTCAAAGTTTTGTCGCTATATGGTTTTCACCTTGTAATTTTATTCACTAATCATCTAAGTCACACATGCATTCTTATGGATCTATTCCACCTTACTCTCCCCCTGAAGTTTATATGACATATACACTTGAGTCACATTCTTTAGTAGAACTGAGGCCCAAGCCTTCATCTCTCCAGTAGCTTCTTCACCTCTTTAAGAGGTTCTCATTGGATAGTTCATATGATAGTCACCCATGGGGGCATTTGATTTCCCTCTTATTTACCAATGACACACTTTGTTTATAGGTTTAACTAGACTTTTGAGGGAGCGGTTACACACCCAAACCCCACTTTGCACACATACTGGGGGTAACCTTGTTTTTCCACTTCTGCTTACACACTCTATAATTCATCAAAAACACTAAAAATCTATTTATTACCCTCATTTTGGGAATTCTTAGATCACCCTTCCTTATCTTCAAAGAATTGGTTTTCATTTATGCCCTTAGGGGGGATAAAATCCACAAACATTCAAACATGCTAAAAATCCAAAAACATTCAAATATGCTAAAAATTCGAAAACACTTGCATTTCCGCTTATAATTTTCATGTTGTACTCTACTTATCATGCTATATTTATAAATAGTATGTTATATTATTTTTCTATACACATGTGCATTTATATGGTACATTGAGTTGAATGCAACGATGCAAGATGCTTGACACTAGTCTTTACCAATTGTTTTGCACCAACTAGGGGCATCCACTTTACATTTTCTTACACACAAGTGCTATCATTCCAATAGTTACAAATTTTCTTCCTCTTACCTCATTTACTCAATGCATACAACATCTCATACTATTTATTACTCTAACATGATAATGGGTGCTTCATGTGTAGTATTTGTTTTACAAGTCACTTCTAAACCAATATCATCTTCATTTTATGGTTTGTCTCTTGTTTCACATGCTTGATATATGGTTTCAATTGCTTGTGGGAAATGTGCTACATGTTATTTTGTTGATTTCTTGTTGGAATTGAGTGCCTCAGTTGTCTTATGAAATCCTAGTGTCCCATATGTGTGTCATTTTGTTTTCTATGATTGTTCTACTTGTGTGTCTTTTCATGCTTTTGCTTACATCTACTGTGTTGTTTTTTTACTTCTTATCATTAGCACTTTTCTAGATTTATTTTATTTATTCATTATCATTAACACTTTATTATCTTTTATATTATACTATTATGTATGTACCATACTATACAACCATTTTTACTCCCATATTTACCCTACAGAAATCCTAAAACACATGTGCACATCAGCTACCGTTCCTCTTGTTTGGGATACATTCACATTACTCTATCTCATGTTCCCCAAACAAGGGAGTAATCATCAGATGATATTTCATCTTCACAATAACTCAGAACTAGGAAACAAAATAAAAAGTACAAAATTAGACATTACAGAAGCTCAAAAAATATATTAGAAGCATATCTATGTCAGGAAATACATAACGACCAAAACATATAATAGTGACCATAACATACAGACGCTATGCCCCATACCATATGCTTTCGTTCTGGAACTATATTCAATAAATGTATCAGTTGGTACAATTTATCAATAACATCTATAAGATTTTTACTTAGATTCAATTATAGAATTCATGGTATATGTCTGATTATGATGACCCCAAGGTAAGTGAAAGTTAGCATTTCCCTAGTACATAGTGTAATCATTTACAAATCAATTGGGTTCATGTTCATTTGCAATGGTACATATATGTGGGCCTTGGGAAGTATCAAGATGACTGATATCCTTGTAGGCTAGACTTCTCATTGTTCATATTTTGTGGAAGGACATGGAACAACTAAAATGCATTTCCACTTCTTTTTATTCTCTTTGGCACATTCCACTTGGGGATTGATCACCCCCAACTCCTTCCAATCAGATCCAAACACAAATTTTAACAAATCTACATGGCGATGGTAACGGGAGTACTCTCTTCCCCTCTGTCACCAAACAATCAGGTGTACTCTTTCCTTTGTTTTGATTTTTTATTTACACATTGATATTTTCATACTAAGTTTAAGTTTTTCATGTTAAAGTTCTATTTTCTATACTATGGACATTGACTACACTCTTTTCTTTATAGGTACGTGTCCTAGAAAAACAAACACAATGAGAAGAAATACAAAGTCCTAGCATAAGCACAAGGTGCTCCAAGTGAAGGAAAAGTGTGTCTACACACTTAAGTGAAATTTTCCTTTAAGCATGCAATTTTTAATTTCATAATTAAGTGGGGGGAATGTATACACTCATTTTAGTAATTTATGTCTTGTAACAACACAAATTGTACAATTCCTTTACATTATTAGACACTTTTCTAACTTGGTCAATCATGATAACCCTAATTATATCCATTTCATTCTTGATTAAACACACAACTCATGTGTTCACACAATGATCATATTAGTCCATAGAATCAAGCTAAACCCTCGTATATTATAATCCCAATTTTCAAAGCATTCTCATATGTATCTTAGACCAAAGCACCTAGAATGGGCCATAACATTCATACTTTATGGCCCTTTCCATCTGCTTTGATCCCTTTCCCTCTAATGACACATTTCTTAATTCAAATTATTTTGGAACACTTTTAGTTTTCCTTATATGAGTTTTCCATATCCATAACACATATATAAGGTAGTAATTCATCCATTATCAAGGAGGAGATCATACATATTTGACACCCAAAGTTCCTCATGAGCATACACTAAGAGAAAACACAAACAAGGCCATTCCAAGAATCCCTTGAGCTCCATATACTCTGCATACTCATTCTAGGGTATTCATCCACTCATATCTACAAATATAAAGAACATATCATCACTCCAAGTCAAGTTAGGGAAAAGGTGCAAGTACAATATCATTGTTGCAAGATCATGACTATATATTTGGTTGTCTACATTCTAAAAGTCACATGCTAGGCAAGAATGATTTTTGGTTTGATCCCTCTTTGAAGTAGTGGTTGCGTAAGTGGTGCACAGGGGTGCCCACAACTGACCTATTTTTTTTAGGATTTCTTGGATATCTAGGGATTTTTAGATCAAATTAATTGCACAATGAGCATCATAAGATATTGAAGGCCCAAATTATAGACATGAGTGAAACAAGAAGCAATATTCAGACACATGAAGTTGCAGGAGTGAAAATCACATAGGGACAAGGCCATATAAGAAGGGCCATAACATCCATACTCTTTGGCCTATGCCATATACTTTGGTCCGTGTAGTAGTTTAGCACAAAATTTTGACGGTTAGGATTTTTCAGGTCATTTCTAGCCTGTTTTAGTCATCAAACTTACCCATGTCATCACACAGAGCAAGAGACCAGCTAAGTCATCTTATCTCCCTCATTGTAAGTGATTTATCTATTGTTATTCATCATTGTTTATCATTTATTAATGGTTATTCCTGATATTTCTACAATTAGCCTTAGAAAATAATTAATTAGGATAATCTATCATTGGTTGCTACTCCCTAAATATATTAACCAATTTAGGATAAATCACTATTCTCTCACAAAATGAATCATAAGTCACTACAAGTTCCATTGGGTTACTTAATAAACCGTTATTCCCCAAGGTTCTTAATTATCAACTACCGCTAGGTTTTCTCCACTCATTCTATTATGGTAAGACTGATCCACAATAGAATCTTCATGCCTTCATGGCCTCTCATATGGAGTACATAAGTAATAATATTCTAATAGCCAATCCTTTTCCATGTAGCCTATAATAATTGTTGGTGCATTATTTCTATGTAATAAGGTTAAGTTTACTAAGAAATTTTGTTATTCAACTAATTATATTTAATGTGTGCATGTGTCTCGTGAAGTGTGCATTTATGCCTACTCACCTCATATGTGTTATCACCCTATATGGAGCACACATTTAGTGGAAACCACCTTTAGTGGAACCAATAGGGAAAGGGGAGTTCGGTCTTATACAAGCTATTTATAATCCTCACCTCTCTTTGTATTTCCATTGTACTATATGGCGAGTGCAACCTACATTGTAGATTCAACCACTGTTTTGATAGACTTATGATATTATTCTTTGTAATAATATTGTACAATTCTATTATGTTATGTGCATGGTTTATATTTTGGTGATGGTGGTCATATTAGATCTTGATTGATCGAGTGTTCATCAATATTATAAGAATATGCACTTCATTAGTTTTATACACTTCTTTCAGATTCTAGATGGTAATTTCAAACTTTACCTGAAAATGTTCTTATCCATTTCTCAATTAACATTGGATAATACCTATCCTTTACACAAATCACCCAGGTAAAGATTAAATATTCATGAATTATATCTTACAATAAAATAATATGCTTTCCGAAGAGCCTAAACACATTGATGAGAGTGAGTTAATAGATCTATTCATTGTTATCCTTATCCTAAAGCTAAAATAAAAATTCATGTTTGATAACTTCACATCCTTTGAGGACCTATGTCAAACAATCAAAGTTTATGATACTAAGCTAATAGAAATTCACTTATTGGCTTATGAGAGCATACCTTCATCTAGTGGTAATAAATTATAAATAAATCCATCATACAAATGCAAGCCAACTGCTAGTAAGATGATCAAAGTGGTCAATGTATCACAACACACAACTGTGGTAACCCTTACAATGACTCCCACATATAAATATAAATATTCACCAAAACCTCCTTATTCATTATACGAAAAAACCCTTGAGTGAAACCTAATTTAGTTACCTTTACCCATTATCATTGAAATGAGAAAACCACAAGGTTAAAGGTTTAACGACAAAGTGTCTTGTAGGTTTCGCAAATGTTCTAGACACAAGCTACGTATAGGTGTTTTACACTATGTAAAAATATTCAAGATCTCATAGATAGCAACACCATTTATCTATAAGATATTTAGGCATCTACTAACATAATAACAACTCAATTAAATGCTTGCATAAAATTTTTCACTTATCTGACGAGCCTTTAAAATTCCCATTCCTAGCGCCAACTTTTCCACTATTCCCATCTTATCTTGTATTGAAATAATATTAGTTTTATTGTAAATAATACTTTCGTTGACTTAAAGAGAAGTTTTGTGCATGAATATTGGTTATCTTTTATCTTTCATATGCTTTCTTGAATTGATATAAGTTAATTTTGGTGCTAAAAATGTGAATGGAATAACTTTCATAATCAAGTGCATGACTCATATAAGCCTAGTGTAGGATTCACATAGTTGAGCTTAAGACTCACATAACAAAGCACATGAATCACACAACAAAGTGCATGACTCACACAATAGAGTGTAGGAATCACCCAGTTAGCACAAGATTTTTTACAACTCGTGGAACTGACTAGTCATCATAAATTCCATAATGAAACTCGATCTTTTTAGGTGCAACCACCAATTTATACATAAAGATCGTTCAAGTTGACATGGTTTAGTCTTTGCATTCAAAGTCTAAATGGCAGAAACTAGTCCTTGTTCCATTAAAGTCTCCACTTTTTGAGGAGTGTGATTACTTGAGTTCATCTAAACTCCAAAGATCTCTAGATTTAGTTGAGTGTTGTTTACAAGAACTCCACTTCCATTCATAAGATGAGTTTGACTAATAATATAGATACATTGACTTAATAATTATCAGTTATATTGTTGTTTTGATATAAATTTGTGTAGTTAACTCCTACATGTAAATCTTACACATAATTAGGATAATAAGTTTTCTTGGAAGAAGAACTAGACTTCACCTAATATATAAGGTGTTATCATTATCGAATAAGTGTGGTATTTTTTTTCAATAGAGGATGTGCATTGTAAACTCAGTGATAAATAAAAGACATTATTATGGAATCAACTATGTTTTCGTTTGTAAGATGTTGTAACCAAATCAGAGGGAAGGAGTAAGGGCCACTCCTCGCCAATGTGAAGGGAAGTTTTGTTTATTTCATGTTCATCTATTTTAGTTTTTTTATTTTCAAGCATTTCTATGTTTTAAGCATTTAAATTGCAATCTTACTTTTAAATGTTTTAGTTCCTTATAGTTATAGATTTATAGGTGTTTGTCCTCTATTTTTCTTTCATTAGTTTTAATAAGTTAGGATAAATTATTAGTGGTATGAATTGTTTATTTATCAAATAAATAAGTTATATGCTCAATACATTTCAAACCGTTATTTATTTCAAATAGCCTTGGACACTGCCATGATATTGATAGAATATTGAATGATTTAAAGTTTGAGTATTAACAACGCTCATCACTTTTTTATGTCCTTGTCAGGAAATTTAGAAGGTTTTATCAAATATTAAGGTACTAGCTTGTGTGCTTTTTGAGAATCTAGTAAGTTTCCATTTAGAATTTCTTTTTCCATACTCTTTATTTTAGATATAAAGGTCTTGTAGTGACAACACGTATCTTTTCTGTCGTTTGGAGTATGTGGAATAGGATGTTCAAATAAGAACTTATAGTTAGGGAATTGTTATTTAGCATGTTAGAAGTTTATGTTTAGACCTAGAGATCATATAGGTATATTTGTAAGAATAAACTTGAATAACCCCCTCAAAATTTACTAGTGGAACCAAGTGAGAAATAAGAGAGGATGGTGGGCAGATTAGAAAATCCTAATAGAGGGAACAATGGTGATCCACCACCAGGAAGGACATTCACTTATCCAATAGAATTGAATCCCAATGACTAAAGCACTATGGAAAATATATCCCCTTTAGTCTTACCTATGTCTAAGGGTTTAGTCTTAAAATATTCTGATCAAATTTTATTTGAATTCAAAGTGCTATTCCATATCTATGATTATACCTATGACACTGAAAAACTGAAGTTGTTTCCCCCAACCTTGAAAGATACAATAATGCGATGGTTTATGGGACTAGCCTCAAAATCTATCCATAATTGGGAAGAGATGGAAACAATTTTTTTGACAAGTACCAATATTATTGTAGGGTTAGAGACCATAGGGAGGAACTCTTTAAGATCCAACAAAAGGAAGATGAAAGTGTATAAGATTATCTTGATCGATTTATTTTCCTTCATAAGAGGCGTGGCATAGGCCTAAACATTACTCTTTTGAAAAAAACTATTTCTAAAAGGATTGGATGAGGGAAATCAAGAGGCTTTTAACTTAATGGGAAAAGGAGATATGAACAAACTCAAGTTTATAGACATCATTGATCTATGTAGGAATTATTCCAGAACTATCCCAAATTTGCGTAAAAACAAAGTCAAGATAGTAAATGAAGATATATCCAAGCTAAGAGAAAAAAAAATACAAACTTGAGAACATATCTCTTGGTAAAACTTAATACAATGATGGATAGGGAAAAAGAAAAGAACATTGAGCCATTGTTCATATACTATCTTAGATGCAAAGATAAATGGACTTAAAGATTTCCCATTAGATAAAACCAAAGTTTGTCTTGTTTGTGATTTGAAACATGTAGCTAATAAATATTGATTATTACCCTTACTTAAGAACCATTTGAAACAAAATACACAGAGTGAACAAGTTAACTATGTATCTCAAAGGAAAGGAGGTAATTTTGCTTAAAATCAAAACCATCAATATGATCCAAGGACCCAATGGTTTCCTAATCAATGAAACACTCCACAATCTAATCCTCAATCTTGGAATCAACAAATTCCAAAATAATAAAGTCCACAACCATGGAATATGCAACCAACATTTTATCAGTAACCATGGACTCATAACCAACAATTTTCACCATAATTCCAATAGTTTAACCCTCAATATTAGCAGAAATGTAATGCTCCTCAAGTTGTTAATCAACCATTTTACAATCAAAGGAGGACAAAAAGACAACAATAAACCTTGTTAACTAGACCAACCACTTCCACCCTAGCTAAGCAACCGATCCAAACACAAATCCTAACACAATTTTTTGCTAGTGTAAAGAATTTTAGGTAGGTCAATCAGGCATATGCTTTTGAAACTGATAAGATCACTATAATAAATTCCATTGAATGTGATAACATACTCCTATGCTTAGGAAATATTTCTTCTAAACCCTCTTCACCAATCATAAAATAAGTTTCAGAAGAAAAGGGAGAACAAGATGAGACAAAACCTAATAATTCATTTGAATCACTTCCAAGAACACCATTCCCATCTAGGTTCTTAAGTAAAGACAACACCCCAAACCAGGAGGGTCCTTAATCATATTTTATTTAGGGATTAAAGAAATTAAGAATTGGGATTATCCTTTTGAAATATATCAAAGATATTCCATAATTAAACAAAACAATCAAAGAATCATGTGTCAAAACTATAGGAAGGAAGAGAAACCAACAAAAGACCATACATGTCAATGGAAAATTGACAAAGTATTGGAAGGAAAGACGATTCCCCCAAATATGGCGATCCTATAAGTCCTATAGTCACAGTTTGAATTGGAAATGTGAAAATACCAAATGTTTTGATTGACTTGGGTGTTGTAATTAACATTATGAATATGAATACTTTGTCAACACTATGTCTTTCTAATTTACAAATAACTCTTATGGTCTTGCAAATGGCATATCAATATGTAGTTAAGCCAAAAGGAGTCATAGAAGATGTAACAATCACAATTGAATCATGTTAGAACTATAATACTAAGTGTATCATAATATATAATTTATATTTAAATAATATAAAATAAACTCTATTCTTATTATTTAAATATAAAATTTATATGACATGGTTGGTTAATCTAATTAACTAACTAATTAAATCGGGGTGTGTCATGTCACTTAAGAATAACATAACCCTTCAGGTTATTTAAATATGACCTTAGGTCATATATATTTTTTTAATATTGGTAAATAGTTTTTTGAAAGGGACTATACCCTTGTGTACAAAAGGAGGCCTAAAAGCCTGAATAAGAGAGAGGAGCAGAGAAGCTGTATCAAAGCACAAAAGTTACAGCAAAGAACACCGAAGCCTAGAAACAGCAACACAAACGAGACTTAACAGCAAAACAACGGCAACAAAACAGCAAGCCTACAGCCAAGAAGCAGTAGTAAAACTGGACTACTTCTTGGCCGCTTGATCAATACTCATCTTTACTTTTTTCCAAGCATGGTACATACCCAGCGTGGTCATATGAGCAGCATCCGTCTTATCGAGCTCCTCTCTGGTTCTTTTACTCTCTTTCTCATTGCCCCAAAGAGTCATCGGGACACCGCTGAGATGCGAAACACTTCTTGCATGACCTTCGATGAATTCCTCAATGGCCCTGAATGCTGCAATATTATACTCATGCCTAGTCTTCGTTTTCCCAAGGCGGGAGTCTAGGGAGGTCAGTTTTTTGTATATTTCATCAAGCTGGCTATTGCCAATGCTCCCTTCTCCCTCAATGCTTTTTTTGCCTTTTTGCTTAGCAAGATTTTTTACCTCATCCTTCAGCAATTTAAGCTCAGCCTCTAAGGCCTCCAATCTTCTAGAAGGGTTATCCGTTGGTGCCGCCTGGGGACTGGCACTACTAATGTTCAGCAGATCACGAGCAATGTCATCCAAAGGTTCATCCCCCTCAGCAGTAGACTCAAGGTTGAGTCTCCTAGAAGCCCTGGTGACACGTTTAGAAGTAGAGACAGTGTGGGTGGCAGGGGCAGCAGCAGGAGGAAAAGAAGGAGAAGCATGAGCAGCCTGCATGGGGGCATCAGCACCTGAGGCGGGGGCAGCAGCAGGGACAACAGGGGAGACAGGACTGGCAGCAACGGAGCCCAACAAAGCCAAGCCGGGAGAGGAAGGGAGACCGGGGAATTTAATAAGGCAGTGCTTGTGAATAAGCAGAATAAGCCCTTGGGTCATATATTTAGGATATCGAATATTGATCAAATAATATTCCAAGGGAATATGAAGGTAAATGTTGGTAAATATAGGGAATAGAAGTGAGGAGGGAGTTACTGGATTAGTGGATGTAAAAATTTCTAGATAGTGGTTTTTACCCATTTAGGGGTTTTTCATGTTATATCTGTGTTCTGTGTTCAATGTGTTTATTTCATTTATTTATATTGTATAGTTACATTTACATTTATGTTATAATGTTTAACTTTACATTTAATTAACTTGGTGAATACATTTTACACCCCTCGTCCTGACATGGTACCAAAGAGGGATTAATAAATTAAATTAATCCTAAATAACCCAAGCTTGCAAAGGTTGGGAAGTTAGGTGGTTAAATTATTTGGGATGCTATTTAACCCCCCCTCCCCCCTCCGCATGGTCAAGTTTGGATGTTGGTTGCAAATGTGAAAAGTTATTTGGGACTTTCAACTGTGTGTGAAAAATTCAATTTCAGGAATTACGAGGCCCTGAAAACTAAGGTAAGGGTTATAAAATTTTGTGAAATATTTTATATAGTTTATATAGTGTTTAGGGAATTCAAGAAATCAAAAAAGAAAAGTAAAAATCTAAAGTGATACTCGAGTTTACAGGGGGAGACAAGATTCGAGAAAATAGATCCTTTAAATTTTTTCATTGGTCAAGTAAAATTATTTTCCCCTGGTAATACATTATTTTTTGCATTTTCAATGTGAACTCTGAACCCCTATTCTATGTCTTGAATAGGGCCTTTGTGAATTTTGCACCAATAATTTAAATATAAATTATAATAGTTATATAGTTTTTATAAAATCTTCGTATTTTATAAAAATATAATATATATATATATATGTATGTATAATTTTTTATATATACACACACATATATAAAACTATATAAAGCTATGGTTTATATAAACCTAACTATAAACCTAACTGTCTCCATATATTTAAATAAAACATATATTAAAAAATATATGCAAACATATTATATGGGTGCGCCCTCCTCCAAATCCCCCCTCCTTGTTGAGTGTCACTTGGCACTTCTTGCTTGCCTCAGTGAGCCCTTCACCCGCACCCACTGCGTGTCCCTCGTGGGACCCCCCTCCATTTCCACTCGCAAGCCCCCTCTCCTTTGCAACAAGATTAGTCCCACAATGGTGATGACATAGTCGGTGGCATGCTTTATAAGCCTTACCACGAAGGTTCAGTGGTGTGACTATGGTCACACCACCCCATTTTTTTGGAAGCCCTTGTGGGTATAGCTCATTATAGAGCTCGGTTTTATTGTGAGCGGCTTGGTCGCAGATACATTCATAGACCCTCTATGCGGCTTGGTTGTGGTGATTATGTGGCTTGGTTGGTTAAGTGGCTCAGTTGGTTAATTCGGCTTGCAATATAATTTGAAATTTGGTATTGATAGCTCGGTGAAATAACTCGCGGAGTTGGTTAGCCAACTCGACAAAGTTGACAAAAAACACTACCTAATAAGGAGCAAGAGCTCCAATTTTTTTGTTTAAATAAATTTAATTTTTTTCAAAAATGTATATATAAATTATTTGTTTATTTTTTTAAAAATATAGACAAATTATAAAAATTATTTTTGTAAAAAATAGTAAAATTATCATTTTTATTTAAAATGATATGATACGATGACAATTTTTTTGTCGTCATTTTATTACAAAACTAAAAAAAAAATCAATTACATTTCAATTTAAGTTTTTGATATCATTCTAAAGTATTCATATATAGATTATTCAATTAAACAAGACCTCCTTTTTTGGCGTAAATTAATCATGTTTGATTACGAGGATTAAAATACAATAGGGGGAATTTCCATAAAACTCTTATTTTAATCCTTGTTTATTTTCATTTCTATTTTATGCAAAAATGGGGTCTAATCAATTTTCAATTGATAAATCTCAGATGTTGAATGGAAACAACTACATTATTTGGAAAATTCGATTGAAGGCAAAATTTATGGCTCACAAATTATGGGCAGTTGTGAATGGAACTGAGAGAGCTCTTACCAGAAGACACACAATTGTTGAAAATGTCGCTACATATCAACAGAAAGTACAAGAGGTGATGTCCATTATTTTGCAAAGCATACACGGTGATTTTCTGCTTCATATTAGGAATAAAGAGAGTCTGAGTGAGGCTTGGGCTTAATTGGAATCGATGCACGAAGGTACACATTTTTCAAAAATTATTAAATTGATCTTAGAGCTTATGACAACTCCCATGAAGGGAGATGAAAAAGTGATAAATTATTTAACAAAAATAAAAAATATTAAGTCACAATTAGATGGATGTGCCAGTAATTTGATTAAGGATAAATTGCTTTATTTCATTATTCAATTGAATATTCATGAAAAATTTAGAAATTTCATTTCAATTTTGAATTCAAAATATCAAATAGAACAAGACATTCCAGATTTGCAAACCCTCAGTGCTCTTCTTATACAAGAAGAAAAATTTATGTCAACTTTTTATTCAAAGGATAATTCCACATAGGCACTTCTCAGTCATAAATCAAAATGTTAAACCTCTAGATTAAAAAAAAACCCAAAACAAACTTTTAAACCTCCTAGCAAGGATAAGAAACTTGGAAATCAAAGAGTTAGCTTTGATGGAAAATGTCATTATTATGGTAAATTTGGACACAAGAAAGAGGATTGCGAATTTAAAAATAATACGTCAAATTTCAAAAATGAAAAGGGTAACAAATCTAACCAAAACCAAAATCAAAATCAAAACAAGAATAAGAAAAATAACCAAAAACCAAATGTGATTGTTTTGTATGCCGCTTTTGTCACTGTAAAAGAAAATGAATGGATATTAGACAATGGTACCTCTAGGCACATGAACTTTATATCTGATATCCCATATGAACTTAGTGAATGTAATGAACAAATCTATTTGGGTGATCATTCCAATCTCGATGTTCAGGGTTAGGAAAAAGCAAAAGTTACAAATGGTTTTATTAACAATGTGTTGTTAGTACCTAAATTAAAAATGAATTTGCTTTCTTGTTTTCAGTTAACTCAAAATAACTATAGTGTAACATTATTAAAGGATAAATGGTTTATTAAAAATGAACATAATGTTACTATAGTTGAAGGCATTTAAAGTAATGGATTATATGCGTTTTCTAGCTTTCCTTTTATTTATTGTTTGATAACTCAAAAAAGTGACACATAATTGTGGCATGAGAGACTAGGTCATGTCAATTTTAGGAGCATGTATGACATGTCTCGACTAAACCTAGTTACTGTTCTACCACCCATTTCCCAAAATCATGAAACTTGTGAAGGATGCTTACGTGGTAAGCAATCTGCTAATCTTGTTCACAGTCATCACGATGATAACTCTTCTGAACCTTTAGAGGTTATCCATAGTGATGTTAGAGGACCCCTAGAAGTTCCTTCTCTTAATGGTTCTCTGTATGTTGTCAATTTAATTAATGATTTCACTCATATGATTTGATCATATTTCATTAAAAATAAATCAGACGTCTTGTCAAAATTTAAAGAATTTGAAACTTTAGTTGAAAACTATTCTAGGTATAAAATTAAGAGGCTTAGAACTGATAATGTGTGAGTCAAGCATTTGAATCATTTTGTGTTGAATGTGGCATTCAAAGGGAACTGAATACTCCCTATTCACATCAATAGAATGGGATTATGGAAAGGAAAAACCACACTATTCTAGAAATGGCTAGAACCATGATGCATTCTCCTCAAGTTCCTAAGTTCCTCTGGGCAGAAGCTATGAACACTACTATCCATACCTTGAACAAAGTTCCCACAAAAGCCTTAGTAAATATAACTCCTTTGGAAAAGTGGTCAAACCAAAAACCTAGTATATCTCATTTGAAAATATTTGGTAGCCCAACTTCCCTATTCATTCTAAATCAAAACGGAAGAAGCTTAATCAAACCTCTTTTCATTGTATCTTCGTAGAATACGGTATCAAAACTAAATGTCTTAGGATATTTGATCCATCAAAAAGATAAGCTATAGAAAATAGGAATGTTAAAATCTTGGAAAAACCTTTTTGTTCTTATGATTATTCATCTTTTATTATTTATGATGATTCTAATGAAAATTATGAAAATGATGTATGTGATGAAGAAACTAGTGTTGAACCTATAATTAAAAATGGAATTGTTCCTATTTCCTATGTAACTAAAAGACCTAGATGGGATGAGTTTATTATTCAAGAAACTAATCTTGAAAACTTTCAGAAAATTACTAGAAGTCATCATACATATCATGCGTTGATGACTTTGTATGAACTTGGACCCCATTATTTCGAAGAAGCTTCTTCTGACGAAAGATGGATGGATGCTATGAAATCTAAATATACTGCTTTGATTAAAAATAAAACTTGGGAATTATTCCCTCCTAAAAAACAAAGTATATTTGGATCTAGATGGCTATACAAGATTAAATATAAAGCAGATGGCAGTGTCGATAAATTCAAAGCTAGCCTAGTAACTCGAGGGTTTACTCAAAAACCCAGTATCGATTACTTAGAAACATTTGCACCAGTTGCAAAAATGAGCACACTAAGGATTTTGATTTCCTTAGCTTCTCTGCATGGTTGGGAAATCCATCAAATGGATGTCAAAAATTATTTTTTGAATGGTGATTTAAAAGAAAAAAATTTATATGACCCAACTGTTGTCACCCTAAAAATTCTCTCCTTTTTAAAAGAAAAATTTCCAAAATTTTGAGTTAGTGTCCTTTGGAAGGGTTCTGGTAAAGAGAGAAATTCAAAAAGTTAGAAAATTTCATTCTTTGGAGTCATTTTTAGTGTTTTACAGCTAAATCGGATATTTTTGTCCAATGTGTCCCACGTGCCATCGGGCCTCCAGCTCACCGATTTGCCTCTTTCTTCACACTACTCTACTTGCGGCTAAGTTAGACATTTTCATCCCGTGTGTCCCAAGTACACTCAGGAATCTTGTTTTCCGATTCACTACTTTTTCCACATTACTCCACTCATTGGTTTTTTCAGGTTTGCACATCCTTCGTGTCCCCGCATCCCATGAACCGTCTATTCTCTTCGGACCCACTTTTTCTGCATTTGCTGAATTGGCTCCGCGCATCCTGCGTGTCCTAGCATCCCATAGACCATTTGGGCTCTCTAGACATGCATTTTCCACTCTCCTTTTGGATTAGGTATTTTGGCTTTGCATGTCCCTCGTGTCCCAATGTCCCATGGACCATCTGGGCTAGTTTTTTCTAGTTTTTATGATTTTTGGATTTTTGAGTCAGTGCAAGGGCCATTTATTGTGCATTTATGATTTTATCTCTCCAATAATTTCAAATCATGGCTATTTAAAGAGAGGTAACTGTTCATTCATTTTCACACTTGATCGCTCATTCCCTCCTGCTCACGTTTGTGTAAATATTGTCATTGCCTACATCTTTGCTTCTATATTTTCTCTTGCAGAGATTATTTCGAGACTGTAATATATTCCATTAAAGTATATCTTATCTCTACCTCTGTCACGATGAAGATGCAGTATCAAGGGCACATACACCTCTCCTTGTTGGAAACCTTTGTGCTTGACATCGGTGACTGTGAAGCTTGACATCTAGACCTTGATGATTTTTGGAGCAGACTTGGATGTGATAACCCTACTCCCATCGCTCAAATGATCAAGAATAGTGGGATTGCATTTGCAAGTAGTTTTCATATCTTTGTTCAGTGTGATGATACCGTGCTCACTTGCAGGGCTTGTTTCAATCCAGAATCCAAATAAATTGTTGATGTGCATGGTGAAGTAATTACACGACTAGATTCTTAAGCTATTTGTATTACCCTACGCATCCCAATGATGGAAGGTGCCAATACCCTCACCCTTGCTCAAGCACAATCACTATTTGACCAAGATAGTGAGAGATATAAGACTAGGGTAGATAAATCATGGTTGAAAAACCCTAAAAAGGGAGCATCCATACTTTTGAAATCATTGTTCAGGGTTGGTTTCAAAGAAGATCTTTCAGACATCATCACCCTTCTTGCTAGAATCATGGAAATTCCCTCTAAAAATGAGTTTCACTTTTGAATGTGTCCCTTTATCAACATCATTTGTGAGGGGAAACAAAATTTGAATTGGAGTGAGATTTTTTGTGAAAACCTAATAGAGCAGCTGGTAAATGTTCACAGAACCCGAACATTCTACATGTCATCCTACTTTATGTACACCATTGTGACATCGAGGAAATGGACTGGTCTCACTTTCATTGAAGATAAGAAAGATGCCCCCATATATGAATATTGCCCTTAGTTAACCCTCAAAGTCAACAATCATAATTTCAAGAGAGTTAATGACACATTCACCATGTATATTGTGATGCTCTTAGAAGGAAATACTGCTCAGAGGTTTTATGACGAAGCGAAGACTTTGATATCTGACTATGGAAGCTTCTACACTCAATTCATAAAATTCTCATATATCAGACTGACTAGTTTTGAAGGTCCACCTCTAAAGCTTCCTATGTTCTGTAATGATTAAATGTCTCTTGTTGAGATTTGTAGGCAATTGGATAAGCTTCATCAAACCTGTAGAGATAATAAGATTACTGGCATTCATTTTCCTATCTCCCTAGGAAATTATACCAGTAGGATGGCCCTGGATGCCTAGAACATTGATAGAACCATTGTTCCTCTCACTATCCATCACTTCAAATCCAAAACTTGTTTTGATATCAAAAGATACATTGTTAAGAATTTCAAGATGGTCTTTTATCACCTTGATGACACTGAAGATTATTGGGCTGATTACACAGATGATTTTGAGGCCAAGAGAAGGTAGTTTGGCAGACTCTCTCTCCTTTGGTCCCTCGACAAACAAATACCTTCATCACATTCACCCAGCCATGGCCCCCTTCACCCACTAATATTAATTTAATTAATTTAATTTAATTAAATTAATTCATTATCCTCACCATATTTATTATTTAAATATCTTAATTTAGATAATGCCCACACTTACACCTCACCTAGACACCTCATCAAGCCAACTCACCCTAAGACCTATTCTTAGTAAGTTGCCATAACTAACTAAGACTTACCCAAACCCTAAAAATCAATGCCTACATTCCCTCTAACCACATTCCCGCATGCTTACAAGAAGCTTCTATCCTAATCCTGGGTTAATGACACGAGATCCCAGAAAATCAAGGGGATCTGCCTAGTTTAGTAAACCTAGGAAATCCTGCCTTGACCGATGCCGGTTACCCCTAACCATCACCGGTTAAGCCGGAACCGCCATCAGTCACCTTTTAATCCCCAAAACAACCTTATTTTGGAGGTTGGAAAACATTGGCAGATTCCTGAGAGATATCACATCTTTTGAGAACAAGTTTCTGTGAGAACACACATGCAAGGAAGGAGATCAAGCATTTTCTCTTGCACAGGCATCCAACAATCAATCATCCAACATCACCCAGCACAGATTTGATCCAACCAAGCAAAAAGGAATGCACATGCAGCCCATGCAGGAGCTTTCCAACATTTGGTGATCCTCAACAACATTCAACCTCTTACCAGCACCTTCATCCATCACTCACAAGCACCCAGAACCAGATTTCAAGTAAGTAGAATAGTTTACTCCTCTGGTTCATTCATTTCATCATTGTATTGTCATCCTTTGTTCTCTTAGCCACCCATTGACCTCCTTTAATACTCACCCCTCCACATACCCATTAAAACCCCACCAAACCCCATCCAAATAGCCTAATACCTCATTCCGGCCAACCAAGTCCTTTGTGCAATCACAAGGGAGACCCAAAGCTCATTCTGTGGCATTCCCAGTTTTCCACAGTAATTGGCACCGGTTCTCCCCAACTCGGTGTCAGTCACCCTTAACCGGCATTGGTCTCTGTATTTACCAATAGAGCCCAGAACAGTGACCTACCCACCTATTCTCACATCACCCTTAATCACCTGTGACCTGCCTGAGACCTCTGTCAGACCTGCAGAGAACCAGAACCAACTACTTGACCTTCAGATCTTATTTTAACCTAGCCTGTTAGATTAGATCTTTCTTATTGTGTTTTTAATGAGATACCTAAATCATTTCAATTACAATAGGATTTACTTCATTACCAACATTAAATTGTTTTAAACAGTGGACTGACAAGCCGTCTAGGAAGTATCACACTTCCTCGGATCTAGCACACGCTAGGTAGTTCACTGCACATATTGTTTAACTCTTTCTGGTGGTCTTGTGTTCCATTTCAGGTAGTTCCTCCTAGCCAAAAGGAAGCTCTCACGATCAGCTGTGGATTTAGAAGTCATATGCGCGCAACAACCCAACAACAAACATTTCAACAGGTATTCCTCCTATGCCCATTACCCTATCTGTTTTGTCAACTTTCAAAGAAATGTCTAAGAATCAGGTGAAACATTTTGGCACGCCCTGGTGGGACCCATTCGGGGTTCCTTGCATTTTATTCATTCCTAGGAAAATTTGTGTGTTTGTTTCCCTTCTGAAAAGCATACACATTAATTTTCTTCCTTGGTAACCCTCTTTTTCTTTCTATTTTCTCTAAAAGAAACCTTTCTTTTGGTGTACTTAAAAAGAATCATTTCTTCTTGTTTTCTACATTTTAGTGAAAGAGCATCCCTCTTCCTCTTCATCCATTTGTGTCATCGAACTTCATATTTTGATTTGGGCTTAAAATAAGTGCATTGCATTCTGATTTATTGCATTAGCTCACATTAATTGAGGGCAACCTATACGCTGGAAGTCATTCCCAACTGATGGTTGACAAACGAATCATAGAAAGCACATCTCTCTCTCTCTGAGTCTTGCCACATTGCACAAATTCAAAACAAATACATATTCTTAAACAACATCTTTCCTGGGAACACCTGTCAATGATCGCACTGATCTGAGGATTGGCAGGTACTCCCCAGCTCGCTGCTCTGTCGAGTCATACTTCAGAGCGAAGCCCACCCCCGCCATAACATACCTGAAACCTCACCTTTTAGATCTCCTTTTTGTAGGAAGCCATCCTCACCAAAAAACTCTATTTTACAGTTCATGAGTCAGTCCTTAAATAGCATAAGCTAAACAAACATAATAGAAAAGGCACTCTTAGGATCACATTTTTCTTAGTGTTTCTGCTTGGCTTGCATTTTGAGGTGAGAGGTCACGTTCTTCATTCTTCTTGTTTATCCTTGCACGCTCCTCATCATAGTTGGTGTATTCCGGCTTCATCTGAGTGTGCCTGGACCATATTCTCATCATTCTCAGAATTCTGGGTCTGATTCCACATCAGATTTTAATTCACAACCATTTTTCTTTCATCACTGTTTCAATTTCACAGTGACCAGTGTCGGTCTAGCGACTGTCGTCGGTTACCCCTGACCATCGTCGGTTATACCCAACCGGCGTCGGTTCACTGTCATTTTGGTTAACCTACCCAAAGGGACATTTATTCACCTTCTTCAACTTTTCAGAGTCCCTGTCACTATTATCATTCCCATTGACCTTGTAAAACTCATCAGGTTTGGCATACCTGTCAGATTTGACCTTACACCTTGTTTTTGACTCACTGTCCATTTCCCACAGTGACCGGCATCGGTTACCCCTAACCGGTGTCGGTTTACCCCGACTGGCATCGGTTATCCTGTGCCACTTTCCAGCCAACATTTCGTACCTAGTCCACTTTTTACCACCTATTTCACCTGTTCCTACTATTTTTCTATGTCATTTACAGAGAAGTGGCCTAACCTGATCAGTACTGGTTCACATGGTGCTGACCTGAAGACAAGAAAGTGCACTCGTATTCCATGCAAGTTGTCAACCACTCCCACCTAGTCCTTCACCACCTTCCATTTTATCACCCGCCATGGATCCTATCCAACCTATCACTATCGCTACAAGAGATGAGGAGTTGCACAGACTCCTTGACCAAAACCCTGCCGCCTTGTAGTTTTATCTTTCCCACTCATCCACCCGAGATGCCTCGGGTCAGTTGATATACGGCATGCCCGTATCTATCCCCCTGACTCTTGCTCCCACTCCTGTGTCAGCCCCAGCTGGCTCCATGTTACCCGCATCTACCTTACCCCCAGTCATTTCACAGCTAGGGCCTATACCCACTATGACTGCAATGTCTGCTACATCCGTGACACCCGCCACATCCACCATACCTTCGACAACCACCCAAAACACAACCTCATCCACCCCTAATGTCTTGCATATACCCGTAGCTACACAACCACCTTTGGTGTTGGTGACCTCTACCCCTTTTCAGAATGTGGTCCTTTCCATTCCACAATCGTTAGCCCCCATTGCCACTAGGGTTACCACGACCCTTCCACCTCCATATACATACTATCAGCAGCCTCCCATTTCATCTATTATTCACTCTGGGTATGTACCCCCTATTTCACTACCTCCTTCTCAATCTACCTACATGGCAGCACCATATACTGGAATGCCACCCCTATTACATGCCCAAAACCAACCCTCTTATGCTACAGGAGGCACCCAATCATCACAACCTACCAATGACCTAATCAAATTGATGATGGATAAGATGCAAGACATTAGAGGCATCGGTTTCTGGCTCCCGCAATACTCTCACCTATGACGAGATTTGTAATGAGCCCATCCACCCATCCATTCCTATTCATCCATATCCCATGCATTGGGAGATGCCTAAATTCAACCACTTCAATAGCAAGGAAGACCCACAACAACATTTGTGGTCATTCAAACATGGGTGCTACCTAATCGCTCACGATGATGCTTTTCTCTTAAGGACCTTTCCCATGTCTCTGACTGGACCTGCGTTAGATTGGTATAGTGGGTTACCTAGACACTCTATATTTTCATTTAATCAGGTAGCCCAAGCCTTCTTGGATCACTTCTCCATCAATATCATCAAGAAGGTTACCATGACTGACCTATACTCCACGCGTCAGTATGAGGATGAATCTATTGCAGATTTTGTTGCTCGCTGGCGTAGCCTGATCAATCAACTCACCTTCCAACTGCCACAAATAGAACTCATCGAGCTCTTCACACGGGCTTGTGCTAGACATATCTCACCAACCCTGCAGGTCCAAACCTTCTGAACATTTGATGAAGCATTCACCATGGCATGAAAGCTAGAGATTCGGGCCATCGAAGAGAAGAAAATCCAATTACGCAGTAAGAATTTGGCATTCAAGTCGAATGATACCTCTTCTTCTTCCAAACCGTAGAACAATTATTCAAAGGCCAAGGGCACCGCTAATGTAGTGGTACTCAAGGCTGGCCCAGCTCATCCATCAAATCAGGCTACCCCTTCATCTAATCTCTCACCCGTCCAGACTTTTCAATTCAGATGAGAACAATGGAAATACACCCCAATTGGGGAGCCTTACTCTTCTGTCTTAGAAAAGCTTATCAAAGCTGGGGCCATCACCCTTCCACCTATAAAACCACACACTGGTTTTGACCCTGCTCGCCCCATGCCCGCATGGTATAAAGAACATGACTTCTGTAACTATCATCGAGTAAAGGGTCATAGTGATGGAAATTGCATAACTTTCAAAAATATTGTCCAAGAAATGCTCGAGAAAGGTGAGTTAACTGTGGATAATCCTAACGCACCCACCAATCAAAACCTACATATCTTCAAGAAACCCTTTCCCAATCATGCCCCTTCATCTGATCAAACTGGTGAGACCTCAACTCATGATAGCCATACCCACGAGGTCCATGCTATTTTTAGTGATGCACCTGTTGCTTCCCAATTACCCCATATTCCTTCCATAGAGGAGATTCTAGCCCGAAATCCTCCTTCTGCATTGGAACCTACCTCACCTATTCCTCCACCCATAGAGGAACACCTTTCACCTCCTTCCTCACCTACATGGAGGAGCCCTTCCACTAACATCGAGACCATTTCACCTTTGGCTTCTCCACCTAGAGAACCGACACCCACAGTACTTCTTCACTCCATGGAGGATACTTGTTTACCTTTACCCATCATCTCCTCCACCTATAGAGGAGCACCCATCATCTCCTCCACCTATAGAGGAGCACCCATCATCTCCTCCACCTATCACAGATTAGAGATACCTTTGCCTCTAGGTGAGCATTCTCCATCAGCTACCCAAGATCCTGCAGACCTACTTTTGGCTCTCTTACCCACGGAAGCTGAAGCTAATGAATTTCCCATCTCTAAGACACATTTTACGGGAATAGCCATTGGGTCCTCATCAACATCACCTACAGATGTGTCATTCTCACGTTTGGCTGATCACCTAGATTATGTGGACAGAGCCTTATTGTGGGGGCATCTTCTGCTTCCTGTTTCAACACAAATGCAGATGTCACTTGCTGATACTTCCACTATCTACCCAAAAATATTTGACCAATCAAACTGAACACAACCACCTCTATCACAACTTCTTCCATGACACCCATCATACCTCAACACATACCCTTACCCATAACCCAACCTACATCTAAATCCAAACCCGCACATACATCATCTTCCTCGACTAAACCTATCACTACCTTAGGGGTCACCCCAACCACCAGCCTTACTCATCCACCTATCAAACTAGATTTAGCTACATCCTCCAAAGTCAACACCACACCTACTCTGACACCCAAACAGAAGAACCAAACCCATAGAACTCATACCCTGGCTACGCCAATCACACCTGCACCTGTCCTATCCATCTTAGGACCTCAGCTTCCCAGCACGGTTAAGAAACTTCCACCCATCAATAAACCAAAAACACAACAGCCCACTCCTTCCTCACAAACCTCTAACCTACCCAAGTGCCCGACATGACTTACACCTACACCTACAACATCTTTACCACCCATACCTCCAATAACCTCAGCAACTTCTTCATTACCCACTACACTTCAGTCTCTGTCTCTCACACCCCCTGCTCGACCCACATCATCTACCTTCACAACACCTCCATTATCCCCGTGGGTAACTCACCCTCTTCCCCCATCTGCTTTTCCCTCTAGATCTCGTACACCCATATCACCTTTACCCAAGAAGGTGCAACCCAAAGACAAAAATCCGCTACCCTCCAATAAGGTAGTCAAAGCAACCATACACCCTCCTGCCCATTCATCTACCATACCCCTACCCAAACAAACATGACCAACACCCAAGACCACTCCAGCACCCAAAACCATGGCTCAACCCACTCCCCCTCCTGCAAGGACCATTCCTCAACAATCAACCACACCTACACCCAAACCCACTTTCACTTCCCATTGTGACCCACTAGCAGGGTCCTATGCCAAAATCTTAACCAACCTCCTTGAGACTTCTGTCATCACATTACCACCACTCAGACCTTATGACCCCCTCAAACCCAAGCCAAAAGGGTTTGATGACACTAAAATTTGTGCCTACCATCGTGTGCCAGGGCATGATGTGGAGAACTGCAAGGCTTTGAAAACCATCCTTATCCAGTTGTGTCCTCCTGGAAGCCAACTTTGATGATGACGACCTTCTCGATGAGGACCCTGCTTCACCGACACCCATTCCCATAGTCCTTCCTTCACTTCCCACTCAACAACCATGACCTCCACCCCCACAGCTCCTAGAGCCACCTCCAAGATTTGAAATTAACATGGTTCACATCAGAGAACTTGCCACACCATCACCTAAATGTCGTTGCGCCCAGCTCACCTCACAAGGTTTTTCTCCTCCAGTAGGTTTTTTCCTGTCATGTTGTTATACCACTCATCCTACACCTTCTCCATTTTCCAACTCCCCTCAGATCAACATGATCCACGTTACTACCCATGCTCAGAAGGATAAAGGTAAAGAAAAGGCAACTGACCCACCAACCAATCCTATACCCAACATACCATCTACACCCACACCTAAGATTACTATCTGTGGACCCACATACCCTATTTCTAATGGGGTCACACATCACACCATGCTCAAACAATTACACCAATCTCCCCTCAAAATGTCCCTATATGACCTCATCCAAACCTCAGAATCCCATCGTCAAGCTCTCATGGAGGTTCTTCAATCTATTGAGGTTTTACCCAATGACCCTACACCCGTAGCCTCCATTATCACACCCCATCATGTAGCCTCTCTCACCAAATTACCACCTTTATCCACACCTCACCCTACTCACCAAATAGCCTCCCTTAGCTTCTCAGAGGAAGAGATCGCACCACACCAAATAGATGACCCAGACCCAGCCCTCTTCATCTCTGTCCACATTGATGATATACATGTACGATGTGTAATGATTGATGGGGGCACTAGCATTAACATCATTTCATCCCATGCATTCACTCAAATGCGCATACCTGACAATTACATGCATAAACATCCTATCATGTTGCATTCATTCAATGACGCTATCACCTCTACACTAGGCACCATCATCCTCCACATTCACGTGGGCCCCCACACTATCCTAGAATTATTTTACGTCTTGGAGGGGGAATTTCAATATAACTTGTTGCTTGGCAGACCCTGGATTCGTGTCATGGGTTGCGTTCCTTCCACTTTGCATCGTTGTGTAAAGTTTGAACATGAAGGACACACCTATACTATTCCAGCTGATCCATCACCTTTTAAAACATGCAACATGCTTTACCGACCTAATGACGTGCTTATACCCATTAAGGCATCTACCTCCATGACCCCTACCACTTCACCTACACTTCCGCTTACCAGTACAGTTGCCACCTCCACCGCACATACCTCTTCCACTCCTACCACCACCACAACCTCCATGGCCAACCCATCAGTCTCCCAATCCATTAACTCCACCTCCGCATCGACCTCTGACACATCATCTATTCCCGCTACCCACATACCAACCACCGATCCCTTGGAAGGTGTTTTTCAATGCCTCACTCTGGGGGAATACCGCCTATATAGTGTCAACACATTCCTTACTCCACAAGAGTATGGAAGTCTTCACCAACACCCTCGCTATGATCACCGCATAGGAGAACACCTCCTTTATGGTCCTCCTCATCTTCATACCAGTCTCACCTATGGGGGACTTGATACTACCACGTACACACCCGAACCACCATCACAAACCCACCCATTTTCTGTTGACTTCTAGTCTCTCACCAATCACCATTTTTCCCACACCTTCCTGCACCGATGTGTGTGGAAGGGTTTTGGTTTTGGATTTTATGAGCAAGGCCGCCATACCATTATTCCATGTACCACCCACAAACATAACGACCGTAGTGGTATCGGCTTTCCTGAACCACCTACCAAACAGGCCCGCATTGAACTCATCAAGGACATCAACCCTTCTCCACCTTCTTCACCCACTCCACCTTCATCACCACCTTCACCGACGGAGTCGATGGATCCTGAATCTATCCCTCCTAATTTTTTTTTTCATAAACACCATTTCCTTGGGGCCTTTGACTTATCAATGCGAGGGTGAGGCTCCTTCCTCTCTTCCCTTCCTGTATCCTGAAATGATCGATGATGATACACCTTCAATTAACATCATTCAATGTCAGGATGATGAATCTATACTCACCTACCTTGGTGCAGAAGACTCATATATTCATCATCGTTACCCTCTGAGATGCAAACCATGTTGAATGAATCGACTATCGAAATCAACATTCATACTCAGGATGACCCGCACATCCTAAAGATCGGCCAATCTTTGGATGCTGCTGAACAGGAAGCCATCACTTCTTTTCTCAAAGATCATAACCATGCTTTTGCTTGGTCTTATGCAGACATGCCCGGTATTGACCCCACCATAGTGGTCCACAATATCGTAACCATTCCCGATGCCAAACCCATCAAACAAAAGCTGAGGAAAATGCACCCTCGCATTGCCCTTCTCGTCAAAGAAGAACTTCAATGCCTTCTTTCCGTTTCCTTCATATTACCCATTGATTATCCTCATTGGATTTCTAACATTGTCCCTGTCACTAAGGTGACAGGGGGACTCCACATTTGCATGGATTTCTGTGACCTCAACCTAGCCTACCCAAAAGATGACTTCCCCTTACCCGGTATTGACCAACTGGTTGACCTTACCACTGGTCACGAGATGCTATCACTCATGGATGGCTTCTTGGGTTATAACCAAATCCTGCTTGCCCCAGAGGATCAACATAAAACCACATTCATCACCCCTTGGGGGACCTTCTGCTACCGAGTCATGCCTTTTGGCCTTAAAAATGCTGGTGCCACATATCAGCGGGCTATGACTTACATCTTCCATGATATCATGCATCGTATATTGGAAGATTATGTGGATGATCTCCTGGCCAAATCTAAATGCCGCTCCGAGCACCTTGCCATCCTAAAAACCATTTTTGACCGTCTCATTAAATATTGTGTTCACCTTCAGCCTAAGAAGTGCATCTTCACGGTCCTCTCAGGAAAACTCCTGGGCTTTATCGTTTCCCTACGTGGTATAGAAGTTGACCCTGCTAAAGTCAAGGCCATTCTTGAAATGCCTCCACCTACTAACCTTAGACAACTCCGTAGCCTGCAAGGTAAGTTGCAGTCTATTCACATTTCATTTCACAATTATCTGATCGGTGCCAACCATTTCATCATCTACTCAAGAAGGATGTCTCCTTTAAATGGGATGATGACTACCACAAATATTTTGAGGCCCTAAAACAATACCTTCTCCAACCACCCGTACTCATTCCACCTAAAGATGATCAACCTTTCTACCTATACATCTCAGCTACCGATCACTCCTTGGGAGCCATGCTCGCTCATCGCGATGAACAACACAGGGAGCAGGTGGTTTATTACATAAGCCGTACTCTTTTGGACTATGAAACCCGATACACCCATCCTGAAAAACTTTTCTTAGCCTTAGTTTTTCGTTGCCACCAAACTCCGCCATTACCTACTCAACCACAAAACCTATGTTGTGACCAACACCGACCCCTTACACTTCATGTATGCCAAACCTTATCAAAATCAGCGTGCCACACATGGCTTATGCTTTTAGCTGACCTCGACCTCAAATTCATTCATCAAAATTCCATCAAGGGCCAAGCTATCACCGACCAATTGGCCGACGCACCTATTACTGGGGATCAACCCTCTAATTTTGACTTTCCAGATGAGTCAATTGCTACCCTTTCCCTGGACGAACCCGCTTACCAAATGACACTCTTCTTCGATGGTTCCAAGTGTCAGCGTGGGGGTGGGGCTGGTATTATCCTCATTCCACTTGATGGTGAACCCATGCCTTTGTCTTTCAAACTAGATTTTGATTGTACAAACAACATTGCCGAATACGAAGCGCTGGTATTAGGTCTCCAAGCCACCTATGCCCTAGATGTCAAATCAATCAACATCTTTGGTGATTCTCAATTGGTTGTAAACCAAGTCAATGGTATATACCAATGTCGTAATGAGATACTTCAAAAGTATAAACATCATGTGGACATACTTTTGACCACCTTTGACTGTTACGCCCTGCAAATTGTCCCTCGTTCAACCAAACAAATTTACAGACACCATGGCCTGCTTGGCTTCTCAAATACCCGCTTCACCCACCGATTCTAAAATATTTGTCACTGTACAATGACTCCAATCACCCTCTTATTTACCTCACAATGTTTACTCCATTGGAACCATCACCCCTGACCCGAGTGACCTTTGGTATAAACAATACTCTGACTATCTTTCTCTCTCCATCTTACCTCCTGATCTCACCCATAATGGACAACGCACCTTCCTTAAAAAGGTCTCTCATTATGTCATCATGGGGGGCCTCCTCTATAAGTGTGGCTTTGATGGTATTCTCTTACGATGCCTCACAAGTTCTGAAATTCCTTATACCATTAAGGAAGTTCATGATGGCATATGTGGAGGTCACTTCAGTGGCCTTGCTGTGGCTAAGCGTATCCTTCACCTAGGCTATTACTGGCCGACCCTTAACCATGATTGTTGTGACTACGTTAAACATGTTGTGTAAAATTCCAACAACATGCCAACCTTCATCATACACCCAGTCATGCCTTACAGGTCACCTGTGACCTTTGGCCCTTCTCTCAATGGGGTTTGGATCTTGTCAGAGAGATTAACCCCCATTCTTCCCAATGACATCAATGGATCATCACCGCTACCAAATACTACACAAAATGGGTGGAAGCCATACCACTCATCTCCATGAAAGTTGAGAAAATATGTGAGTTCATCAATCATCACATCATTTGTCACTTTGGTGTTCCTCATCACCTCATCACTGATAATGGAAAACAATTCAAAAACAAAACCCTGCAAAAACTTTGTGATGCCTTCGACATTCAGCTAAGTTTCTCATCACCTTATTACCCACAAACCAATGGCCAAGCCGAATCCACTAACAAAACCCTAAACAAAATTCTCATGAAAGTGGTTAACGATACCAGGAAGGATTGGCATATGCACATTCCTTTTTCCCTATGGGCATACCGCACTAGTATTTGCACTTCCACTGCCACCACACCATTTTCTCTGGTCTACGGTACAGAGGCTGTTCTACCTCTCGAAGTCTAGATCCCTTCACTCCACATTTCTCTCCATGACATGCTCAATGATGATGACTTTCATCAGGACCGTTTAGCACAACTTGAGTTATTAGATGAACATTGTCTTAACGCTCTTGATCACCTTCAAGTTTACCAAAAATGTATCAAACGTGCCTATGAAAAATGTGTCCATGAACGAACCTTCCAAGTCGGTGACCTTGTCCTGAAAGAAAATCAACATGTAACCAAAGCAGAAAAAAGTAAACGGGGAAAATTTTCTCCTAATTGGCTTGGACCATACATCGTGACTCATACTTATGGATCAGGTGCTTATCATTTATCTTCACTCGATGGTAAACCTGAACCTGAGCCCCTTAATGCCTTGCATCTTCGACCATTCTATTGTTGACCTATAGTCCTACCTCACCTTTTTCCTCTTTCCATGCTCATCCCTTGAGTGCTACCCACTTCCTACATCTCACCAATGACTAAAAATGAATCATGTGAGTACCCATCACTTATTATCTTCTCTTGAATATGTGTACCACGGCACTGCACATAGCATGATTCTCATGGATACTTTTCATCTACCTTTAGATGAGATCCCATGGTCGTTTCACCCTACTTTTTGAACAAGAATCCTATTCTTCACCTTGGTCTTGTCCATGACTTCAAAGCCCCACATGGGACCCAACTCCTTGAGTCAAACTTCTAACAAAAAGATGACTCCCTCAAAAGGACATCTTCCTCTCAGCAATCGCTGCTGTAAATAGACTGCTCCCTTGAAGGACAACTATGTAAAGCTTAAAAAAAAAAAAAAAGTGAGAGAATTTGAAGCTTCCCGCATCGATCAGCTTCACGAAGACCTCAAGGAGTTAAATTCCTCATCCCATATAGACTTCCCACATCGATCAGTCTATCTCAAATACAAGTCAAAATAGAGAACTTTTTAGTCATGGACTTGCCCATTGTGACCTCAGATCTCTTGCCCAAAGAGCATGCTACCTCATACCATATAAAAAATTAACCACCTTTCACCCTTCTCACCATTCCCACTCCCATTTCCTACCGCCTCAAGGGACCTCTTGGAAACCAAGACATTTGGTGATCATGTGACTACTTTTCACCTTAGAACAATCAATCATGCAATGTCTTTAGGGTCTTACATTCATCACCTCCTCCAAGGTATGATCTACTCGGTATGATCCTAACCAATCAGGTGGCTTTATTGCCCTCCTCTTATCTTTTAAACATCGTTATTTATGTTTTGATTACCTTATATAGGATTTGGTCCTCGACACTTACCTTTGGGGTAATCTTCTTCTTTTTCCACAATCAACATCACCTATATCAATTTTCCTATAACCCCCCACACCTAACAGACCTAAACCCACAACATGCCTAAAACCTACTAACTCATTTTCATACCTCATCATATTCTTCCCTAGCTTATGGGAGAACTACATTGGCCTGAGGTCCCTTTTCGTCGGGACTATGTAGGTAGCACTCCGAGGGCATGGGGCCCTTGGAGGTTAGCTCGGCCACTCTCTACCCTAACCAATCCATCTTTCATCTTCCTAAAATACATTTTACCCCACTTAGTTTCCTTTTTATATCAACAAATTGGAAATTAAACCACATAAACAACAAGTTGCAACACATTTTTATCATCATCACAACATACATTTATTATGACTACCATTTCTCTACCATCATCATGCGTATATTATAACACATCTCACACATGACCCATATTATCATTCATTGCACAAAATAATGAATCACAACTTCAACTACTTTAAAACACAACCATGCCTAAATGACCTGACTCGATCCATGCCTAAACCAACTTGACTCAATCCATGCCCTGACTCGATCCATGCCTAAACCAACCTAACTCCATCCATGCCTACTAACCTGACTCGATCCATGCCTAAACCTAACCTGATCAATCCATGCCTATGACCTGACTCAATCCATGCCTAAACCAACCTGACTTCATCATGCCTAACTCACCTAATTTCCATCCATATCACAACAACAAATCAAAAGTCTCATCAAAACACCAACAAATCAAGAATCTCATGTATCTCATCATATAAATAAATATGTATCTCAATACAATGTACATAGGATATCCAATCATGTCCATCATCTCAAAATCATCAGCACATGCAGGCCAATACTCAATACAAAATGTCATCGGCACACAGGCTGGTATCATATACACTAAAACAATAAACCAATACAAAATCTCTTCGGCACCCAGGCTGGTATATGCTCAAAATATACAAAAAATCTTCATACATCCTCACTATCTTCAGCACGTAGGCTAGTATATATAAAAAATGACTATAATACATCAAAAATCAGGAGCCATATATCAGGCATCTCGGCGCACATCCTCCATATCTGTATCGCCTATACCCCTCTGCTAGTGACCGGCTAACATCTCCTCACCCCATAGGTGGTGGCTGGGTCCCTGCTGGCACCTCACTTGGAGCTGGTCTCCGTGAGCTGGTGGCCTCTCCATGATTTAGCCTCAGAGCTCGATGGCCCCCTGTGCTCTCTACACTGTGAGTGTGGGATCTAGTCCTCTCACTCGAAGCCTGTTGTTCCTGATACTCTCCATAGGATAGAAAGTCTATCCGGCCACCATCAGCTGGTCCTAGTAGTATCTGGCCTCACCTAGGGCATCCCATAACCTAGATATAGGCATGGTCTGTGGTGGTCCCATAGGCCTCGGCCCCTGTACCTATCCTATGGGACCCTGTCCCGCTCCTGCCTATGAACTGGGACCCGGTCTCGGTGCCTATGGTGGTGCCCTGCCCCTGTGCCTATATCTGGGCCTGTAAGGCCCCAATCTGTGCCTGAGCTATGGCCAATTGGCCCTGTAACCCTGTCACCTGTGCCTGTAAGGCCACCACCTGACCATCATCCTCATCTCCATCTCCACCCCCACCCCCAGCCATCTGGGCCTGCAGACTGGCCACCTGTACATGTAGCTCCGCTACCTCTACCTCTGAGCTCGCAAGCTGTGTCTACACCATACCCAACTGGGTAATCAGAGTAGCCACCTGCCCCTGTAGGGCATCTCTCTACACCGTGATGGTGGCTAGATCTGGCTGCCTTGGTCTGGGTGGTATGGCTTGTAAATGAGCACCCACCACTATCTATACCTGTCTGTGACCCCAGACATCATCTATCCACCGGTCTACTACCTGCTCCTCCTACCCTGTGGGCACTGTAGGCTGTGGTAGAGGTAAGGGCCTCTCCATGTCATCTCTCCTATACTGTGGGAAGGGCAGAGGTATGTCCTGTAATAGCCCAAACTGCCACCTAACTCTGTCAACCGGGATCATCTCGTGCTCCCCAGCATGGCGACCCTGTATCCATCTCAGTAGCTGGAGCTCAGCTAGCTCATCATGCATCTACCTATATGAGGGGAAGCCCACATATGGCCTCCAAATGATATCCACCCCAAACAACCCCTCCAATAGTCATCGGAAATAGGCCACATCATGTGTGGGCCTGGCTGATCTATGCTCTCCAATAGCGGGCACCCATCACCTATACCCCACTCGTACATAGCCTAGTGGAAAGGCATCTGGCCGGGGCATCCCTACTGGACGCACACAGACAATGTGCTCATATGCCCAACAATGAAGTATAAATGTACAACACAGGCTGAACCTGCGCAGCCGTCCATATGCCCATAACTCCCTGTATAACTGCACCAAGAATGCTGGCACCTAGGCAAAGCGGGTTTGGTCCATCATCATGTCATGTAGTACCCCCATCAATGATCGGGGAAATCTACCACCCTCTACATCTGGCAGTGCAAAGCAGCACACTACCTCCATCAATAGAACTACTAGCCTCATCTCCTCTGGATGGGCTAGGTACATCTCTCCATAGCAAATGCTGGCACTATGGAATGTCAGCTCGGCCATCCCCTCTCCAAACACCATCAGCATCAGCTCCTCCGAGGCCTCGGAGGAGATAGAGTAGACCTGTGTACCCAATATGGGTAGCCGTAGAATCTTGAACATGTCCTCTAGGGTGACAGTGATCTCACCTATCGGCAGGTGGAATGTGTTGGTCGTGGAATCCCATCTATCGATGAGCATGCGACCATCAAACTAGGCTACCAGACTACATGCCGGTAACGTCAGACCCCACTCAGGCCTACTGCCTCCACATGTCGCAGCTCCTCAGGGGTCACTGCACCACACACTGTCACAAGCAGGGGTGGAACCCTGTCCCTGCATATGTAGCTAATCTCTCCCCTACATCCAATACAAACAACACATTAATCTACATTTATCACACCCATACTTTCCCCCTATCATTTTCCAACACCCTATTTTACCCCTACCCATCTCAGTCACCCAACCTGTGGCACTTTTGACCCCTTGCCCTCCAAAACCTAACCGGTGTCGGTTCTCTCTAACTGACCCCGGTCACCCCTTAACCGGCATCGGTCACCTATTTCGTGACCGATACCGGTTACACCCTACCAACGCCAGCCAAACCTGACTGACGCCGGTCACTGTCGTGGTGAAAACCCGCAACCCCCAAACCCCCCTTTTTTCAAAAACTTCCCACCCTTGACACTTTTACCCACCTAAACTCACCTACACCTCTCCTTACACCTCATCCCCTCCCCCCCTCTCCCACTTATCTCTCTCCCCATTCCTATTTTACCCACTTTACCCTCCCATTTCCAAATTTTTATTTTTTCCCCCACCCAAAACAAAAACCAAAAAACCAATTTGCAAATCATCTAATCTATCTAACCAAATACAACTAGAGTTAGACACTTACCTCATCATGCTACCGTCATCACGGTGGCATGTCTGGTTGCTACACCAGTGGCCCACCCGATCCCTCTCTGGCCTCTGCCATCACCAAATCTCCACCCGCGTCTCCAACCAATCGAATCACACGCACTGATCCTATGGACCCACCTCTCACCACCCAATCACCCACCATCAGACCGCCAACTCAACACTCCATTCCATCTGGACACTTTTCCCTCTTTTCTCTCTCTTTTTTCATTTTCTCAATTCGCTATATGACAAATGAATAACAAAAAACATAATTTTTTTTGTTTTTATAACAAACCCGACCTAACTGACGCCGGTTTACCCTTCACTAGCATCGGTCGCGTGCCCTACCTTACCATGGTCAGTTGCACTATACCGGCCTCAGTTACCCCTGACTGACATCGGTCACCCTCTCTTGCAAAAAACCCAACATTTTACCCTATTACCCTACCTATCCCTCCTTTTTTTTCACACCTACCCTTTACCCTGACCATTTCCCTCACCCAACCTTTACCCTGACTATTTACCTCACCCTCCTGACCTCATCCTTTACTACCTACCCTCGTCCTCCTTTGGGGACTCATTATTTTACCCATACCTTAGCCTTACCCATGCCGTGACCTAGATATTTGGACCTGGACCATCGCTAGTGACCTTTGACCTCATGTGTTCACTATACCTTGTGGCACTGTTACCTGTGTTGTTGACCTAATGACCTTACCTAGCCTATTGCTGTGACCGTTTATCCTGACCCTACCTTTGGTGTACCAGAACATACCTAAACATTCCTGCACCTAACCTGTGTTGTGTTTCCTGACCATATCCTATACCTTGGATACCAGAATCACTTCAACCTTGTTTGGATAAACCTATTGACCTTAGACGATGTAGAGTTTCCTGCTCTTCAACCTGGTAATGTGCTACAGTTTATACATGTGTGTGCATTTGACTATTCCTACCTTTGACCCTGACCCATTACCTAGATTTCCCGAGTCAACCTTTTTCCTTTTTCCACCCACTCCCCACCTTTCCCTTTCTCACATTTACCTTTTATCAAACCACTCACCGATTCTACCTTCTACCTCATTAGTTCCTGGTTTGAGGGGGATCACCTTCACCCACACATGGGGCACCCACATCTTATTTTTGTTAGCATCACTTACCAATACAAGCTATGCAACAAAAAGGGGTAAAATGTAGACACTAAAATTAGGTCACACTCCCCTTTGGTCCCTCGACAAATAAATACCTTCATCACATTCACCTAGCCATGGCCCCCTTCACCCCACTAATATTAATTTAATTAAATTAATTCATTATCCTCACCATATTTATTATTTAAATATCTTAATTTAGATAATGCCCACACTTACACCTCACCTAGACACCTCATCAAGCCAACTCACCCTAAGACCTATTCTTAGTAAGTTGCCATAACTAACTAAGACTTACCCAAACCCTAAAAATCAATGCCTACATTCCCTCTAACCACATTCCCACATGCTTACAAGAAGCTTCTATCATAATCCATGGGTTAATGACATGAGATCCCAGAAAATCAAGGGGATCTACCTAGTTTAGTAAACCTAGGAAATCCTGCCTTGACCGACGCCGGTTACCCCTAACCATCACCGGTTAAGCCAGAACCACCATCGGTCACCTTTTAATCCCCAAAACAACCTTATTTTTGAGGTTGGAAAAACATTGGAAGATTCCTGAGAGATATCACATCTTTTGAGAACAAGTTTCCACGAGAACACACATGCAAGGAAGGAGATCAAGCATTTTCTCTTGCACATCCAACATCACCCAACAATCATCCAGCAATCACCCAACATAGATTTGATCCAACCAAGCAAAAGGGAATGCACATGCAGCCCATGCAGGAGCTTTCCAACGTTTGGTGATCCTTAACAACATTCAACCTCTTACCAGCACCTTCATCCATCACTCACAAGCACCCAGAACCAGATTTCAAGTAAGTAGAAGAGTTTACTCCTCTGGTTCATTCATTTCATCATTGTATCTGTCATCCTTTGTTCTCTTAGCCACCCATTGACCTCCTTTAATACTCACCCCTCCACATACCCATTAAAACCCCGCCAAACCCCATCCAAACCAGCCTAATACCTCATTCTAGCCAACCAAGTCCTTTGTGCAATCACAAGGGAGACCCAAAGCTCATTCTGTGGCATTCCCAGTTTTCCACAGTAACCAGCACCGGTTCTCCCTAACCAGTATCGGTCACCCTTAACTGGCATCGGTCTTTGTATTTACCAATAGAGCCTAGAACATAGTAACCTACCCACCTATTCTCACATCACCCTTAATCACCTGTGACCTGCCTGAGACCTCTGTCAGACCTGCAGAGAACCAAAACCAACTACTTGACCTTCAGATCTTATTTTAACCTAGCCTATTAGATTAGATATTTCTTATTGTGTTTTTAATGAGATACCTAAATCATTTCAATTACAATAGGATTTACTTCATTACCAACATTAAATTGTTTTAAACAGTGGACTGAAAGCAGTCTAGGAAGTATCACACTTCCCAGATCTAGCACACGCTAGGTAGTTCACTGCACATATTGTTTAACTCTTTTTGGTGGTCTTGTGTTCCATTTCAGGTAGTTCCTCCTAGCCAAAAGGAAGCTCTCACGATCAGCTGTGGATTCAGAAGTCATACACACGCAACAACCCAACAACCAACATTTCAATAGGTATTCCTCCTACGCCCATTACCCTATCTGTTTTGTCAATTTTCAAAGAAATGTCTAAGAATCAGGTGAAACATGTGATGGGCTTAAGGAAGATGATGAGGACTTGAAATATATTGAGTATGAGAGGTCTATTAAACACACTCCTCTGAAAACCATTGATTGGTTTGTAAAAGAGAGAGATGATTTGAAGGAAGTAATCAATCATGTTATTGTGAGAGCCAAACTCTGGTTGGATAGGAAGATGCAAGACTTCAGGATGAACAAAGCCAAGTATTCTTCACAAGAAACTGTCTTCTCCTAGGAAGGAAAAACCTATGCCCAACATTGAGGTGCCCAAACAATCTACTCCATCCTCCTCAACAAAGGTATACCTGAAGAAAGGTAAGGCCATCAACCAAGAACAAGTTGAAGAAGAAGTTCTTTTGGAGCAGTCAGAGGTACCTATAAAGCCAAAATATATTGTTGTTTTGAGTGAGGATGACAGTGAAGAGATGAAAGAAGAAGAATAAATCCCTGTCATTACTTCTGAGATAGAAAATGAAGGTCAAATGACTGGAACATCTAGGTTTGATGGATACTTCTTCTAGGATCTTTCTGAAATTGTGCCAACTTCCCCACTAGAGACATCAGTAGTGTAGACATTGAGTGCAATGAGTTCACTTGCACTCAGATCTATTGCTCCTTCTACCTCTTCCTCTTCCTTTGCTTGGGTTCAACCTTTCGTTGATAACAAGAAAAGGAAGTCTTCTTCTCAAGTTGTAGTTCCCAATTTTGATGTTGTGGCCGCCTTGCTCGGTACTACTCCTCCTCCTCCGGAAAAGAAAGCAAAGACCACCTCAAGGCTGGTGTCAGATTCATAGGGTCAACAGTTCTTGGAGATTGGAGAGCCTAAGGTGGATAAGGAGGAGAAATATATTTTGGTTTCTGACCTGGAGCTTACGAGAATTCCACTTGGGGAGTCTACACCTGAAAGTGAGGTTCATAACCTCAGAGAAACTGTGACCAGAGTCATTGAATGAGTGGAGAAGGGTAAACAAACTATGGAGAAATTGGAAGAACATAACCAAGTTCTTTCAAATTTTATAAAATCCCTATTGGAAAAAGATAAGGTCTTAGATCCGGCTCCACTGGCTTCTCTTCCACCTCCCATAGTTCTCAACAAAGATGAATTCCAGACCATCAAATATATTCAAAAATATACTACCTATGGAAAGGCCATTGAGGCACTGGTTGATGATATGACAGTGGCTGGATTGAACTTCATTGAAGAGTCCTTCAAGTCATATGAGAAGGTGTCCAAGTTACAGCTGAAATTCACCACAACAATCAGTGGCTTGGAAAAATAACTAAAGCTCTGGTGTGAATGTATTCAAGATCTCCGTTCAATGAGCCAGACAAATGAGAAGATTTTATTGGCAAGCAAAGTGTTTGATGAAGCCAAGAACAATCTATCAAAATCCCAGGTTTTCAGTATTGATTGGAAGATCAAGGTTTTGGAGGAAGTAGTGGGAGAACTAAAAAATATGTGGTAGAAAGGGGAAGCTCTCAAGACTTGTTTTTTGTCTGCCTTCCAAGATATTCATTGTCAGATCCAAAATGAAGCCTCAGGTGATCAATTTTCTATTCAGGAGATCAAGGCCTAGTTCAACACCTTCATCAAGGAATATCTTTTCAAAGAAGAGTCAATGTCTAAAGAGAAGATGAAAGATGTCTACTCTCTCTAATCAGCTATCACCGAGGAAAACAAAGAGTTTCTGGAAAACACAGAGTTTGAGAAGGATATGGAGAAGTGTCTTGGCATGTGGACTCATGCCACTTCTAACACCACCATACCCAAGTGCATGGAGATAGCTGAGGCATTAAAGAAATTTAGACATCGGATTCTCAAGACGGTCGGCCCTTCTAAGCCTCCATCAGATGTTTCTGCTTCTGGGTCCTAGGACACTTCTTTTATTTCCTTTGGGTTGTAATACCCATGATGTAATTTTTGATTAAAGACATTCTATTAATGTATTTGTTAAGTGGTCTTTAATCTTTAGATTAAAAGAAGTTGGAACTGAATGTAACTGTTTTGTAAGCTATTTAATGGGCTCTTCCATGCTATTGTTAAGGGATGGACCATGATACTCTTGAAATGTAATAGATTTGAAAGTAATCAATACAAAAGTTTTTTTTCCCTTATCTCTTATTTCCATCTGCTATCCTTTCTTCCCTTATCTGAAATTTATGAATCATCAATCTTTTCATATTAAGAAACTTTGCATTCTTGTGATATGATTTCTAGAACTTTGTGTCTGTGGAATAATATCAGATATTGCCAATGTGAATGATTCCATTTTGTATCTCTTTTGCAAAAGTACACATAAGGTTATATTTGCTATCTATATTACCTGAAAGTACTGTTGTGTTCTTCCCTTTCAGTTTTTCTTGTTCTTCTATTTCTATGTATTGATAATATTTATTGGCATGAAACATTTCAAAGTATCAGGAGTCCTCATTAATATGAAAGTTGTATATTTGTATATAAGCTTTGCTACTCACTTTCAATAAGGGAACCTCTCCCATAAAGAGGAGGGACTTGCTGTCCCCTGACTGTTGATTACTAAAGTACTAATTCAAAAACCAACAATTTTTGGTGACTTTACTGGGGATTTTGTTTCAACAATATCCCTTTCTGAATAACTTCAAGACCATTTTTTGGTCTGGTGACTCTAAGATATACACGTAGTAAGAAAGCTCTAGGAGTAGAAGATTCTCATTTTCAACTTCTAGAGCAACAAATTTTTTTTCCTCTTCCTTCAACAAGGAGGAACAGAAGAACTCGTTCTGTGAGCACACCTCCTGCTAAAAATAGGATTTCTAAGAACAACAGTCCTCAAGATCAACTCAGTCCTAATCTCCATGCTCTGGTACTTGCTGGAGTTACAGTTCCCCTTCAGTCAATATTTCCAAAGATGGCAACACCTTTTCCTTGGGGACAACAGGTTGGGCCTCTTGCTCTTCCTCAACCATTGCATGAGTTACCCAAGGGTAATAGGAAAAGTTTTCCTAAATTCTGGGGTGACGGAAAAGTACACCCAGATGAACACATTGTATCTTTCATTGTTGCATGTGGGATTCTTGGGGTTGAGCATGAAGATGTTTCTATCAGGATCTTCGTGGAAACATTATAGGACAATGTTGCTGATTGGTTCTATCACCTCCCTAGCTGGGTTGATTACTGATTGGACTACTATGACAACTCAATTTGAGCAACATTTTAAACCTGTTGAAGATGTGCATGCTCTCTTAGCTCAAATTTATCATATCAAAAAGGAGCCACACGAGCCCATGAGGGAGTTTGTGGCCAAATTTAACAAGCTGATTCATAAAATTCCACAGAACACCCGTCCTGTAGATCAAATCCAAAACGTTGATTTTTCCTCAATGCCCAGTTTCTTGAAGTAAGTTATGCACTAAGGAGGGATAATATTTCTGACTCTAGATGTTGATCAACGATTGGCTATCAGTGTTGAAGATGATCTAATAATGTCTGGAAAATTGAAAAGAGAATCCTCCAAATCTAAAGCATCTTCCTCTTCCTTCCTAGGAGCCCACCAATCCTAAAATTCTGATCAGTTAGTATAGAAGCTGGAAAATGATCTTATTGCTATCAAGAAGCAATTGGCTCAACATGCTCCTTACCAAGATATTCCAAGAAATAATTTTCAGCCTAGGAACCTGTTTTCCCTCTTCTCAGACTAGATTGGCTATTGAAGGCCCACCCATCAAGGTTCCAGTCAATGCAACTTGTGAAGTTCAAGAACCTGATGATGAAGAGGAGAATGAAGACTATGAAGAAAGAAGAAGTTAATGAATAACAAGAAGATCTTGGCGAGTCTCAAGTTCATTTCCTCACCACTGAAGGTATAGATGATGAAGATGAATATGATGAAGTAGTGGTAGATATGAATAGTGAGTCATATGTTGTTATGACTCAGGAGCAAATGAATAGGAGGGAAAAAGTGGTACAACCTTCTAAAAAATCTAAAGAAGTTCCTATAACTATTCCAGTAGTTGCAAGAAGAGGAGCCCCTATTCCCACTACCTCCACACAAAAGGTGAGTAATGCTAATTCTTCTCCTTCTATCTCCACTTCTGGAACTCCTTTTCCTTCAACTCCTAAACCTGATAAGCCCAAAGTTCCCCTCATTCCTAGTAATGATGCCCCATCCACCTCTGGATCTTTTGATATCATTGACCACATCAAGAAGACAAAGATCCAAATCTCGAGGCATAATTTTACCAAACTCATCCAAATGCTTTTGCTAAAGTGGTAAAATTTTCAATTCCAAATCCAAAACTTCACCCAATACTTCTAAAGGTCTATTACATACTCCCTCCTCCTCATCTCAACCAAGTCTTGTGGTTGCAGTCTCTTCACCTAATGAGAAGATTAAACCATTCTATGTAACGCTTCTCATAGCTGGCCACAAACTCAGTAATTGTGTTATTGACTCAGGAGCATCGGAACAATGTGATGCCTGCAAAAGTAGCTCATGCTTTGGGCCTGACTCTAACACATACATTTGGTTCCTGCTATTCCATGGAAAGTAGAGAAGTACCGTTGGTTGGAAGAATCAAAGATGCACAAGTGGCTTTCACTACTTTTCCAGAGAAAAGGGTCAAAGCCACTATTTTAGTGGGTGACATTCCTCCCTCATATGGTATGTTACTGAGTAGAAATTTTTGTAGAGAAGTGGGAGGTGAAATCCAAATGGACTGGTCACACGCCTTAATCCGGTCAATGGAAAAATGAAGAAGTATGCTACCAGAAAGACAGACTGAGTACATTGTGCAAAAGACTGATGATCCAAAAGCACAAATACTCTATGAAGATATAGGGCATGGTAACTATATGATCATGTCAGAAGATGAGGAAAAACTTCCTAAGGGAGTAATTCACAATCCTAATGGAATTTGGACCTTGGAGTTCGATGGAAGTTTCTCTTCAGCTGGTTCTGGAGCTGGTGTGGTGTTAATCTCTCCAGAAGAGAAGATTCATCCATTTTCATTTAAGCTTTATTTTGAAAATACAAACAACACAGCTGAATATGAGGCTCTCATCCTCAGATTGAACGTGGAAAAGAAATGGGAGTAAAGAATCTTTGTGCTCATGGTGATGTAGAGTTAATTGTGAAACAGGTCAGGGATATTTTTCAAGTCAAGAATAGGAGATTGAAACATTATAGAAGTCTTGTCTGGGACTCCATTGAATTTCTTGATGCTTTCTCAATTGAAGCTGTCCCAAGAGAAAAGAATACTAGAGCTGATGCTCTAGCTATCTCAGGATATTTGTTGATTCCTCATCCAAATTTTTCTCAAGAAAAATTTACCATTGAAATGATTCATAGGCCTAGTGTGCCGGATAATGCAAGCAACTGGAAATTTTTCAATGATGATCAACACTTGCTCTCTTTCTTGGAGCTTAAGGATAACTTCAATCAATTATATTTTGAAGGAAGTGAGACTCTTCCCAGAGAATATGTGCCCTCTAATGAAGATGATATTAAGGAAGAAATGGATCAGGATGGCTGTATCAAATTGAAAGGTAACAAGATACCCAAAGGGCTGGTGAGTTTAGAGGATCTGTTTGATAAGCATGATAGGTACATCAAATCTAAAGCTTCTCAAAGAGCTCATCAATCTACTGAGTATGAGAAGGTTAATATTGGAAGTAATGATGAACCCAAGATGGTGAATATTGGGAAATGTTGCACTCAAGAAGAAAGGAAGAAAGTAGAAAACCTATTAAAAAGGTATGCCGACGTCCTTGCCTATTCATATGATGATCTCAAAGATTTTCAACCAAAGGAGATGCAACACTATATTCCTCTAAGACTTGGGATTAAACCTTTCAAATAGAAGCAAAGGCAATACAATCCCAAGATTGCTAATACCATTTTTCAAGAGATTCAAAAATTACTCAAAGCAAAGATCATTTTCCCTATACATCATTCAACATGGATTGCCAACATTGTGCCAGTAAGAAAGAAGAATGGTGAGATTCGTATTTGTGTGGATTTCAGGAATTTAAATCAGGCCTCTCTAAAAGACAACTACCCTCTCCCCATGATGGATCAAGTTTTGCAGGTTGTCACAGGTTCTGAGATGTTGTCCATGCTGGATGGATTCTCTGGATACAATCAGGTGGAAGTCAGTACCCCAGATCAGCACAAGACTTCTTTTACTACTCCTTGGGGCACCTTTACCTACAAGAGGATGCCATTTGGTCTTATCAATGTTGGTGCCACTTTCCAAAGGGCAATGGACTTAGCTTTTGGTAGTCTCAAGGGAAAATGCATTGTTGTATACCTTGATGATTTGACTGTTTTCTCCAAAACAAGGGCATATCACTTTTAGCATCTTGAAACAGTCCTTCAAAAATGTAGAGAACATGGAATATCTCTTAATCCTAAGAAGTTTGTCTTTTGTGTTACCGAAGGCAAGCTGCTGGGACATATTGTCTCCAAAGAAGGAATCAAGATAGATCCAGAAAGAGTTCAGGCCATTCAGCAGATTCCTCTTCCCACAAGCAAAAAGGGGGTTCATTCTTTCTTTGGTAAGATAAATTTCTTGAGGAGATTCATTCCAGACTTTGCAGAATTGACTATGAGCATTTCTCAAATGATGAAAGGGAAGAAAACCTTTGGTTGGAATCTTGAAGGAAAAGAATATTTTTGAAGGTATCAAGAAAGCTATTGCTAAAACTCCCATCCTAGCATGTCCCGATTTCAACAAAGATTTCATTATCTATTGCTATGCTACTGAGAATACTTTGGCCACTATACTAACTCAGAAAAGACTCTGAGAATCATGAACTTCCAATTGCCTTCATGAGCTATGTTCTAAAAGCTCATGAACTAAAGTATACCTTGATGGAGAAACATGCTTTTACAGTAGTCAAAGCTGTCAAGCAGTTTCATTTTTATATCCTTAATTCTCACTCTGTTGTATTTGTACCTGATACAACTATCAAGTCTATTCTTACACAACAAGAGTTTGGAACTAAGTGAGGCAATTGGGTGGCAAAGGTCCAGGAGTATGACCTTGATATCAGGCCAACAAAGTTAGTCCGGGTAATGGATTATGTGAACTTATTGCCAAGGGAGCTGATGAGGAATTGTCCACTAAAGAGGCATTGATGTTCCTGTCGTTCTCTTTCTTAGTTCAACAGATGAGTGGTATGCTGATATTGCACATTTTCTTACTTATGGAGAATGTCCATCTCACTTAAGTGCCAAGGAAAAGAGAGCTATTAAGCTAAGATCTGCACAATATGTATTGTGGGAAAATGCTTTATTCAAGCGAGGTATTGATGGAAGATTCCTTAAATGTGTGGACAAAGAGAAACAGAAGAAGTTGTTTGTAGTCTTTTCATGATCAAGCCTATGGAGGGAATTTCTCTTCTGCTGTCACTACTCACAAAATCCTTCGTGCAGGATACTATTGGCCTACATTGTTTCGAGATGCATCAAAATGGGTAGGAAAGTGTGAAGCCTGTCAAACTTTTGTTGGAAGACCTAAGTTGGCTGCTTTACCACTCAAACCAGTAGTTATTGATGAACCTTTTCAACAGTGGGGATTGGATTTTATTGGAACTCTCAACCCACCTTCCAGCGCTGGACACACTCACATGCTAACTGCTACAAATTACTTCACAAAGTGGGTAGAAGCTATTCCAGTCAAAAGTACTACTTCAGAGGTGGTGTGTAATTTTATCAAAGAGAACATCTTGATAAGGTTTGGAGTGCCAAAAAAAATTGTGACTGATAATGCTTCTAATTTTTCTTCTTCCGAGATGATGGATTTTTGCTATGGTTATGGAATTTCCCTTGCTCATTCTTCAGATTATTACCCTCAAGGGAATGGAAAAGCAGAATCAACAAATAAAAATTTGGTAACCATCATTCGGAAGCTTGTCAATGAATCTCAAAGGAATTGGCACAAGAAGCTCTATGATGCCCTCTGGGAAGATAGAATTACACCCAAAAGAGCAATTGGAATGTCTCCATTTCAGGTGGTATATGGTGTTGAAGCTCAACTGCCAGTAACAGTTGAATTTCCAGCTTTGCACTTGATGAAGGCTATTGAGGATTCAAGTTTCATCAGCTCCTTGGACAAGAGGATCATGTATCTCCAAAAACTAAATGAGGATAGGATGCAGGTCTTTGATAGGATCTCCACTCATCAACAGAAGGTGAAAGCTTTGTTTGACAAAAAGACCAGACCCAGATATTTTCAAGTAGGAGACATTGTTTTATTGTGGGACAAAAGGCATGAACCTCGTGGAAGCCATGGTAAGTTTGATTCTCTTTGGCTTGGTCCTTTCAAGATAAGACACTTTGCTAGAGAAAATTATTTCTACTTGAATTACATGGATGGATCTCCTCTCCCACTTCCTTACAGTGGGCAGTACTTGAAGTTGTTCAAGTCCTAGGTGATTAGGCAGTTCCTTTTGTATATTGTGTGCAGTGTCCTATGTTTTTGGTCTTTCCCTTGTGTTCCTGTTCCTTTTCCCTTTTGTGTGTGTTGTCTTCTACTGTTGTTTTTCCTTTGACTCTATTTTCCCAATGGATAAGGCACTGGTCTACTTTCCCAGAGTTTTTCTTTGTGGTTCTTGATCTTGCCTCATTCTTTGTCCTAGTCAAGTCATCCCCAGAAAGAGCCAGCTGTTGTCACCCTAAAAATTCCCTCCTTTTTCAAAGAAAAATTTCCAAAATTTTGAGTCAGTGTCCTTTGGAAGGGTTCTGGTAAAGAGAGAAATTCAAAAAGTTAGAAAATTTCATTCTTTGGAGTCATTTTTAGTGTTTTGCGGCTAAGTCGGATATTTTTGTCCCATGTGTCCCAAGTGCCGTCGGGCCTCCAGTTCACTGATTTTCCACTTTCTCCACACTACTCTGCTTGTGGCTAAGTCAAACATTTTCATGTCAAACATTTATATCCATGTGTCCCAAGTACACTCGGGCCTCTTGTTCATTGATTCGCTACTTTTCCCGCATTACTCTACTCATCAGCTTTTTTAGGTTTGTGCGTCCTTCGTGTCCCTGTGTCCCATGGACCTGTCTGTGCTCTCTGGACCCACTTTTTCCACATCAGCCAAATCGGATCTCCATGCATCCCACATGTCCCAGTGTCCCATGGACTGTTTGTGCTCTCTAGACCCACATTTTTGCACTACTCTTGGATCAGGTATTTCGGATTTGTGCGTCCCTCATGTCCCAATGTCCCATGGACCGTCTGGGCCATTTTTTTCCACTTTTTCCACTTTTTGGATTTTTGAGTCAGTGCAAGGGCCATTTATTGTGCATTCATGATTTTATCTCTCCATTCATTTCAACTCATGGCTATTTAAAGAGAGGTAACCATTCATTCATTTTCACACTTGCTTCTCATTCCCTCCCGCTCGCGTTTGTGCAAATCAAGCCGTTGCCCACATCTTTGCTTCTATATTTTCTCTTGCAAGGATTATTTCAAGACTGTGATATATTCCATTAAAGGTTATCTTCTCTCTACCTCTATCACGATGAAGATGCAGTATCAAGGGCACGAACACCTCTCCTCATTGGAAACCTTTGTGCCTGACATTGGTGACAGTGAAGCTCGGCATCTAGACCTTGATGATTTTTGGGGCAGACTTGGATGTGATAACCCTACTCCCATCGCTCAAATGATAAAAAATAGTGGGATTGCATTTGTAGGTGGGTTTTCCTATCTCTGTTCAGTGTGTTGATACCGTGCTCACTTGTGGGGCTTGTTTCAATCCAGAATCCAAAGAAATTGTTGATGTACATGGTGAAGTAATTATGTGACTAGATTCTGAAGCTATTTGTATTGCCCTGTGCATCCCAATGTGGAAGGTGCCAATACCCTCACCCTTGCTCAAGAACAAGCACTATTTGACCAGGATAGTGAGAGATATAAGGCTAGGGTAGCTAAATCATGGTTGAAGAACCCTAAAAAGGGAGCATCCAGACTTTTGAAATCATTGTTCAGGGTTGATTTCAACAAAGAGCTTTCAGACATCATCACCCTTCTTGCTAGAATCATGGGAATGCCCTCTACAAATGAGTTTCACTTTTGGATGTGTCCTTTTATCAACATCATCTATGAGGGGAAGAAGAATTTGAATTGGAGTGAGATTATTTGTGAAAACCTAACAGAGCAGCTGGTAAATGTTCATAGAACCCAAACATTCCACATGTCATCCTACCTTATGTACACCATTGTTACATCCAAGGAAATGGCTTGGTCTCACTTTCATTGAAGATAAGAAAGATGCCCCCATATATGAATACTGCCCTTAGTTAACCCTCAAAGTTAGCAATCATAATTTCAGGAGGGTTAATGATGCATTCACCATGTATATTGTGAGGCTCTTGGAAGGAAATATGCTCAGAGGTTTTCTGAGGAAGCAAAGACTTTGATATCTGACTATGGAAGCTTCTACACTCAATTCAAAAAATTCTCATATATCAGACTGGCTGGTTTTGAAGGTCCACCTCTAAAGCTTCCTATGTTCTGTAATGATAAAATGGCTCTTGTTGAGATTTGCAGGCAATTGGATAAACTCCACTGAACCTGTAGAGATAAGAAGATTACTGGCATTCATTTTCCTATCTCCCTGGGAAATTATACATGCAGGACAACCCTGGATGCCCAGAACATTGATAGAACCATTGTTCCTCTCACTATCCATCACTTCAAATCCAGAACTTGTTTTGATATCAAAGGATACATTGATAATAATTTCAGGATGGTATTTTATCACCTTCCTGACACTGAAGATTATTGGGCTGATTGCATAGATGATTTTGAGGCCAGGAGAAGGTACTTTGGTAGACTCTCCCTTCAACAAATCATAGACTTCAACATCTATAAAGTACCTGATGGGCTCAAGGATGATGATGAGGACTTGCAATCTATTGAGTATGAGAGGTCTATTAAACACACTCCTCTAGAAACCATTGATTGGTCTGTAAAAGAGAGAGATGATTTGAAGGAAGTAATCAATCATGTTATTGTGAGAACCAAACTCTGGTTTGATAGGAAGATGCAAGACTTCAGGATGAATAAAGCCAAGTCTTCTTCACAAGAAACTTCTTCTCCTAGGTGGGAAGAACCTATGCCCAATATTGAGGTGCCTAACAATCTACTCCATCCTCCTCAACAAAGGTATACCTGAAGAAAGGTAAGGCCATCAAACAAGAACAGGTTGAAGAAGAAGTTCTTTTGGAGCAGCCAGAGGTCCCTGTAGGGCCAAAAGATATTGTTGTTTTGAGTGAGGATGATAGTGAAGAGATGAAAGAAGAAGAAGAAACCCCTGTCATTACTTGTTGAGATAGAAAATGAAGGTCAAATGACTGAACCTCTAGGTTTGATAGATACTTCTTCTAAGGATCTTTCTAAAATTGTGCCAACTTCCCCACTGGAGACATCAGTAGTGCAGACATTGAGTGTAATGAGTTCACTTGCACTCAGATCTATTGTTCCTTCTACCTCCTCCTCATCCTTTTCTTGGGTTCAACCTTTCATTGATAACAAGAAAAGGAAGTCTTCTTCTCAAGTTGTAGTTCCCAATTTTGATGTTGTGGCCACCTTGCTCGGTACTACTCCTCCTCCTCTAGAAAAGAAAGCAAAGACCACCTCAAGGCTGGTGTCAGATTCATAGGGTCAACAGTTCTTGGAGATTGCAGAGCCTAAGGTGGATAAGGAGGAGAAAGATCTTTTGGTTTCTAACCTGGAGCTTACGAGAATTCCACTTGGGGAGTCTACACCTGAAAGTGAGGTTCATAACCTCAGAGAAACTGTGACTAGAGTCATTGAATGAGTGGAGAAGGGTAAACAAACTATGGAGCAATTGGAAGAACATAACCAAGTTCTTTCAAATTTTATAAAATCCCTATTGGAAAAAGATAAGGTCTTGGATCCAACTCCACTGGCTTCTCTTCCACCTCCCATAGTTCTCAACAAAGATGAAGTTCAGACCATCAAAGATATTCACAAATATACTACCTATGGAAAGGCCATTGAAGCTCTGGTTGATGATATGACAGTGGCTGGATTGAACTTCATTGAAGAGGCCTTCAAGTCATATGAGAAGGTGTCCAAGTTACAGCTGAAATTCACCACAACAATCAGTGGCTTGGAAAAAGAACTAAAGCTCTGGTGTGAATGTATTCAAGATCTCCGTTCAATGAGCCAGACAGATGAGAAGATTTTATTGGCAAGCAAAGTATTTGATGAAGCCAAGAACAATCTATCAAAATCTTGGGTTTTCAGTATTGATTGGAAGATCAAGGTTTTGGAAGAAGCAGTGGGAGAACTGAAAAATATGTGGCAGAAAGGGGAAGCTTTCAAGACTTGTGTTTTGTCTGCCTTCCAAGATATTCATTGTCAGATCCAGAATGAAGCCTCAGGTAATCAGTTTTCTATTCAGGAGATCAAGGCCCAGTTCAACACCTTCATCAAGGAAGATCTTTTCAAAGAAGATTCAATGTCTAAAGAGAAGATGAAGGATGTATGCTCTCTCCAGTCAGCTATCACCAAGGCAAACAAAGAGTTTCTGGAAAACACAGAGTTTGAGAAGGATATGGAGAAGTGTCTTGGCATGTGGACTCATGCCACTTCTAACACCACCATACCCAAGTGCATGGAGATAGCTGAGGCATTAAAGAAATTTAGACATCGGATTCTCAAGACGGTCAGCCCTTCTAAGCCTCCATCAGATGTTTCTGCTTCTGGGTCCTAGGACACTTCTTTTATTTTCTTTGGGTTGTAACACCCATGATGTAATTTTTGATTAAAGACATTCTATTAATGTATTTGTTAAGTGGTCTTTAATCTTTAGATTAAAAGAAGTTGGAATTGAATGTAACTATGTCTTTGTAAGCTATTTAATGGGCTCTTCATGCCATTGTTAAGGGGCTGGACCCTGATACTCTTGAAATGTAATAGATTTGAAAGTAATCAATACAGAATTTTTTCCCCTTATCTCTTATTCCCATCTACTATCCTTTCTTCTCCTATCTAAAATTTATGAATCATCAATCTTTCATATTAAGAAACTTTGTGTTCTTGTGATATGATTTCTAGAACTTTGTGTCTATGGAATAATATCAGATATTTCCAATGTGAATGATTCATTCTATGTATCTCTTTTGCTAAAGTACACATAAGGTTATATCTGCTATCTATATTACCTGAAAGTACCTGTTGTGTTCTTCCCTTTCAGTTTTCTTGTTCTTCTATTTCTATGTATTGATAATCTTTATTGGCATAAAACATTTCAAAGTATCAGGAGTCCTCATTAATATGAAAGTTTTATATTTGTATATAATCTTTGTTGCTCACTTTCAATAAGGGAACCTCTCCCATAAAGAGGAGGGACTTGTTGTCCCCTGATTGTTGATTACTAAAGTACTAATTGTATTTTTTTCACTTTTAAAAGTTTCCAAAGATCATGATTTTCTTAACCAATTTTAAGTGTTCTAAAATCCACAAATTGATAAAATTATGATTATTATGCATCCATATAAGTGCAAAAAACTTGGGTAGCAAATAAATAATCAGAAAACTAAAAAAACTTAGATAAGAAACAAGATTGCTTACGGGGTTCGAAAATTCCTACGTCCCCCGGGTTCGGATTGAACCGATCCATTAATAATATTGAAATGTAAGTACAATAACTTTTACAAACAACCAATAATGAATCAAAACCTACAAATGAGTTGATCAATGTCCCATGAACTCTGAAAAATAGCATAAATTGTCCCAAGAACGATCCGTGGCTCTTATAGTGTTTTCACAATGTGATCTCCCTTCAACTGTGTTATAAAAACACCTACAAATGTAGATTTAAAAACATTCTATGAAAAAAAATCATATATCTGAGATCATCTCTGAATTCTGAAACTTTTCATGTTGACACCAAGTCACTTTTCAGACCAGAAGTGCATTGAAATTCATATTTTCCAACTAGCTATCTTGTAGATCCCTGTTAAAAAATGTATTCAAAGCTTCCAAAAATAGGTTAAAAATTAAAAAAAAAACATCAAATCTTACATCATTGGAATTTTCTCAGAATTCCCTACATTTCACCTTTTTACTCCGAGTTCCCATTCTGAGTGCAAGACCTTCAAAAATGGTGTTTTCTGAGAACTACCTCCTTATCCTCCTTTACACAGACCTGACACCTCCATCACATAGAGTACAAAGCTCTATTTATATAGGTGAGCTTGTTTCTATCCCATCTGAAATGGGTGGTGATTTGGTCGGCGTTAAGGGTTCAAAACCCAGTGGTGCTATTCTTTTGGCAGTGTGGGATAAGGTTTTAGGCTTATTAAAGCCCTTTTCCACACATAAATAGTGGTCAAAGGACCACTTGAGGCTTAACCGCCCCACTTCCCACTCCTCTCCACTTGGATTTCCATGCATGGCATTTACACCCCCTAAAACCACTTCATCTCCTTTTCTTTCACGTGGACTTAGAAAAAGTTGGTGGTTATGTATGATTTAATACTAATGTTTAACATTAATATATGGAGGTTTGACATATATGTGTGGCATTTGAAAATTTATTTAAAATGTGACCCACATGAAATATGACGAGTAAGACAATGGTAGCATTTTTATCATTTTTCCATTGGCCCAATGTTGACTGAGCCACTTGGCTAATTTTGCACGGATACACGTCACCATGGACCTGTTGACTAATGTTGACCTTCCGATTGACCAAATTTTGACTGGACATATATTGAGCTCAGAGTGTCCGTTTTTCACGTTCTTATAGTCGTTAGAAATCTCGTTGAAGGGTCTACTACACTGGCATGGTTTAGGGAAGTTTAGGGAACATTTAACAATGAAATTGATCCCCTGATCAATTACTAAAGTGCTAATTAAAAAACTAATAGGGAGTAGATATTTCTTTCCCTTCAAAATAAGGTTGTATCCACTTTTGCACATACATTGACAAAAATTCGACTTTCTCCCTCAACTTTGACTATGTTATGGGGACATTTCCTCCTCTTGATACCTATGATGCAGGCTATAGCGTTCTTGACTACACTACTATTTATGTGTGTTGGACCCCTGAAAAATGCTAACTAAAGTGGCACAGGAGTTTTAGATGTGCAATTACAACCTAGGTACTGAAGGCATGAGTAAAATTAGGGAAGACAGCATGTGAAGGCTCACACCCAGGCCAAACATATTTGATACTTAGGGCTGCATTTTGATAGAATTAGGAGATGAATGGTTGGATTACAGTGGTCAAAATAATGTTTGAGTGTAAGATAAGGTAAAGCATGATAAACTTGGAGTTACAAGCATAGTCTATATTGGGAAAGATCTCATGTGGAGGAAGATCAAAGTGACATACACATTTTTGGGTTAATAATAGGATTATAACTAGAGTTATTAATAGATAATTTATTATTAGCGAAGCTTGCATGCTTATGTAGTTGATCTTGTAATGGCATGAATGCCTATTTTTCACATGTAATCCTATTTTGAGGATGCATATCCTGGTGAAGGGAAATTCCCCACCCCTATATATATGTATTTATTTACACGGTTAGAGGGTCAGCCTGTTTTTATAAGGTTATGTTGTTGGTTATGATGCACACATGATCTTATGGATGATACTATTATGTATGTATTCATTCTTTGTTTTATGCAGTGATTAATACAATGGATATTTTGGTTGGATATTGGTTATTGACTTATCTGTAACTGGATCTTGCATGGTAAATCTGATCTTGATTCTTGTTTAGTTCATTCTTGCATATGGTTGTGATCTAGATCTGGTAATGCGGTTTATCTTTGCATGGTTGTTATGGATCTAGAATGTATGTGTGTTTATCATGATAACTCCTTGAACAAAGCTACCATAAAAGAGGTACCTGGTACCCTTGCATTCTTGAGTGAGATGCTCAAATCTATCTAAGTGATGTGCCAACGTGCCTTGGGCTATGTATTGGTAAAATAAAAGACTACATTTTGGTTCCGTTTTCGAGGACATCTTTTTCAAGTTTTTTCAAGGATGTTGCATGATGAAGACATATTGGTTGATTTTGGCCAGTATTAAGAGTTGGGTAGATAATTTAGAGGAAGATTTTTCTCCCAGATTTAACATTGGACCTAATTTTGATGCGCACACGTGGGTTGAGGAACATATGTATCATGAGATCTATGAGATTTTTCTCTTATTTTCCCATAGAGTTGTATGAGTGGCTGGTAGCATATGCATCGAAGAGAATTCGAGATATAGAACAATTTGTTTGGACACAAGAAGATTACCAGACTTTGCATGATGTTGATTTGACTTGGACACATGTTGTAGATCTTTGGTGGAGTGGTGTTTTGCATAGTTACACTTTGGAGTATGTTGTTTCTGACTTATTCCTGTCCAGAGGTTGTTAAGTTTTAGTTCTTGCGTGAACCCATAGGATTTTATTTATGTGATATCCCTTTAGTGATTAATATCTTTATTGTAACTCTAGATTTGGAAGAGCGACCTATGGCTAGCTAAAACCCACTGCGCATGGGGCCAGGAGCAAGGTGTGGTGAAAGATGGCAGACCTGGAGGAAGAAAGGTAGAGAGAACAAAATGTGGCTTAAGTATAATGAAGTGTGGGAGATGGAAATTAATGAGGAAGCATGGTGTTGAGGAGTCTATGGAGTTACAGTGGATACATGCGGTGCATGAAGGATTTGAGGTTGACGTGGAGAGCATGGAACCCGAGCAGCTAGTACTCCCTCATTCAGGTAAGTGCACTGTAGAGAATCCCCTTCGGCTTCATGATGAGAGACATGTCTGATGAAGAAATGATAAAGATACATGGGCACACATCTGATCCCACCTGACGACCTAGCCCTTGTGCTTGGTGTTCCATTCCTTAAGATAGTTATTGAGAATCAAGCTAGTATAGGTACTTCAGTAGTGACATGTAACTTCAATTTTCCTTTGAGTAAAGAATTTAATCAGATAACACATTCATCTATGGTGGCACAGATGTAATCTTTGTTATTTGGGGGTCTGGTTGGAGGAATATTTTCTAGCGCGTCATCTAAACAGAATATGGGTGCGTAGGACGTTGGTAATATGTCTGGAAGTAGAACACAAGGCAGACACAGTTAAATTTAGTACAAATACTCACATACAGGAGGAGGATTAGGTGGTTCGAGATCTAGTGGATTTGGTGGTTCTGGAGGTGGAGGGAATATTGGAGGTAATACAGGTTCTAGGATCTGGTGGGCACAGTCTGCACCAACCCCATAAAGTTTATTATGAGATGTCTCTTCACCTACTAGAATACAAAGGAATTAAAGATGCAGCTGAGCATGTACACATGTGTGAAATACTATGGCATGCACTAAGGGAATCACATCTCATGAGAATAAGTAAGTCAATTTTCTACCATGTTGCAAGGGGTGCGTGCATAGTTGGTATAAGAAGTATGATCCAAACCAGAATTGTGTAGACTACAACACGCTGTATGATGCTTTCTTAGTTGAGTTTCTATATACATGAGTTTGAACATAGAAAACATTCATTGCACTTGAAGGACATTAATGCAGGGCATGGTTGAGAGTGTTTGGGAGTATGATGCCCATTTTAAAACTATTGTTATCAAAGTTATCCTATGACATCCACCCTAGCCAACATGCTTAGTGGTTTGTTGGTGGATATGATCACACCTTTTAGAAGGGCACTCTCTCATAAGATGTTTACATATCTGCACAAGGATTTGGAAGTAAATCTATGCAGCTGAGGCAGTTGAGAACATAGACACTAGAGTTAGCCCATTTTTGGAAGCACATATTACATCTATGGAAAAATCAGTTGGAAAAATATCATCCAATTTAGCCCATGAGACACACATAGTGGTATTTGGTGCATGGATTGTGAGGTGGAAGGACATACTAAGGATAGTTTTCCTCATAAATCAGTGTAGGCCATGTTACTGGATTATGAGATCTGTCACTTGGATCATGATTCAAGTAGGTTCCCTTTACTATAGTGCACGATCAGGAAGAACGTGTCTTGTTATTGTAAGATTTGTAATCTCTACCACTCATGATATAAAGAATTACATATTGATTGATCATATTCATGATGCTATTGAAACTAGTGTACATCAGACCAATGTTGCAAATAATTCTAAGGAACAAGGTGAACATCATAATCATAATCACAATGAAGGGTACTCTGATGGAGGTGGTAGAGGTAGAGGTTACCGTGGAGGATTTAGAGGCTAGAGGTCATGGTGGTGGAAGAGGTGAATTCCCACGTGGGAAGATATTTTACATGCAAGATCCCCTGATCATTATAGGTATGAATTCCCTCAGAACATTATTTTCTCATGGTGCGGAAAGAATCACAAGTTTGAGGAATGCCCATAATTTGTATGATCATATGAGAAAGCAACACAAGCAGGATAAGGGTGTAGGAATGGTTAGAATATAGTGTGTTGTGGAAGATCAGATGGATGCCGAACTTAGCTCCTGATCCTAAGGTAATACATGTGTTAGTGACTACACACACTGAGGCTGCACATGCTCATGAGACTTTGAAGCAGAAGTCTGTTATTACAAAGAATGAGGTAATGCAATGCAAAGAATCTAGATCCTTCCCATCAGAAAGGAAGTTTATTAGTAAACTATGGAGGTTATTAGAAACTTACATGGTGAGATATAATGCTTAAAGGAGTAGTCATAGAAGTTGGAGCAGGAAAAAGTAGTTGAGCTTCCTCAGAAAGACGTTGATGACTTAAAGGAGGTTTGTAAGATGATGTGCCAGGAAAAAATCATTCCTTTGTTAGGGGAATGGTTAAGGGAGAAGGTACCACACACTGGAGTTGAGCACAAGAGATAGATATTGCATGCAAACTTACCACCTCACATTTTTGAATACGATAAAGAGATCACTTTGAATACAGTTGTTGATGGATGGTTGTTGAGTAACATTTTGATTGATACAAGTGCAGAAGTAAATGTACTCACTTGAGATGTGTGGAATCAGATGGGAAGGCCACCATTACAACCATCTTAAAATGTGCTTGTATATGGCGAAAATAGGACTAAATGCCACACCCATTGGAGTATTGAAGGATGCCACTATTACTATACAAGGGGCCAAGTTTATTAGGGACTTTGAGGTCTTGGCACTTGCCGAAGCAGATAGTTTTCTAGCATTTCTTGGGTGCCCTTGGTGTTATGCGAATAATGTTGATTTATTCTTTAATAAAGGTTATATCATTTTTGAGAACAAAGAGGAGTGCATAATTATTCCATTGACATATGGGAAATATGTACCTTATGTAGAACCTTTAAGCGAAGAAAATTTGAACAGAATATATGCGCACACATTTAGAGATCTTGAGTTACTCAAGCCATCTAAGGAAGGAGTTATTCAGTGGGATGATGCTTCAGTCAATGAGTAATACTACAAGTATTTTCTGTGATAACTGGGTGCATGGAACACATGAAATGGTGGTGTGAGAGATCAAGAACACAATTACTCGCGTAATCAGGCCACACATGGTTAGGTGGTTAGGCATTAACTAGGTACCTTGGTACAATATACTGGTAATGTTAATCCTAATGTATTTCTGTGCACCATGGAAGCTTGCTAGACAATACCAAGTAGTAAGAAGAAATATGCTAGTTTATACCCATGTGCGAATACAATAATGTGTTGGTGGACTAGACACATAGAGATAACCTTTTGGAGTGTGCAAGAAGTGAGAATCACCCTCTCTAATAGGTTTCTTAGGAACAATGTACCCTCTAAGATATGTGAAATTTCATGGGAAGGATTCTGCTTCGCATCACATTCAAAAGTGTGAGAGACTCTGGATGGAGGGGCAAGAGGCCTTGCCACCATCACTTTGGGTACATAAGTTCTACGTCACCCTAAGTAGATGCACACATGTATGGTATGTTCATGCAAAGTTAACAAGGATAATAGTTGATTGAAAGGAGATGACCTCAGGTATGATCTATACATTTGATTATTTTTATACTAAACCTCTGGTCAATGAAGAACTACAGATTATCAAGTGCCTTACATTGGAGGATAGTGCAATAGTTAAGGAAATCCTAGTTAGATATGTTTGGCAAGATAGATTAAGAGGCTTGCTTTGAAGAAGAGGAGACAGATGAGGAGAAGCTTGGGTGTGTCTGATTGGAAAAAGAGAATGGTAAGTTGGTCTACATGATTGATGATGAGGAAGTGGAGAATCCGGATGTTGACCACACTGTAGGTATGCATGAGGTATCAGATAGTGCTAATGAAAAGGTGCATGCTTATCATGAGCCTATGAAAATGAAGAAAGTCAACATTGGGACAAATGCATAACCTAAAGAGGCCATTATTGGTGATTATTGGTCTGACTTAGAGGTTGCAAAGATAATTGAGCTAATGTGTACGACTTCCGGGACTTATTTCCTAGAGGATATCATGAGTTGAAAGGGGCACACCACTCTTTGGGAGAGATGAGGATAAATTTAAAAGAAGGTGCGTGTGCGGTTAGGAAGAGGCCTTACAGGATGAATCCTAATCTACACATGTCAAAATTAAGAAGAGATTGATAAGATGTTGAAGTCTAGGATCATTGAGCCCATTGAGGAGTTAGAGTGGGTTAGCCATATGGTGATAAGCATAAAGAAATATGGTAGGATAAGAATATGTGTGGACTATAGGGAGTTGAATGTTGCTTGTGTAATAGATACTTTTCCCACACATTTTACAGAAGAGATCTTGGAAGGTGTTGCAGGGTGCGAGATTTGATCTTTCACTGATGAATTATCGAGTTATCATCAAGTGCACATAGCTGAAGAATACTGAGAAAAGACAACTTTCACCACTGAATGGGGAATTTTTTCATATACCATTAAGCCCTTTGGGTTGAAGAATGCACCTGCAGCCTTTTTGCACATTGTTGTATAGGATTTTGAAGAATTTATACACAAGTTTTTACAGGTTTATTTGGATGATTAGACAATTTATGGGCTAGTAAAAGATCACTGTGACAACTTGAGATTCATGTTTGGGTTCTATAGGTAGTTAAGCATCTCATTAAATGTTAATAAGTGTATCTTTGCTACACCCTTTGGGAATTTATTGGGACACATTATTTGTAAAGAAGGTTTATTCGTAGATCCTACTGAGGTTGCAGTTATCTTGGGTTTGGAAGAACCTACTAATCATAGCGAGGTGCGCGGATTCTTAGGACATACAAGTTATTAGAGGAAGTTAATCAAGGGATATGCTAGGATTTACGCACCCTTGGAAGAATTTTTGAAGAGTAAAGGAAGGTTTATTGGGATGAGGTGCAGCAAAAAACGTTTATGACATTGAAGGAAAGACTTAATTCTATGCCCATTATGCACTTTCCTTCTTGGGATAAGCAGTTTCATGTACATGTTGATGCTTTTGGATTGGCCATTAGTGTAGTGTTATCACAACATGGTGAATGTATTGTTGATCATCCTATCTATTTTGCAAGCAGGAAATTGACCCTAGCTGAGCATAATTATATACATACAGAGCGTGAAGCATTGTCCATGATTTACGTGCTGCACAAGTTTAGATAATACTTGCTAAAAACTCTATTTTTGTTTTATACAAATCACGTGGTGCTTAAATATCTGGTCAATAAGCCTGTTTTACAAGGGCACATATATAGGTGGATAATCTTGTCTTAGGAGTTTAACTTTACATTGGTAGTAAAGACGGGAAAGAGTAACTTAGGACTAGATCATTTATCAAGGATTAACTTAGGAGAGGATGCGTAAAGCATTAAGGATAAAATTCCAAATACGCAGCTATTCAGATTGAACCACACACCCTCTAATTTAGAGGATATTTCTGTATTTTTGCATACATGTGTGACACTTGGGGGGATGAAGGATTTGGAGAAGAAATAACTTGCTATATGTGCCGTGCCTTATATGTTAATTAGTGGAGATTTATACAAGTTAGGCTAGGATGAGGTTTTGTGTCGGTGTGTACTTGAGCATGAGCGTACTGCCATTATGGAGGAATATCATGGTGGGATTGCAGGTGGACATTATGCAGGAAATTATACTATGTGTAAGATTCTATTGGTAGGCCTTTAGTGGGAAACACTTTACAAGGATTGTGTAGAGTATTGTAAGGCTTGTGAGCATTGTCAGTGCCTTGGAAGGCTTAAGCATAGGGATGAAATTCCTTTGAGGCCTATTGCTAGTGAAAAACCTTTTTGAAAGTGGGCAATTGAATTTTTGGGCCCTATTTCGCCACCCGTGTGTAGGAATGGATCACGCTATATTATTTCTTGTACCGACTATCTTACATGGTGGTGGGAAGCAGTTCCTACAAAGGATTGCATGACAACTACATCAGCAAGGTTTCTATGGGAAAAAATAATCAATAGGTATGGATGTTCACTAAGTTTTAAAAGTAATAGGGGAACTCATTTTATTAAAGAGACCATCAGGATACTATTGTTAGAATTTATGGTGGCACACCATAAAACAACACCCTATCACCAGCAAGAAAATGACACTGTTGAGGCTTTCAACAAGATATTGGGTCATATATTGACAAATATTTGTGATGTTGTAAGAAATAATTGGGCTGAAAAAGTCTTTCATGTACTTTGGGCATATAGGAAAACTTATAAAAGATTGAACAAAGCTACACCCTTTCAATTTGTGTTTGGTGTAGAAGTTGTTTTACTAGTGGAATTTATGTTACCTTCCCTGTGTATTGTGTGCACAAGTAGATTGGATGATGAACAAGCACTTGAAGAGTGTATTGATAAACTAATGCAGTTGGATGAAAAGGTGCGTTATAGCTCGTTGGAACCTGAAGATAGAAAAGGCCAGGAAGAAGGCATGATGCGATATGGATATTAAGAATAAGCAGTTTGAGGTTGGACAAATGGTCCTTCTATATGATTCAAAGTTTGTACACCATACTGCAAAGTTCAAAGTGCATTGGTTGGGACCGTATGTTGTGACCTATATAATTGATTCAAGTGCTTTCTAGTTACAGGTGCTGGATGAGACACTATTGTTGGGTTATTTCAACAGCAGTAGGTTGAATCCCCACTATAAATAAGTCTTCTTGGTGTTTGCAATAAGGCAATATTACCAATTAGTTTAGATTTCATTTAATTCATTCCTTTATATGTGTTTTCTTTCCTTGTCACTATGCGTTATCAATTTAGTTTTGTGTTTTTTTGTACTAAGCGCGCTTGCGCGCCATAAGATGATTAATATATATTGAATTCTTACACAAAGGACCACGCATACTTTTAGTGTGGGGTGGAGTATATACAGGATAAATGGGCCAAGTTTGAACATTCTCTAGAAGATAGGTATGCATAGAGAAATATTGTGTAGGTACTTGAAGTAAGGGTGTAGATAAAGAAAAATTGCTCATGAATAAAGACCACGTGTGGATGAATGGATGCATAGTGTAATGCGAGGTAGGCTGTAGCAGTGGAAACTACTTGGTTTGAAGTACATTGAATAATCATGGTTCATGAAGGAGCACGTAAGGGAATCTGTGGCCGAGAAGTAGTAGGCATGCCAAAAGGTTATTACTGGGGTATGAAAAAATCAGCACGGAAAAGGAAAGAAATGCCATTTAATGCTAAATACAGTGGTAGGTGGAGAATAATAAATGCAGAGGAATTTGTAAAAGTTATAAAATTCAGGCTTTATCATTTTCACCTTACATTATGAAATGTTCGAGTGAGTTGAAGAGCGAGTGTCGTAGAGAAAGTGCGAGAGAGCTGTGATAGAGATTGAACCAGACATATTTTTGCACAAGACTGGTTAGTGCTCCATTAGAGAGAGTGTTTGAACAAAGAAAAGGCATGTAGGGAATAAAATTGACAAGTTAGGGCACACGGGTTTTAAGTTGCAGAGATCGATTCGATTGTAAGAACACTATTTTATTATCACTATGGCACGAAAGTGAGCACTTGGAGTGATTAAAAGGGGAAGGAGATAAAAAAATTTAAAAGCGGAGGTAGAAGATACCCCCAAGAATCAATTTTTAGAAATACAGTACCCAGAAATATTAGGAGTCCCATCTCCGATGCAACAAAGTGAGTGACTACAACCATCAAACAAAGGATAATAAGGAAAAATTGGAAAAACTTCTGATGGTGAAAATAACTCTATGAACAGAAAATGACATGGCTATTTACAACAACACATGAGAGAAACTACTATTAAATGTGGGAGTTTTGTAGCTCTATGCACTCCCATATTTTGGAAAGCTAGAAAATATTTACTAATGGTTGATGAACTGAGTCAATGAGGACTTATTTTATTTTGTTGGGGGTGAATGAGACTTAGCACACTCCTGATTAAGAGATTGATAGGTTTGAGGAGTTCGAGCACTGAAATCAGTAGTGATATTACTGACGATGAAGGTATAAAGGTAACTAGGAAAGCACCGTCTTATGCAAAGGGAGGGTATGGAATGGATATCTCCAAGTTGGAGAAATACCTTTTCATTCAGGCAACAACGCACCTCCTCACCAAACTGAACAATCAAAAGCATTGGTCACAAGTGAACAAAAGATGGTTGCAATTTGCCAAGAAGATGACAAAAGGAGTCATTTAAAATTTTTTATAACTTCATTGTTGAGACTATCGTTGTAGAGGCGTACCAAGGAGACACGATAAGTTTTAGTGCTATCATTTTGTCTATTGTGTTTGTAGAAATCGGAGTGCCCACCGGGCCAAAAGATAATATTTGGAAATATCGTAAAGAGAAGAAGTCCCATGCAGAGATATTTTCAAAATATACATGTGATGGATACATGAGTGGACCCTACAAGCAAAGGATAAAACTATGGTATGAGCATCTGTACGTTGCATTTGAATATGAATGGAGAATACCCAAGGATCTTCCTTCGGTATTGAATAAATATGCTCAATTTGATGTTTACCAACATTTTTGCATAGGGAACTTTCTAATGAAGGATGGGAAGTGGAGTCCATGGTGCAAGCTTCCATATGCCTCCATAGCGTGTTATTTCTAGGCATATGTACACAAGTTTTCAAATGCATGCAGGTTGCTCTTCAATTTAGATAAAGTAGACTATGATTATCATATACTTTAGAAGACATGCGTCTACCCGGGTAAGTCTGCTTACATTGAGAAGTTAATTTTTGATGATATCAATATTAATTCTACGAGTTTGGAAATTGGGAAGAATGAAGTGGCTAAGGTATACATCTATCTTAAGCCCAAGTTAGAAAATGGAAAATACATTGAGAATAAATTCAAGATCCCTAAATTTCCCAAGGGGAAACATACTGTGGGAAAGTTGCAGGATGAAGAATCTACTTTGCCCCATGATGATGAAAAAGAAGAGGATGAAGAACTAAGGGAAGATAGTAGCAGCCTGGAACGACAAAAAAATGCAGCCAGCTACATGAGAGAAGAGAATGCGTGAGCCAAATCCACTAAGGAAAGAAGAAGATGAAGAAGAAGGGGTGGACACAGGCGTTGTGGAGATAGGTTCAGAAGAGGGCACTTAGGAAATTTTTTTTAGGAGAGTATTGAGGAGAGGATATTCCAAAAGGTAAGCACTGAGGGGGGAGAAGGATGAAGAAATGTATAAAACTCCTACAATTGATTATATTAATGATCCTACCAAGATCATTCGTGCTAGGTTCCAAAGTAATTTGAAGCTTGAGGAACTTTATGGCTGGGAGTTGATGGTGTTGGGGTGTGGATCCTTTTTTTTGGTCTTCTCAAATCAGTATTGAAGTGTGGAGTTTGAATTGGTAAGATGAAAGGTCATGACCATTTATTTTCCAGCCATGGGAAGATGAAAGGTCATGACAGTTTCTTTTCCAGCCGTGGGAAGATGAAAGGTCATGACTTTCAAACTTCTAGGGTCAGCTTTTGGACTTCTTAAAGGATTGTAAATCTATAAATAGAGGTGTTAGGGTATCTTAAATATATCTTATGTGTTTAAGAGGTCTTGAGTCTTAGTGATCAAGAGCTGATCAAGAGTGATCAAGGTTAAGCAATTGGGTGTCAATTGTGGTTTAGCATCTTTGGAATTTTGTTGTGAGTTCATAACTGAGAGAAGACTATGAGAGTTTTTTTACTCTTGTTGATAATAAAATTTGAGCAAGTTCTTGGTGGACGTAGCCCACATTGGGTGAACCATGTTAAATCTTGTCTTGTCTTCTTTTGTGCATTATTTATTTATGTTGTTATATTTCTACATGTATACTTCTACTATATAGTTTCCTACTGCTGTGATTTGAGGAATTGTTTCCGCATATTTGTTCTCTAATTCCTAACAACTGGTATCAGAGATTTGGTGGTTTTTTTCTGAAGTGGTAAATCACAGGGAAAGTTTAGCTTGAGTGGGAGCTATGGTGGATGAGGGCAGATCAAGGGTTGAGAAGTTCAATGGGCAGAACTTTGGTTTGTGGAAGATGCAAATGGAGGATTACTTATATCAAAAGGACCTCCATGTTCCTTTGGTTGGAAAAGGAAAGAAACCTACAACCATGTCAGATGAGGATTGGGAGTTTCTAGATAGAAAGGCACTTGGGGCAATTCGGTTATGCCTTGCATCTTCGGTTGCTTTCAACATATCACAGGAGAAGACCATGGAAGGTCTCATGAGTGCATTGGGGAAGTTATATGAAAAACCCTCTACCTCTAATAAAATATTTTTGATGAAAAATTTATTTAATATGAAGATGTCTGAGAATGGTTCTATTGTTGTTCATTTGAATGAATTTAATATGGTTGTGAGTATGTTAAACTCGGTAAAAATTGACTTTGATGATGAGGTCAGGGCTTTGTTGATTTTGTGCTCCTTAATAGATAGCTGGGACAACTTGGTTATGGCTGTAAGTAATTCAATCTCTAATAATTCAAAGCTGAAGTTTGAGGATGTAATAGGTGTGATCCTAAGCAAGTAAATGTGAAGGAAGAGCACCGGAGATTCTTCTACTTCTGGAAATGCTTTGACGGTGGAGAGCAGAGGGAGACAAAAGAACAAAGGGAAAGGTAACCATGGGAAGTCAAATGATAGTGGAAGGTCAAAGTCCAAGAGTAAGTTAGAATGTTGGCACTGTGGGAAGGTTGGTCATGCTAAGAAATATTGTTGGGCTCTTCGGGATAAGAAGAACAAGAAGGAGGAAACTAAAGAGGTAAATGTGGCAACAGGTGATGTTTGTCAGGATGCCTTAATTATTTCTTTAGATAATATTGTTGAGTCTTGGGTGTTAGATTCAGGGGATTCTTTCCATGCCACCCCACATAGACATTACTTTACTAATTTTGTTCAAGGAGATTTTGGACATGTATATCTTGGTGATGATGAACCATGCAGAATAGTAGGGAAAGGTTGTGTTCAGGTGAAAATGTAGAATGGGAACACATGGCTACTTAAGGATGTCAGGCATGTGCCTAAGTTGAGGTGGAACTTGATATCAATGGGTCAACTGGGTAGTGATGGTTGTATGGTTAGTTTTACAGTGGATTCTTGGAAGGTTACCAAGGGATCTCTTGTGGTTGCAAGAGGTAAGAAAACTAGTACTTTGTATTTAACCAGTGGTGCTGATTATTGTAATTTAGTTGCTGCAGATGGAGATGCAAATTTTGTGGCACCAGAGACTCAGTCATATGAGTCAAAAGGGCATGTAGATTATAAAGGACAGGTTTCCAAGATTAAAGGAGTTAGATTTAGACTTCTGTGAGGACTGTGTTTATGGAAAATAGAAGTGGGTGAGATTCCTCAAGGTTGGACCTACCAGGAAGGAGGGTAAGTTGGATTTAGTGCATACAGATGTATGGGGGCCAGCTAAGGTAAACTCTATTGGTGGTTCATGTTATTATGTCACTTTCATTGATGATGCAACTAGAAAAGTTTGGGTATATTGCATTAGAAAGAAATCTGATGTGTTTGAAACCTTCAAAAGATGGAAAGCCTTGGTTGAGAATGAAACAGGTCTCAAGTTGAAATGTCTCAGGTCAGATAATGGAGGGGAGTATTGCAGCAATGAATTTCTTGATTACTGTTTGGTAAATGGGATCCACAGGAAAAGAACGGTTCCAAATACTCCACAAGAAAATGGAGTGTCAGAGAGAATGAACAAGACAATCATGGAGTGTGCTAGGTGCATGAGGTTACATGCGGGGCTGCCACTCATGTTTTGGGTGGAAGCGGTGAGCACAATCTGTTTATATGATTAACAGAGGACCCTCTATGGATTTGGATGGAGGTACACCTGAGGAGGCTTGGTCTGGTAAGAAAATTGATTACTCATTTCTTAGAGTATTTGGATGTGAGGTATTTGTTCACATTGATAAAGATGATAGGACCAAGTTAGAGGCTAAGTTGAGAAATGCACCTTTGTTTGGATATGGTGAGGATGACTTTGGTTTCCGTGTTTGGAGTCTTAAGGACAAGAAAATATTTCAGTCTAGAGATATTGTCTTTAATGAAAAATTCATGTATAAAGATTAGTTGTAGGAACAGAAAGAGGAATCAAAGAAAGAATACATAGTGTTAGAGGACATTGTGGACAACAAGGTGTCCAAGGGGCCAGTTCAGGTGCAACATGTTCTGGCACTAGCCAGTTCAGGAACCTACTCATTAGGAACCCCAAACTCCTGAGGTGAGAAGGTCTTCTAGGGTAAGAAGGGAACCTGAATGATTTACTCCATCTTTGAATTATTTATTGCTCACTGACAGTGGAGATCTAGAGTGCTTTGAGGAAGCAGTGCAGGTGGATGCCAGGAAGAAGTGGGAGTAGGCCATGGATGAAGAGCATAGATCTCTTATGGAAAACCAGACTTGGGATCTGGTGGAGCTACCCGAGGGAAAGAGAGAATTGCAGAACAAGTGGGTGTATAGAATCAAAGAGGAAGATGGAGGTAGGAAAAGATACAAGGCCTAGTTGGTGGTCAAGGGATTTACACAGAAGAAAGGTATAGACTTTGATGAATTTTTTTCTCCTGTTGTTAAAATGACTTCTATTAGAACTGTTCTTGGTTTAGTAGCAGTAGAAGACCTACACTTAGAGCAGTTGGATGTGAAGACTGCATTCCTTCATGGTGAGTTGGAGGAGGAATTGTATATGCAGCAGCCACAGGGTTATGAGGTCAAAGGGAAGGAGAGGTTAGTGTGTAAATTGAAGAAGAGCTTGTATGGCCTAAAACAAGCTCCATGGCAGTGGTACAAGAAGTTTGACAGTTTTATGCAGGAGCAGGGTTACTCCAGGTGTCACTCAGACCATTGTGTGTACATCAAGAAGTTTCTTGATGGTAGTTATATTATTCTGTGCCTGTATGTGGATGATATGCTTGTTACAGGGAAGAACATGCAGGAAATAAAGGTACTCAAGAAGTAGCTAGGTGACTCCTTTGCTATGAAGGATTTGGGGGCAGCAAAACAAATCCTTGGTATGAGAATAACTCAGAACAGGAAAGAGAGGAAGCTGGTGTTATCTCAAGAAGAGTACATAAAGAAGGTCTTGGAGAGGTTTAGTATGTAGGATGCTAAACCGGTTAGTACCCTTTGGCAGGTCACTTTAAATTATCAAAGGAGAAGAGTCCCAAGACTGAGGAGGATAAAATCCAGATGTCCAGGGTACCATACTCATCAGTGGTTGGTAGCTTGATGTATGCTATGGTATGCACTAGGCCTAACATTTCCCATGCAGTGGGAGTAGTGAGCAGGTTTATGAGTGATCCAGGTAGAGAGCACTGGTAGGCAGTGAAGTGGATCCTTTGGTATTTGAGAGGGACCATGGGAGAAACATTGTGTTTCAGTGGATCAGACACTACATTGCGTGGTTATGTAGATTCAGACATGGCAGGAGATTTGGACAGCAGGAGGAGCATGACAGGTTATGTATTTACGGTTGGTGATACAACGGTGAGTTGGATTTCACGGTTACAAAAGGTTGTGGCTTTGTCAACCACAGAGGCTGAGTATGTTTCTACCATAGAGGCAAGCAAGGAGATGATTTGGCTACAATAGTTGCTTGATGAGTTGGGTCATAAGCAGGAAGTTGGGAGACTACACAGTGATAGTCAGAGTGTTATTCATTTAGCGAAGAACTCTACTTTTCACTCTAGGATGAAGCACATTCAGCTGAGATATCATTTCATCAGGGAATCTTTGGAAGAAGATAAGTTGAAGCTGGAAAAGATTCATACTAGTCAGAATCTATGGATATGATGACCAAGGTGGTCACAAGGGAGAAGTTGAAGTTTGTGTTCAACTTTGATTGGCCTTCATGGTTGATAATGAAGGGTTGAGAACTTTTCTCAGTAGGAACAGTCTCCAAGTGGGAGATTGTTGGGGTGTGGAGCCTGTTTTTGGTCTTCTCAAATTAGTATTGAAGTGTGGAGTTTGAATTGGGAAGATGAAAGGTCATGACCATTTCTTTTCTAGCCATGGGAAGATGAAAGGTCATGATAGTTTCTTTTCCAGCCGTGGGAAGATGAAAGGTCATGACTTTCAAACTTCTAGGGTCAGCTTTTGGACTTCTTAAAGGATTGTAATCCTATAAATAGAGGTGTTAGGGTATCTTGAAGATATCTTGTGTGTTCAAGAGGTCTTGAGTCTTAGTGATCAAGAGGTGATCAAGAGTGATCAAGGTTAAGCAATTGGGTGTCAATTGTGGTTTAGATGTGGTTTAACATCTTTGGAATTCTGTTGTGAGTTCATAACTGAGAGAAGACTATGAGAGTTGTTTTACTCTTGTTGATAATAAAATATGAGCAAGTTCTTGGTGGACGTAGCCCACATTGGGTGAACCACGTTAAATCTTGTCTTGTCTTCTTTTGTGCATTATTTATTTATGTTGTTATATTTCTGCATGTATAATTCTACTATATAGTTTCCTACTGTTGTGATTTGAGGAATTGTTTCCACATATTTGTTCTCTAATTCCTACCACGCGCACCTGTAAGCAGTTATCATGGAATATGCAGAATCACATGATGAACTTGATTTTGATGTATGTAAAGAATCATGTGTCTCTCAGAGGATGAATAAAGCCTCGCATTCCTGCCATGTAACAATTAAGCCAACTCAATTTTTAGATGAAAAAGTAATGCATTGCAAAAGGTATCTATAGAGGTTGCACATAGAAATATAGATAAGGAAAAAACTATTCAGACTTTGTTAGAATATAGAAAGGATAAAGAAGTAGAGATTAAGTTCCTAATAGAGGAAAAAGAGAGAGTTGAAGTGAAGGTGCATGCAGTACTTGATATGGCGGATAAGATTAGTGATGAAATTTTTCAGGTAAGGCCGCAGTTGGAAGAGAGAGTGGCTGAGAGATTCCCCTCTCCTATGCATTATTTGTGCACATTGGTTCACATGGTGTTGGATGAGGGTACAATCTGGATGATGAAACCAAAGGATGTTGAAGCACAAATAGAAAGAACTAAAGAAAGGATATCATGCGAAATTATAGGGTATGAGTCTTTGCCTCCAGACCTTGAAAGATGAGTTAAAAAAGGTAGATTTGGCATTAAACACGTGCATAGATCATGAGGCAATAATCAAGACAATGAATTTGGTTAAGGATAATATAGTCCTTGCAAAAAAATAAAATAAGACTCTTGGGTGCGAGGAGAGGATCAATTTAGTATCAAAAAAGCGTGATGTGCTTACAAAAACCCAGGACCCTCGCAAGGAGATAATCAAGAAAATATGGAAAATCATAGCGTGATGCATGAATGTGATGGATGAGATGGTCTCAGGTATGGTGAACGTTCTTAGAGTATTCCATAATGAGGGTGAGAACATAACCCTGGATGAGATGGAAGAGGTACTCACAGACATCCCTGACAAGACAAATAAGGTGCTCAGTGATTGGAATGAGTTAGAGGTAGAGATCAAAAGTGAGTATCTTGAGTTCATTCTACCTTCAGGCGGGTAAAGTGCCCATGTATTCTTTCATTTTTTGTGTACAATTATTGTTTTATTCCTTATTCTTTATTCATGGAGAGATAAGGCATGGTTTCTGTATGCACCTAAATTTACACTTGCTACATTGTCAAAAAATAGTTTAAAACCCCCAATGATGATTCATGTCTTTTTGTAAGGTGTTCGAGCTCCAAAGGCTATTTGTAGTTTATATTTGTAGCCTAGATTTCCTTTGTTAACTTTATTTTTCTTCCTCGCAGCTTCCCGCATGATTTTTCCTTGAGTTTTGGCCTTCAGTTACAAAATTGTCACCCTGCTTGGGTAGTGGTTCTATTTTTTCCACCCTTCTTGGGAAACGTTTCTATGTTTGTCACCCTACCTGGGTGATAGTTCTGTGTTTTCCACCCTACATGGGAGGTGGTTTTGTGTTTTTCACCTAGGCTTGGGCGACGGTTCTATGTTTACCACTTGTCACCTTGCTTAAGTGGTTGTTTTATATTTTCCACCCTACTTGGGTGGCAGTTTTGTGTTTTCCACCCTATTTGGGTGACGGTTCTGTGTTTTCCACCCTGTTTGGGTGAAAATTTCTGTGTTTTCCACCTTGCTTGGGCCGCAGTTCTGTGTTTGTAACCCTGTGCAAGGTGACAGTTTTGTGTTTTTCACCCTGCACATGGCAACGGTCCTGTATGAATTTTTCAGAATGTTCCAACGTGGATTTAGAGACGTGTTGTTTCACTTAATTTCACATTACACACACGTTTCTTACCTGTTTTAGCTGATTTCAAGTTTGATTGCCTTGTGGTGTCCTCTTATTTAGTTTTATTTGTGATTGATTTTGATTGTTAGTTTGACCTTCCTTTTCATTGTTGATGTAGCTACAAAATGGCTTGAACCTTTTCCCAGCTAATATTCTATAAATTGATTGCTTGTTTTCAAGCAAATGGCCAGTTATTTTTTTGTATCTTGCATAGTATTGCTGCAACAATCCTGCTAGAAATTGCATAGCCAAGATCTATTCACTTGTGTTATCTCTCTTCTACTTACATTGCAACCAAATTTCCTTCAAGATTCCATTGGTCAAGCGCCTTCTCCTGCTGTTGCCTCTGCATTCCCAATTCCATGGACACACAGAGCATGAAAAGAAAAACTGAGGGGGAAAATCATCACACAACTAGATTTACCTCTGTTCTGTGAATTCCATGTTGGATTTTTTATTTGATTTCCTTCATTACTGCAATTTATTACTGTTATATCATATCAAATAGAGTATAAAATCATTTTCCTTTCATTTACAAGTAGTTAATTAATTTCCAATAGGGTTTACATCTTTCATAGCATCTCCCAGTGACATATCTCCTTCTTCCTATCCCTATGGATTTGGAGAAGAGAATATCTATAGGGAGTTGTAGCCATTTTTAAGCCCTCTCAAAGAATAAGGAAATCCCATGCATGCCAACCTATCACCCAACGGGCGCTCACCTGAGGCATGCGTGACCGTCGAGTCCCTCCTTTATATGACATGTGTGAGAATGCATTATTTATGACAAAAAATTAAGTGAATAGATTGGAAAGGAACCATACATTCATCTTAGAGCTCATAACGACTTCTAGACTAATGTGTTCATTCATATAAGAAAAGCATTACAAAACATAGATCTGAATCATAACAAAAAAGAAATGCACAAGGGTTTACACCCACTCATATGAAATGTATATATGACCTGATTCATACAGATGTAAGTAGAACTGGAAACACACATATATTCATATTAAGCATGTTGATAACCACATTACATTAACTGGGGAAATCATAGATCCATATGATAGTGTAGACCAATGTCATGCATCAGAACTAGACTTAGGCCCTTCATAGTACAAAGAAAAATTGTTTAGACCCATCCCCTTGATACAACCTACTCCTAGAGATCCTCTAAACCCAACTTATGGAGCTCTCACTTCATTCATGCATGGCTTCGCCTCTCTCCAATTCTTGATCTTTCCATCTATCTCTATGTATATATTTCTTCTACCAGGTGTTCATGTATATAGCCTTATCAAGCACTACCATGGCTTTATGAAGTTTTAGATTGCTTGCCATGTGTCCGAGTGGTCCTCCATGGGAGCATGCTTCTTCAGATGTGAGCTCTCCATCCTTTTCCATGATGACCTTCTTGAATCTTCTATCGCAAGGTATATTCCTTCTGTGGGCACCAAGTTTCCAGGCTGACACCTTATCTACTTTGCATGCACAGTCGGGTCATGATTTCCTCGTGTTCTACTCGATATGCAAAATATGGCTAAGTCCCAAGATCTTTGCTCTGCCTTGCACGCGTGCCACTGGTTCTACCAAAGCCCTCCTAAAAACCCTATCCTGCATGCTTTCTCCTTATGCGTTCTTCTTCAAATAGACCATTGCGTGCCCACACGCCTTCTTGTACTTAGCCAATATTTTAGGGGCCCAACATCACCCCACACTACGCCTGTTCTCTACCCTTAGGAACACCTTATCAAATAATAAAGAATGACTGTCCTTGAATAGTTTGGAGAAAGAATAAAGGAATGAAAATTTTTGGGGAAGAATGAAAGAATGGGGAACTATGATTATTTCTGCAAGAGGAGAGGGAAATCTTTCGTCAAGTCTACCTCCAACTTAATCTAGGTATCAACTTCGCTCTATGCCTATTGACAAAGGTCATTGACTAGGGAACTCACCTCTTCAAATCTTAGCCATTCTCCTTGGGTATTCATCATCTCCACGATTCCCTCCAACTGTTTTCCCAAATCCTTGAGCACGTCCATCCTTCGAGTGATTTGGGGATACAACTCTTTTAGATGGATTTTGATTGAGCCCCACAAGGTCTCAATAGCCTCTTATTTATTCTCAACCTTAGCTAGAATTTTGTCACGTTCTGGCGTATTCCCCTTGTTCTTCTCCTGGAACTCCTTGAGATCTACTTCATGGGTGGCGACCAGAATGCTCGCCACTCTATCTCTATTGGTGCAGTTTTCATAAGCGGCCTCAGTAGCTTCGGTGACGGATTTCACATTCACGAGGAATTTATTTTACTGGGCCACAATGGCCACAACCTTCATCTTTTCCTCCTTTTCTTTGCAGGATGATGCCTCCTCCGTAGACTCCAAGGCTAGTGGTCGTGTTTCCATTGTGAGGACGCGGGTCAAGTCTTCTAGACACTCCAGGGTGGATCCATACTTTTGTGCTGATGGTGTTAGATCTAGATGCTTCAAGAAAATGGCATCTGTGATCATCTATGCTTTTTTGTAGACCTTGTGCACCCTTTCCTTCTCTTCTTTCAATTCATGCCTTAGTTACACGTTGATTAGCTCCTCCCGCTTTAACTACTTGGTTCTCTTCTCCAGCTCCTTTCCCATTTCTCCAGTTATGCCTCTATGAACTTCACCCTGTCATTCCTCCTGAAGATTCTGGCCTCTACTTCCACTAAAATTTTGTTCAGTGCATTGCAGATTTATTCGTCTGATAGCCGCTCAACGTTTACCAAGGGGTTGTCACCATTTGACTCTGGTACCTTCATTATTTCCCCTTATATCACTTCAAATTATGATTCATCGATGTGGGAATCAAATTCCCAAGAAAGCATTTTCCTTATCTGAGGGTATTTACCTTCCTCATCAAATGATGTCATAGCCAAGAGTTTCTCAGTTGGTATGGTGCTTTGAAAGCATGTGCACAACACCTTGTTCAGGTCATCAATATAGCCCATCCTATGAACTTGTGATACCTCTGTGCTTTTTCTCCTTGTGTGTGTGGCCTTAGAAAAGCTCACAACCAAAATGGGATCCCCTTCCATGCTGTCATATTCCTTTTCTACGCTTTCCTCCTCTGCTTCCTTCATCACTAGGTCCATGCTATGTTCCATCTCTTGCTCTACTAGGTCTTCGATGATATTGGATACTTCCTTCTCCACGGCCTCATCTATCTGTTCCTTAGTGAGGCTTGTGGTCCTTTGTTCTTTTATAACCTCCTCAATTACCCCTTATCCTAAGTATCCTCTTCTTCCTTGTCATTCTCCCTCTTGGAAAAGATGTATTCATTTTCTTCTTCCTCTCCTTCCTCCTCTGCATCATGAACCTCATAGATAGGATGGTCCTCACCTCCTGGTTCATCTTCATCATCACCATCTCTTTCATCTCTATAGGCCTCCAAGCTATTTGTATCCTCCGAATCATTTTCTTATGTCACCTTCTGCTTCTTCCTGGTAGGATATTCTACTTCCTTCTCCTCTTCCTCTAGTGACATCTCCTGGGTGACGGGTTCCTCGTGCTACGACAATTCTTCCTCTGGAGTCCTTACTTTCATTGGGGTCTTATTTCTCCACATATAAGTACTAGGCTTAGCACTTGTCTTTAGCGTGCTTACCGCTTGTGTAGCCTGAACATTTGGTGCCTTCTACACCTCTTCCCTTTCCCTCTTTTTTGGCGCAGGCTTCTTTCTTCCTATGGGGTCCTCAAGGATGGATACATCATTTTCCAAGTATGCGGCCTTTTCAAATTTTGGCCTGATGCGAAGGTATATTATTGCTACATCCCTTCCAACGATTGAAAATGCCACTGGTTTCATTATCCGTATCTTGTGGGAGACATATCTCTCCACGTATGCACACTTCTTGGGGTAAAATAACTTTCTGCACACCTCCCTATGGTCTTGATCCACCTCACTAAGGCCAAACCTTAGTCTCTTGGCCTCTTTGAATATGTTCACTCTTGCTTATAAGTATTGTGCAGTGAAGGAGAAGGGAAGCTTACACCATGGGCTCATTATTTCGTCTATCAATCTAAATCTGCCAATGTAGAAGTGTTGATATACCACAAATTCTAATTCTCCTTACATGAGCATGGGTAACTACTATGCAATTCTCCATTCCTCCCTAAATGCGTCCCTCATGCGCTTGTACCATTTCTCTAAACGTTCCTTGTGAGTGGTTGTCATTGTCTCACAAGTATATTTTGTGAACCACTTCGTGGGTGAGGGATCCTATTTTGGGTACTCCCAAACAAACCTTTCTAGCCCATCAGGCACTCCAATCTCTGAGAAAACAATGGTGAGGAGGACATTGCCAAATAGTAAATTTTCGCCTTCTTGCTTGCTGCTAATGATTTCATCCGTGATGAAAGTGGACAAGTTGTAGATGGTCCCCTCAAATATTTTCTGGCACATGTTCAGCCATGCCTTGTTCACTTGAGTCCATCTCTCTTGGTCATTGAGCTTGGTTACCAAGTGTGTGGCCATCCTCATCATGGGGTATGGTATCTTTGTGATGTTAAAGTATTGTGATCCTTTCTTATAGTCATATGCAGAAATTGTTTCCTTGATGGCCTCCTTGTTGCTCAGGTCATCATCAATGTTATCCCCTTCACAGATAAGGCATGTGAACTTGGAAATTAAATCAGGAGTTATGCACATCTTGCGCCCCACGAAATAAAAATGGTCTTCGTGAGCGTGTGCCATTAGCCACTGGTAGAGGTGCTCAGGTTTGCCAAAGTAGGGTAATTCATAAAGTTGTAGTAATCTTGCCTTCTCCAACTTAACCTTTACTTCATCATTATAGATGGACATGCCTTCTGGTGTCCTCCTATTTGTTGGGTGAACCAACTCCAAAGCCATTTATTTTTCTGCCATGCTGGTGTGGTGATTATAGTAACTTACAAACATCTTTTGCAAATGAGATTCCCATTCTTTTTTTAGCAATACCCGATCTGGGTATTTCATCTCCGCATACCATTCTTCATTTGTGCTTGCAAAGACAACCATTTTCTTCCCCTTGCCTTTGCCCTTCTGCTTCTTAGGTGAGATGGTTGCTTTCTTTAGTGCCATTCTCCTTATTAGGTTATCACTTAAAACATCTTTTCCTTTCTCTTCTCTACCACTTTATCCAACCCTAATGCACAACCTTGAGAAGAAACCCTCCTACACCGTGCCCTAGACACCAAACCCTAACTGGAACAATTCTTCCACAAGATGATGCTTCAACAACTTCCTTAACGCCCGTGTACTCCTTTCTTAATGGTTTGTGGATCTGCTCTAGTAATGTCCTCTCAGATTTCTTCAAATTTTCTTAGCGCAGATCACCTTTGGATTCCCTAGTTTATGAGATTTCTTTTCTCTTTGTAAATGCAAGGTAAATAATGAAGTGCACGACTTCTTATTTATAGTTTTTCCTTCTTTCCAGCATTAAATACTATTTTACCTACCACCATACTTAGTATTAAATGTGACTTTTTCCACCAAGCCGACCTTACGCACCTTCACTTACGTGCCCAACCTTTCACAAAAAAACTTCTACAACCTTCTAGCGCGTAAACAATCCATCCTGACAAAAGACTCTTATGCACATGTTAACAACGCCGAAGGCACTTCTTCTTCCCTTCACCTAATTTTTGCTCTCCCCTACCTCATGTTATTCCTGTACTTCTCTCTGTATGTGGTTTCTCTAGTCTTATCTTGACACCAACATTTTTCACCCACCTCTTCTTCCATCCACTTCCTTCATCCTTGCGCGCTTTGTATCCATCAACCAGGGAGTTCATCGCAACTTCTATTGCCAGTTCAATTTGTAATACAGGCCTATACTTAACATTACTCCACCCCACACTAAAACAGATGTGTAGTCCTTTGTGCATGCACAACCTTTAAAAAGTAATGTGGTTACCGGTGCCTAAGGCGTAAAAGAAACAACAAAAAAAACAACAAGAAAGGGAAACACAAGAAAGGAAATTTGCATAAAGGGAAACTTATACTAAATGGAAAAACTGCCTTATTACAAACACCAAGAATACTTATTTATAGTAGAGATTCAACCTACTTCCATTGAAATGGCCTGGTAATCTCATTCCATCCAGTGCTCTCAACTAGCATGTACCTGAATTAAGGATATCCGAGATGATATAGGGACCCAACCAATGGAATTTCAGCTTTTTGGGATGGCACATAAACTTGGAATCATATAACAATACCATATGCCCAATCTCAAATTATTTGTTTATGATGTGGTAATAATGTCATGATTTTTGTTTATCCTTTTCAATCTTTTGACTCTATCTGGCTAATGATCATCTCTCGTCTAATTTCATCAAAATTTTAATCCTTTCCTCTAGTGCTTGTTCGTCGGCTAATCCTCCTCTGCGTGCTATATGTAGATAAGGTAACATAAAATCAATGGGTAGGACAACCTGTATGCCGAACACAAATTAGAATGGTGTGTATTTATTCAACCTCTTATAGGTTGTCCTATACGCCCATAGAACTATTGATACTTTGTCATCCCAATCTCATCTACCAACGTCACAAATTTTGGTCAGGGTATGACTTAGTATTTTACTAAATTCCTCAACATTTCCATTTTCTTGTGGATGGTAAGGGGTGGTCTTATGATGAGCCACCATGAGGTATGCTAACAGAACTCTGATGGTCTCATTTATATAACACTATCATTTTATCTATCTCCTTCTTGACTCGTATGCAAAAATTTGGATTCATTCGGTATGGCTTTTTCTGGATTAGGCACACACCTTCCTTCATTTTTATCTTCATCTCACCTAAGGAATGGTGGACACCTTTGAGTTCATGATACCTGCGGGGGAATAAATCCCATAATTCACGTAACAGATCAATGATATTTGAGACCTCATTTTCTGACCAATAGTCTCCAATGATTGCGTCCTTGGGTTCTGTCTCTGACCCAATGTTAACCTTCTTCATTTTTAAAGGCTCATGGTAAGTGTGTGTCCTTTCATCAGTGCTATCAATAACATCATGTGTACCTACAGAGTGGTTAACATCTAGACTCTCCATTTCCTCTCCATCTATGACATAAACCATATTTTCTATTTCCTTTTCTATGCATACTTGCTCAAACTACATCTCCTCTGACTCATCCTCATCGAAACGTACCTCTAAAATGGGCTCACCTAGTAAATCTAGTAGCTTGTCTTCTACCATGGCACCATCCCCCATCGTAAGGTGCTTGATCACTTGCAATGCCTTTTCTATTGATGGCTTTGTGATCCAATATTCAAAATATTGGATGATATCAGTTATCAGCTCTTGCCAATTTCCTATCTGTCGGTGGCTTTCTAAATGGATATACCACACATGTGCAAAACCTTGTAGTGTGTAATATAGCTTATGTACCCATAATGATGGTGGTAAGGCTTCTACACCTCCTATCCAAGCCTTCTCACATGCTTGGATATGAAATGAAGCAGTCTCTTTCCCATGGTAGTCTTGAATGACCGTGGGCACGTTGCTTCTAGAAAACCTTACAGAGAACACGATTCTTACCTTGCACAACTCCAGGAGGCTCTCTCTATGTGTAGTCCACCAACATGTTTCATTCCTGAGTAGGCTATAAATGAGTATCCCTCTTCTTTCATCCTCATTTTTACACTAAGCTTCCATGTCCCGTAAGAAAATTTTAGGGTATGCCCCTCCAGAGTAACTTGGTAACTTATTTCCTCCTAGACACTTGAGTGAGTGCACCTTGGTCACTTTTGTAACATACCCCCTCAACTATTTCCCAATTAACTCATAATAGGTCTCATGCACCCAATTGTCACACACCATGCTTGTTGTATCACTCATAGCCTGGGCATCCTCCTATTGGATAACTCCTTCTGTAGGTTGAATTATCTCCGGGTTTCTGATGGAGCACACATAAATTCTATTAAGGACCTCTTGTCCCAAAGGTTCAATGTAAGGCGCCGACTTCCCATCCATCAGAGGGATGATTACCCATTCTTCCTTATTCTCGAAACTGATATATCCTTTGTTGAACCTTAGGTCAACGTTGTTCTTATAGCACTATGGGTGCCCAAACAATGCTGGAAAATTGTCTTCATTGGCGAGTGCCAAGACTTCGAAGTCTCCAGTAAACTTGGCCCCCTGAATGGTAATCATTGCATCCTTTAATACTCCAATGGGCATTTCCTTAGTTTTTTTTACCATATACAACACATTCGAAGATGGTTGCAATGCAGACCTTCCCATTTGATGCCAGGAATATAGTGTAAGAACATTGACTTTTTCTCCCATGTCAATTAATTATTTTCTTAGAAGCCAACCATCCACAACTGCGTTCAGTGTGATTTCTTTGTCATAATCAAGGCTATGGGGAGGGAGGTTTACATGCAACATCTGTAGTTCACACTCTTCTCTGGAGCATGTCATCTTCTCCTATAGCCATTCTCCTAGCAAGGGAATAATATTCTCTTGCCTTAACATTTTGCATACTTCCTTGACCTCATCCAAGTCCTTCTGCGGAGCCTCAACATTCCTTCTTTACTCCTACTTCCTGGAATGCTCCTTTAGACACTAGATTTCTCCCTACGAACTCCAAATGACATCCATTGTCTCTTGATACACCTCTTTCTGGTGGTCAGGGTCCGGATACTTCCCATGCACCACTTCTTCTCTTGAGACTAGAGTCTTTTACCTTGGTACTTCTGTGGCACGCACAACCTCTGTTTGTATTGTCACCAGAACAAGTTCTAACCCTGACTCACGCACCACTCTAGGCATCCATTGTGTGTCAGACTTCTTTATACTCACCATCAAAACACCCTTTTCCTTCCTGTACAACTAGATCATGTGCTGAAACAACTCAGGGAACTCCACATACTTATGCTTTTTCTCGCACCACGAGCACTTCAACAAATCTGGACACTCTCATCTGTAATGTTATGTAGATCCACAATTATAGCAGGTTTCTCATGGGAACTCACTTCTTCCACTACAGTTACTACGACCATGGAATCCTCCAAGAGAAGCTCTCTCACGCACCCCTTCATTCACGTGTTCTTCATAACAGTGATCATCTTCTTTAGAACCATTGACAAGGCTGGTCTGGCACACATATGATCAATGGCCTCATGGATATGGTCAATAAATCTATAATCCTTAGTATCATGGGTTGTAGAGGTGAAGATATTATAGTAGAAAGACACATTCTTCCGAATTACATGCTGCAACAAGGGGCATCTACTCAAATCATGGTCATCGTGACAAATTTCACAATCTACCGCTATGGCGCATACTGACTTCTGGAGGAAACTATCCTTGGCATGCCCATCTACCTCACAATCCACGCACCTAAGACCACTACGATTCTCATGTGTAGAGTTTGCAGACAAATTTTCTAACTGTTTGGCCATGGAAGTGATTTGAGCCTCTAGAAAAGGGCTCACACCAGTATCAATGCTCCCAACTGCTTCAACGCATAAGGTAGCCTCTAGAGCCTCATGCGGGTCAGTAAATGTTTTATGGGACAATGCCCTCCTAAATGGAGTGATCAAACCTCCAAAAAACCATTGAGCATGATGTGAAGGGTGAATGTCATATGATAATTTTGACAGGAGAGTTTTAAACTGTGCATCATGATCTCACACACTCTCTTCCATTCCCTGTTAGATATCCTTCAAAGCGTTGATGCTCTTCTGCTCAAACTCCAGTATATGGAACTCTTCTAGGAAGGCATTATTCAATGTGGTGTAGTCTAACACCATCTGATAGGGTTCATACTTCCTATACCAGCTATGCACGCATCCTTGCAACATTGTTACAAACTGACTGGCCTTTTGCTCTGGGGTAGTGATCCCCTTTGCGTGCCATAGCAATTCAAACTTGTGCACAATTTCTACAGCATCCTCTATACCCTGGTAATTTGGAAAGTGTAAAGACATTTCAAAGATTACCTGAGGAGGTGGTTGAGGCCCATGTCCTCCTGATCTAGATCCTTGGGTTCCTCCGGTGTTCCCTCCACTAGATCCACCAGGTCCTGTGCCTCCCGATCCACCAGTTCCACTTCCAGATCCACCAGTTCCACTTCTAGATCCTCCTGTATCTGAAAATGGGCCTGAATTGGTCATGCCTAGAGTCCCTAAAGTCCCACTGAATTGTGTGCCAATGGTCTGCGAGATTGCTCCACTGTTAGAAGTGTATCCCGTGCCACTCCCATATGCATTACCTAAACCTTGCGTACTTGAATTTTACCCAAAAATTCCTCCAAACACTAAAATGGTATGTGCAGTCATGGACGTCCCAAACAAAAAATTATACCTCATAGGCACTGATTGGTCACTCCCATTGATACCAACTGGGTTATTAATACTCCTTTGATTTGGAAAACCAGGAGCCAAGGGTTGGTCATCAGGTGGGTTTAGATGCACACCAATGACTCTCCTTTATCCATGCGATGAACTCTCATCTAAAGATTAAGGGGCCTCTCTCCCGCACTTGCCAATATGGGGTAGCACAAACTGCTCAGGTTCTATGTCCTCTGCATGAAATTCAACACCCTATCGTAACATTTTCCTCCATAGATCCATCAAACTTGCAACCTCGCGTTGTCTAGTCATCTCTCTTTCACGAGCTTTACTATAATTGAGCCATCTCTCCTCCCTTTCCTTTTCAGCTATAATGTCCACCATCTTCCTCCACCCTAGATTCCTTGCCCAGCACTCAGAGTAGCTTAGCCAACCATGGGGAATACTTCTAAACTCAAAGTAATGACCAAGATCTTCATAGCTAGAGGAATAACACTCAAAAATGACCCTTTAGGCTCCCTCAGAAACTTCTGGGAAAGAATATGTCAAAATTATGTATTCTAAAATGTAACTAGCTAACACTCCCTTCCATAAGTGATCAATAGCATGCATCTAAGTTAGATCTGCATCATACAGCCTCTGATAGTCATCTTAGGTCCACATGCGTGATCTATAGAACCAATTTGATCTAGATGAATATGTCGAGAGCCATTCATACAGATCTACTGGGAAGTAGCAAGAGAATGTCTCATATAGCTCATGGTATGGGTTCTCTTCTACCCATCCATGCACATTGGACTTAGGTACAGTGCTAAATCTTTGAGAAAACTCATCCTTCGTGCTCTTGAACCACGTTTTAACACTTTCTAGAGTCAGGTGCTCTGTCATTACACATCACAAAGATAGAGAACCACGTCATTTCTCACAACTTTGAAAAGAGGTTTTGGCAATGGAACCAAGATGTAGTCATTTTTATGCCCTCTCAAAGAACAAGGAAATCCCATGTGCGCCGGCCTATCACCCAGCGGGTGCTAGGCGCTCACCCGAGGCATGCACGAGTGCCGAGTCCATCCTTTATATGAGTTGTGTGAGAATGCATTATTTATGATAGAAACTTAAGTGAATATATTGGAAAGGAAACATACATTCATCTTAGAGCTTAGAATGGCTTCTAGACCAATGTGTTCATTCATATAAGAAAAGCATTATAGAACATAGATCTGAATCATAATAGAAAATAAATGCACAGGGTTTTACACCCACTCATATGAAATGTATATTTGACCTGATCCATACAGATGTAAGTAGAATTGGAAACACACATATATTCATATATGGCATGTTGATAATCACATTACATTAAATGGGACAATCACAGATCCATATGATAGTGCAGACCAATGTCATGCATTAGAACTAGACTAAGGACATTCATAGTACAAATAAAAATTGTTCAGACCCATCCCCTTGATACAAAATACTCCTACAGATCCTCTAAACCCAACCTACAAAATTCTTGCATGGCTTCACTTCTCTCTAATTATCGATCTCTCCATCTGACTCTATGTATATATTTTTTCTACCGGGCATTCATATATATAGCCTTATAAAGCACCACCATGCCTTTATGAAGTTGTAGATTACTTGCCATGTGTCCAAGTGGTCCTCCATGGGAGAATGCTTCTTCAGATGTGAGCTCTCCATCCTTTGCCATGATGACCTTTTGGAATCTTCTATCGCAAGGTATATTCCTTCTGTGGGCACCAAGTTGCCAGGATGACATATTATCTACTTCGCATATGCAGTTGGGTCATGTTTTCCTCATGTTCTACCCGATATGACAAATATGATTAAGTCTTAAGATCTTTTCTTTTCCTTGTGCACGCGCCATTGGTTATACCAAAACCCTCATAAAACCCTGTCATGTGCACTTTCTCCTTACACACCCTTATTCAAATAGGCCATTGTGCACCCACGCACCTTCTTGTACTTAGCCAATATTTTAGGGGCCCAATAGGAATTGTCTATATATCATAGATTAATTGGAAAAGTTCTTGTTTTAAGTTAGTTTAGATTCAATACGTTTAACACAAGTGAATAACCACACCGGGTTACTTTGTTTGTTTTAGTGTAGAAATAGTTTAATTATTTAGAATAAAGTAATTTGTTGTTTGTGATTGTAATATTTCAATTTTGTGATTTGTTTAGATTAGTTTCCCTTTCAGTATTAGATTAGATCATTAATTTCATCTTTATTCAAAAGGACACTTTAAACTAGTTTAGCATTTAGAATCAACTAGGTAACCAAGCCATAGGGAATTTATGTTACTCGTTCATAGACTCTAAATCTCCCCTTTTCTCCAATTTGGCTACTAAGAATTCACACTACCAGATCTTAGTCACTGATTCTCATATAGTCACCCATCCACATTTTCCACTTTGGCTGCTCCGGCACGACCTCGGGGGGGGGGGGGGGGGTTGAGTGCGGTTGAAGGTTGCATGTCAATTTTCATCCATATAGTTACCCATTTCCGGGGGCATTAATGAAGCAAGTGTGGGGTCATGTTGGGCTAATGAATTACAGCCTAAGTACTGAAGGCACATGAGATTGGGGTGCATAGACATGGGGTGCGTAGATATGTGTGGAAATGTAGTAGAAAATCACGCGCCCAAGAAAGTATGATGTCGAGAATTAGACATTTTGTTTACAATGGGATAAAGATAGGTTTGAGTGTGGGGCAAAAAAAGGCATGAAGGCTTGGAGACTAAGTAAAGGCTATTTTAGACAAGTGGAAGATAAAATGACATGCACATTTTTGGGCTAATAATAGGATTAGATCTGTAGTATTATTAGATAATCTATTATTAGCAAGCTTACATGTTTATATTGTTATCTTGTAGTGAAGCATGGTTATTCTTAGCATGCATCCTATTTTGAGGATGCCTAGGTGGTGAAGGGAAATTCCCCACCCCTATATATGTATTGATTTACATGGTTTAGTGTCTGTGAATGTTTTTTAAGGTTATGCTGCTGGTTATGAGACTGTATGTCCTATGTTAATACTCTTATGTATGTATTCAACTTCTGTGTTTTACAGTGATTAATACAATGGATCTTTATGGTTGGATATTGGTTATTGACTTATCTATAACTGGATCTTGCATAGTAAACCTGATCTTGATTATTATTTAGTTCTTTCTTGCATATGGTTGTGATCTAGATCTAGTTGTGGTTTATCTTTGCATGGTTGTTATGATTATGGATTATATGTGTGTTTATCATGATGACTCCTTGAAAAAGCTTCCATAAAGGAGGGACCTGGTACCCTTGCACGCTTCGGGTGAGTGCTCAGATATGTCTAAGTGATGTGTCAGTGCACCTTGGGCTGATATTAGTAAAATAAAGGACTACATCGATTATTATATCGAATATTTATCAAATAATATTCCAAGTGAATATGAAGGTAAATTATGGTAAATACAGGGAATAGAAGTGAGGAGGCAGTTACTGGATAGGTGGATGTAAAAGTTTCTTGATAGTGGATTTATTCTCCATGGTTTTTACCCATTTAGGGTTTTTCCACATTATATCTGTGTTTATTTCATTTATTTATAGTGTATAGTTACATTTACATTTATGTTATAATTTTTAACTCTACATTTAATTAACTTGGTGAATACATTTTACACCCCTCATCCTGATAAATCATAGGATTACTATGTATACTTCATGGTTATTAAGACTAAGAACAAGAAAATTAGATCTCCCTTAATCTTAGGATGTCCATGGATAGCTACTGCTACAACACTTATTGATTGGAGGACAAAAGATATAACAATTACTAATGGAAAAGATGTAAAGAAAATATCTATGTACCCAACTACAAAACCTTTTTTAATTTCATGCAATCAATGGTGTATTACTGACCCAGAGGATACTGATGACATTGTGTCCTCATTGGTGGTTGTAATAATATAAGAAAACTCAAAGCAAGTTCAAAATTTTCATTTCTCTTAAATTCTTTCACAAGAATTGGAGACAAAGGAAGAAGAGATATTAGATGAAAACATGCAACCATTAATATGCTCTTTTATAAGAAATATTCATATGAATGAGTGTGTTTTTCCTAACATTTCTTAAATCTATAGGTTGCTACCTCATACATGTACCTTAAATTATCTTTTAAGATAAAATCCTACAGTCAATTATATCTACCCAAATACTAAATAGTTATCTATCTTTCCGGGGAGACATTGACAATAAATAGTTGGCCCACCAATTTAGAGGAGATTGCCTTGTTTAATATTTTATGCTCCCATCCTCAAGATTTTACTTGGGAATACAATGCTACGAAATAAATTCATCTTAACATTTTCACACATCAGATTTACACTACTGACTCTAGGCTAGTTAGACAACCTCAAAGGAGGATAAACCCTACCTTGAGGGATATTGTGAAGACTGAAATTGAGAAATTACTACATGTAGGATTTATTTATTCAATCTTAGATAATCAGTGGGTATATCCATTGGTCATAGTACCCAATAAAAATGGAAAATGGAGGGTCTGTGCTGACTACAAAGAATTGAATAAAGCCACTCAAGGGACTACTTCCCTTTTCCTTTCATTAACCAAGCTTTGGATAATTTATCAAGGAAAAAATATTTTTCATTTTGTATGGCTTTAGTGGATTGAACCAAATAATGGTGGCACCAAAATACCGAGATAAAACCAAATTCACAAGCCCATGGAACATTTGCTTATAGGATTTTTCCTTTCGGTCTATGTAATGCTCCTACCACCTTCCAAAGAGCAATGCTAGCAATTTTTGTTGATATTACTCAGGATTTTGTGGAAATATATATGGATGGATTTATAGTATATGGAACTATGTTTCAAGAGGAAATGCATAACTTGGATAAATTACTCTCTAGATGTGAAAAACATCAATTATATCTTAATCATGAGAAGTGTCTTTTTATGATGGAACAAGGGATAGTTTTGGGATATTATATCTCAGTGAAAGGAATCAAAGTGGATCCAGAAAAGGTTAAGATCATTGTAAAACTCCCATCACCTAAGAATAAAAATAAAATATTTAGTTTCTTAGGACATGTAAGCTATTATAGGAGATTTATCTTTGATTTTGAACAAATAGTCTCTCAAGTGTTTTCAATTTTAACTAAGGATTATGAATTCCAGTGGACAGAAGCTTGTAAAAAAACTTATGACATCATAAAAGAGAAACTAAATAATACTCTAGTTCTTAGGGGACCAAATTGGAAGCTTCCCTTTCATATTCAAACAAATTCTTCCTATGCGGTAGTTGGGGCTGTTTTGGGTCAACAAGAAGAGGGAGAAATAATGCATGAAATTTATTACATCAGTAAAAATATCTCTCCACTTGAAAGAAACCATACCACCACAGAAAAAGAATTTCTTGCAGTTATTATGCAATAATTTTTTTTGTCACTACATCGTAGGTTATGAGGTGATTATTCATAAATATCATTCTGCCATTAAATATTTAATGAACAAACCTTTGGTTCGAGGTAGAATTGTTAGATATTTGTTTTTTTTATTAATGGTAAATAGTTTTTTGAGAGGGGCCTATACCCTCGAACAAAAAGGCTTCAAAAAGCCAGATGGAAAGTAGTCAGCACAAAAGGAGCCAAAAACCAGCATAGAAAAGATGAACACCAAATGGGCCCAGCCCATAACTGCCAAAACAAAAAGAGCACAGAAACGGAAAAAACCAGCAAAGGAACAGCCAGGAAACAACAACGAAACAGCGAAGGAGCAGCAACTAAACAGAAAAATTCAATTGGTTATGGTTTTCTCCACAGCCGCCTTCAAAGCGAGAAAGGCCGAGATGAGGCCAAGAGCTGAGATTTGCGCAGGATCATTCTTGTCTGCCTCTTTGAACACAATGTCTTTTTTAATGCCATGTATCCAGCCAGTTGGAGGGAGGTTGCTCAGATTGCATATATTTTTGATTTGTGTTTCGTGAAAGGTGAGAATCACCCTCATTGCCGTGCTGTGCCTGAGATGAGAGGCCTGAATTCTGCTATCCAAGGAGAAGAGTTTCTTGTAAATCTCTTCCACCTGGTTGGCCTGTAAGTCTTCCTGATCCCGCACTTTGCGCTTGCCGGTCGACTTGGAAAAATTTGCAGTGAGAGTCTTAAGCGCAGCAACATCCTTGGAGAGATCAACCAGGGAGGGGACCAGTGGAGCTAGCTATCACAGGGGAGTGAACAGGGGCATCAGGAGGAGAAGAGTCCAAGGCAGGAGACTCATGGTGAATTGTTAGATATTTGTTATTATTGTAAGAATTCAATATTAAAATTGTTGACAAGCCTAGAAAAAAAAAATGTGGTAGCTGATTTTATTTCAAGAATATTTTTTTCAGGTACAAATGAACAAGTGAATAATGATTTCCTAGATGAACAATTATTTTTTTTCCATCACTTCTCCTTGGTTTCTTGATATGGCTAATTGTTTTTCCACAAGGAAGTTTCTAGCTTTTCTTACACAAACAAAAGAAACAATTAATCAAACAAAGTGTAATTTATAAGTGGTTTGATGGAATGATTTTTAAATGTGGACTTTCTTACGTAGATGTGTAACTGAAGATGAAATACTTGACATACTTAGAGCTCGCCATGATAAAATATCAAGAGGGCATTATTCAGTCAAAATAATAATTCATAAAGTTCTATGAGATGGGTATTACTGGCCTTCAATACACAAATGTGTCAAGAAATATATATGATAATGTAATAAGTGCCAACATATGTGGAAACCAACACTGTCAAATGAAATGCCTCTTCAACCTCAAATAGTTATAAAACCATTTGAGAAGTGGGGATTGAATTTCATTGGACCAATTGATCTGCTTTCTCAAGAAAAGGAATACATCTTGGTGTGCACAAACTATGTGAAAAAATGAGCTAAAGTGAAATCTATCCAGTATGTTAGGGATGAAAAGGTAGCATATTTCTTGTAATTTTTTTGTTTTAGAGATTTGGTCAATTGTTTAAAATCAAGGGCATCAATTTATGTCAAATGTGATTAGTTATTTTATGGAAACATATTAAATAAGACAAAAGAAGTCATCCCCTTACCACCCTTAGTATCATGGCCAAGTTGAGGTGACCAATAGGGAATTAAAAACATATTAACCAAAACAATGGATGTTTCAAGGAAAATTTGGGTGTAAAAGTTTCCAGAGGCAATATGGGCGTATAACACAACTTAGAGAACAACTACATGATTTACTCTATATGAGCTAGTCTCTGGTAAAAAACCTATCTTTCCCATAAAATATGAGATACACACATTGAAAATAGCTACATAAGTGGGAATTGAACTGTAAAAAATAAATAATTCAAGAATTATCAAGTTGAATGAGTTGGATGAGATGAAACCGGAATAATTGCAACAAAATGAGCTATTCCAACATAAAATTCAGCTGTGGCATGACCACCACATCAAACAAAGGAATTTAAAAAAAGGAGATTATAGACAAAAAATCTATGCACTTGGGTACATTTCTAGGTCATAGAGTATACTAATATATACACGATTCCTAAGCAAGAAAACAAGTAATTGACAATGTCTTTTGGGGAATTTTGCTTTGTTTGTTATACATTTATTGACCTTACCCTACAACCCTATTGGTATTTGACTGATTTATATTTTATGGTCAGATACTAGCACCTAGTTAGAACACTAGTGCGCAGGAGCTCATGTCCCTCTTAGGCACTCCTGACCCTTTCTCACATTTTTTCACTTTGTTGGGTATTTTTTTATTGGTAATCTTTTATAATTTTGGGTTGGGATTTTAGTTGTAAATTACATAATTCAAACAATGGAATCATGTATATACATAGTTATAACTCTCAAATAAGGGCCAAACACTAAGCATTATATACTATCACCTAAGCTTGCATCCAGAGGCATAAGAGAATTATAAATCATCCATCTAGCACATTCACTCAAGGGACAAGGGATGCATTATTTTTCATACAAAACATAAGAGGGGAAGTCTATTCTATTCCATCTCACACATTTTATACATTTGCTACATTCTATATCTAGCCCACTATCATTGTGCACCTTGCACAAGGGAATCCTAGGGCATCATTACACACACTCTCTCACATAAAACTACACAGAGTCTAAAATTTAGTACAACACTCAATACTTAGTTCACTCTTTGGGTGACTGCCGAGGTCAGTACAACTCCAGTGAACATTGATGACACTCTTTTAAGTCTATTTCAGCTATTCACTTGCCCAAATCACTTTCATATTGCTAAGGAACCAGCTAAGTCTCTTTATACCCCTCTCTTGCTTAGGGTTTCATATTTTTACAGGATTTTTTTCTTGCATATTTAATGTACATTAGAATTTATATATCATACACTATAATAGTTAATCTATAACTAGATTTAATTTAATTTATATTAAATCAAATATTGGGCTTTGCTATTTGACTAAAAGTATAGGGATATAAAAGGAAGATGTAGACCAAATGGATGGGCCCATATGAAATAAAAGAGGTATACAAAAATGGTACTATACAATTTGTTCCAATTGATGGTGAAAGAATGGTAATATTGGTTAATGATCATAAGCTATGTTTATACCAGAAACAATTGTCCTGAGAAGAATTTAAAATGTTATTGTGAGCCAATTTAACTTAGAATTGTATTGAAGATGTATGTCATACAAAATTATAGTAGAACAATAACTAGCCATCTGACATTAAGGGAACATGTGACAAGATGTGAGATGAAAAGGTATTTGTTAATACTTCTTTTAAAATTTAGAGAAAGGTTTAATTATAATGGTACTAATTATTAGTTAGTTCAAGGTATAATCCTTCCTCCCCCATGATATCTCACACGCTTCCCATTACCTCTCACATGTTTCCCATAATTCTCACATTATTTTCATAATTATAGAAATTTTTTCACCCCCATATTTAATTCCATATACTTAATTTCAAAGGCCTAAGTATTTTTCCTTGCCATTTTAACTCAGTGCATTATTAATCTCTACAAGTTAATCATATGACATTACCACCTCTATTTTGATGCCATTACCACTTATATTCCTACACTAAGATGGGTATCAAAGTCCATCATGATCCAACCAGACCCATGGATATATTAGCAGATGCCAATTTCATTTCCATCTTTAAAAAGGAAAGGTGGCTGGAATTCATCTTCATATATGAAGAATACAATCTAACAATGATAGAAGAATTTTCCAGAAACCTCGGTGACAAATACTCATGTATAAAAGGTACAAAATTCTATTAAGTGATTTAATCATTAGTGAAATTTTAGGTATTCCTCAAACAGGTCAATTAGAGCTCCATAATATGAAGTAATAAAGATATTTTTTGTGGGAAAGAGCGAGAAATTATAATTGGTCTTTGGCAATAATGGTAAGGTAAAAGGTATAAAAATATCTAGTTTCCTAAAACCATAGGGCTCTATTCTAAAGTGGCTCATAAAGTATTTCACCTGTGAGGGTCAATATGAAATAATCCTTGTCCATGTAGTGAGAATCCTCATATAATTGCGCCATGGAGAGGCCAAGGAACACAACAAAATTGAGCTTACCCACTTCTTACATGCCTCTTTTTCTTCTACCACAAAGAAATTCCATTAGGGAGCAAAATATTTGAAATTTCAAGGGTTAATTCATTTAATTTGTAAACATTACTTTATTCAAAAATAGAGTGGGATGAAGAAATGTATTAAGTTCCAAAATAAATATGGTCTAGAGAATGAAATTCATTTTAAATGCAAAACCCATGAAATAGGGTATTTGAAAGAAACAAAACCAAAGAATGGATCAATGTCCTCTAAGACAAATACCAAACATCAAGTGGAGGATGTCCCCTCAGTAGAAGAGCATGAAGTAAAAACCAAAATCAAGGCAATGAAATCCACATCTCAGGCTTCCCCATCAACATCTGCATCTCCTCTAACCCCTGTTTTTGAGAAACAAATTATTGAGCCACCGGCCAATACTAACAATTCCTCATTGCTAGAAAAAGAGAAAATACCTATGTTTGAAGGAGAACCTAGCTCATCACATGAGGAGGAATCCCTCAATCCTCAAGTTTTATCCCTCTCCAAAATTGAATTTGAGTTGCAAAAAACAAAATATATGTTGTAAAAGTTACGAATTTTCCTCCAAGGGAAAGATGAATATATTTCCCAATTAAGAACTAGAGAAGACTTGAAAATTCAGTAGTTCTAAAAGGATTTACAAAGTAAATATCAGATCATTCATGAAATCCAATAAAATAATGAAAACTTATGATATGGAGGAAATTTTGGGATGTCAAGAGTTCCCCAAATCTCCCTAAATCACACCAGTATGGTAGAGAATTCAGTGAGCTTTTCGTCGGTACTTAGAACATGAAAAATGGACTTCATTTGCTAGAGATATGGCTTGTTAAATTTTGGCAACATTTTGGATTTGACAGAGTTAACTAGCCGACACGGCAATGACATGTGGTGGAAGCGGAGTGTAAATGCAGGAAGCAAAAAAAAATGGTTTTGCAATGCCGGTTTTTGAAACTTGTATTTGGATGGGTGGATCTCACTTTTAACTGGTTGGGGGGCCCTCGGCCAGGTTTAGCACACTCTTTTCATGGAGGGGTGCCTTTTCCACCGTGTTCAATATTTCACCATGTGGTGGGTCCTTAGACCACCACGTGGCCTGCCACTACTATTGCATTGCATCGAACCAACTTAGGTGAGCTCTTTATTTTCTTGGTGAGTTACTATTTTACAGGACGAATCTATACGACTTGAAGAGCTCATTATAATGCAGGGTGAGTTCATAGCTCGATGAGCTATTCTATAGATTGGGTGAGTTATTATTTACATTGGGAAAGCTCATTGAATATATTGTCAAGATATAGGTTAAAATGGTTCACTATGTCGATTTTTACCCAATTTACTATTGACAACATTATATTTCCACCGCCCACCATTTATGGATTCACGGGCTATGTTTTATACTCCATCAGTGAATGGTTATAGTGCATCCCACGTGACATCCTCCCAAATGCCACCACCCACCATTGTGGGCTCAATTTACACCACCACCCCACATATATAACCAATGAGCCACATATACTGTATGGAAAAACTATTTGGTGTGGCTGCAACCACATGGGGAATGGGCAATGAAGGCCTATTTAAACCCCATCACTAGCCTCTACACGTGGCATGTGGGATTTTAATCCCCAAAGCATAAAGTTGGTCGGCAGGGGTTAGGGAGGATTGAACCCCCAACCACCCATTTCTAAAATTAACCCCTCACCGCCACACCATAGTGGCTCGACATGTATAAAAGGGGGTTGAATTGGTTTTGTAAACAAGTTTTGTTTTACAGGCTTATAGTGATCTAGGAATATTATATGCCCTTTTGTATATGCTCATTTTAGGAGCACTTAGGAGGCTTATTGTAGCTTGACATAAACTGGAGAAATGTCTAGCACCCCGAGACACTCCTATTAAACCTCTTATATTTCCATTTTAACTTTCTGGGTGGGAGTTATGGAGGGATATTCGATCATTATCTGTTTATAAGCCATGTGCTTAATGAGTAGCCTGTGGAAATCATCTTTTTTGGAGCACTTAGCGGAGGAATCAACCTTGTGTAAACTGGAAATATGCTCAGAATTATGATATGCTCCTAATTATGTATTTTTTTCTAGCTATGGAGGTTATGTGATGTATTTTTAATTTATGGAATTCATTCAAGCTCTTGGAGTCCATCTAGAGCCTTCGTCAAGATTGCATCTCATCATAGGAAGACATTTTGGAGATCTGATCTCCTACACATTATGTAACTTAGTTATTCACTCTCTATAGAGGCATCATGACTGTGCAACATACTAGTAACTATTTATGAAGGAGATTATTGTTTTCTATTTACTATTTTAGATTCATCTTGAATCAACTGGCTACGCAATCATCTTAGTATCTGGTTTGAAGTCCTTATGATTCAAATTGATATATGGTCACCTGTATGTTTTGGTTTAGAGCCATTGCGGATCAACCGAAGAATTTTTATTCTACATTTATTCAGCTCAGATCTTCACTCTGCATAGAGGCATTATGGCTATGCAACAGAGTGGTAATTGTTTGTGGAGAAGAGTGCTTAATACCTCAAAAGGATCAGTTCAGAGTCCATTGGAATTAACTGTTATATGTTCTTCTGGAGGCCAATTCAGAGTCCTTATGGAATCAAATGGTAACATATGGTCTATGTTGTACTTTCATATTTCATTGTAAATTGTATCTGTTTGCAATCTGAAGTATTAATGAATCGGTTTAACATTTTAACTCGGAGATGTAGGCAATTGCCGAACTATATTATCAACTTTTATGCAATGTGTGGGTGTTTCCTTTCCAGTGCATTTTCATTTAAGTTGGTAACTTTTATGGATTTTATTTCACAATTACCTATAAGGGTGTGTGGACAGCTAGAAAAATATACCTTTGTTTATGGATCATGTTGGTATCAGAGCTAGTTGATCTTGCCAACAAACCTACTAATCTCCGAGCAGGTTGGTATCTCAGTAGGCTGATTTGGCAGTATGGTTGCTTCAACTTGTGCATTGGAGTCTAGAGTTTTGGGATACGCTGAGGGACATGTTTATCATACTCAAAAGTTTTCTTGCATTTACATTTGGATTACTCCATTATATCTCCTAATCAGATTTTGAGTACCTGTTATGCTTGGATCTCGGAATCAACTCATATTTATAATCTTAGAGATTTTTCAGCCGTTTTTACAGATAGGATATCACTGGTGTCATCTCAGATAGTAATTTTATGGAGAGGCATTATGACTATGCAACAAAATGGTAGTTGATCATCATTAGCATCTGACATCATAGTGGATGGTCACTCTATGTAGAGGTATCATGGCTATGTAATAGAGTGACACTTGATAGTCATTGTCAACGGGAGAATTCATACCATATAGAGGCAATGATCATGTAGCGAGGAAAAGTCACCATTTTTGAGCTCATGGGAGATCATCTTAGATCATCATTCTACGTAGAGGCTTATAGCCATGCAACAAAGTGGTAGTTGATCATCATTGTCACTTGACATCAACTTAGATATTCATTCTATGAAGAGGCTTGAGGTTGTGCAGCAAAATGGTAGCTGATCGTCGTGGACTTGGCATTGGGTTGGATCTTCATCCTATGTAGATGCTCATTGTGGTCGTGTAGTAGGATGGTACCTGATTGTCATCATCGTTGGAGACTTATACTGTGTAGAGGCATATGCCGTACAACAGGGTATTTTCACCATCACAAACACTTCTCAGTACTATGTAGAGGTCGAGGTCGTGCACCGAGATGGAGTAAATTGTCTTCTTCATTTGGAACCAACTTTGTTATGTGTAGAGGTAGTGTCCATGCAGTAGGATGAAAAGTACCAGGAGGTGTCAGCAGCATGAAAAAAAATCCACATGTCCTAGGGTTTGAGTCATTAGTTGTTGATTGTGAAGTTGGCAGCATATTGCGTAGATATTTTCTTAATAACCAAAGGTTCAGGGGTTTACAAGATTTTTGTGGAAAAAAATCCTTTTCAATGGGGAGGTATTATCTAGAGGAAATTATGGGACATTTAGATTTCCCTAAATATCCCTAAATCATACTAGTGTGGTAGATAATTCAACAAGATTTCTGTCGGTACCTGGAACACAGAAAATGGACTAGGTATGCTCGAGTTATGGCCAGTCAAATTTTGGTCACAGTTCAGACTCGACATAGTCAACTGGCCAAGCTAAACTAATCCAAAGTCGGATTCTTCTTCTAACATAGTGCCAACTTCTCCAAAGAGCAGATAATGGAAATTTAAACCAATCCTATTCTAATTATTTCCAAGGAGACAGGGATAGAAATATGCATGAAATAAAACTATTATAAGTGAAGGTGATGTACCAAGAAAGGGTGAGATAATCCAAGTGAGTGAACGATAGGGATAAAACTGAGTAGGAGAGGGCTGGTAGAAATGCCACAGTCTAAGACAACATTTAATTCCCTATATTCATTAGCACAATAGACTATAGACCTTGCAAAGAGATAGATACATGCACAATATACTTATAAATATAATGGATGGAAAAAGATGCAATTCATAAAAGTTAGGGGAAAAATGACCACAAAACATGAATTTTATTGCTCAGAAACATGTAAAATCCATCATATCATAGGCACAAGACAAAACCCTTTACAATAAGCCCAAATTTGAGGCCTTTAGCTCATAATAGCTTTGGAACAAATTTGAAAGATTTCCTTTGCTTTTTGGAAAAAAAAATCCCCCTCAAAATGAGGTGAATTTTACAATATATAGACAATTTGGGTCACCAACCGGAAAGATGCATTAAAGAGGTATGGGAAACCATTCATTTTTGTAATTTTCATACATGGGCAATCATGGGTGTTATTCCTCACTAATTCTAGTTGTTGGGATGTCATTCATTCACCTACCCTCATTTGGCTTATAACTCGTCCATCCTCTAGGTCGTCCAACTGCACTAGGTTGGATGATGTCTATCTTCATGACCGTACATGCTTCTAGTCACTGACAAACCCGGGAGTTGTCATCTTCACATTGTGGTTTGTCTAACCTAGGAGCTTGTACAGATGTCTATTTCTTCATGTACGAAACACTACCCATCCATCCTCGTAGCTGATGAACCGATGAGCCGACCAACCTGGTGACTCACCCAACCATGTCGTACAACTGTAAGCTGACCATATGTGTTGGCCATCAAACCCCGATGGGTTATACAATGTCTATGTATGCCGACCAACCTCTCTATATGCCATTCTAGGCTGCCGCAAAATTTAGCCAACACACCCGTCTAACTAACCTATCACCTGTCCAATTGAGCTTTTGTACCAGGGTTGGACGTCATCCAACCCATCACCCAACCAACCTTTCCGATGACCCTTCACTTGAACAACCTTGCCGAACAACCCTGAGCTGACCAACCTTGAGCCAACCAACCTTGAGCCGACCAACCATCACCCGACCAACCTTGATCCGACCAACCTTGAGCCAACCAACCCTGAGTCGACCAACCATCACCTGACCAACCTAGCCAACCAACCATCAGATGACACACCTTCCCGACCAACCATGTCAACACAACTATCCAACTAACCATCATCTGACACACCTATCCAACCAACCATTAGCCGACCAACCATGCTGACACACCTGTCCAACCAACCATCAGCCGACACACCTTCCCAACCAACCAATTCTCTAATAAGTTTGATTTCTAACTTCAAGATTCATCGTGGTTTGCTAGCTCGCCATGAGTTATAACCAACTCGGTCAATCCAACACACAAGCTACCCTACATACTACAAAAGTGTTCCCCTTTTTCCATCAACTACCGATATTTTGACCTGCTAAGTTGTCTATTTTGCAGGGGGTGTAAAAAATGGATAAAAATTGGTGACTTGCGGGATTATCTTTCTGCTTGATCTGGAAGACCGGTGACCTTAGGGGATCCATTGGGCATGTAGTCATATTAATTGATGGAACTAGCCTTTTACTTGAAAATATATCTTCCACCCTCTAGAGCACCACTGGATATTTTCATTTCAAAAGAAACCCTTGGTTGAGGACTGGTTGTTTCTTCACCAAAATTTTCCTGAAACTGGAAAGTGCAAGTGCAACAAGGGCACAACTATGTACAAACAGAAAAGTTCATACACATTCCAAATATAATATGTAGAGAGTGCACAAGCACTTATTACAAAAGTAACCTAAACTAAAACAAATCAATGTAATACAAGCAATTGGAAGAATAAAAGCTCCTAAACTAATATGTACAAGAAGGATCATTCACTCAATAAAAATGCTTGAGATAGATTCCATTGACTGGAATCTGTAGTCCTTCTCCGTCCAACCTTGATAGTTGGAAAGCATTATTTTCTTTGCAACCTTAAATCATATAAGGGCCACTCCATATAACATCAAACTTGGAGTGCCTTCCCAGATTTTCCCTGTTTGCATCCCATTTAAGGACCAAATCTCCCTCCTGGAATTTTCTATCCTTTGCCTTCTTATCAAATAACCTCTTGATCAACACTTGATCCTTCTCCATGATGTGCATGGCTTGGTTCCTCATCTCTTCCAAATCCACAAGCTCTGCATATCTAGCTTCCATGGGTTTGAAATCAGATAGTTCTAGCTACTTCATGAGTTCCAATGTGGGAAATTTGAGGGATATAGGTAGCTTTTCCTCCCTTCCATAGAATAACCTATAAGGAGAATTCCCTGTTGACTTCTTGGGAGTAATCCTTTCAGCTTACAAGGATGATTTCAACTTGGCATGCCAAGTTCTTTGGTTCTTGTCTATATTTCTCCTTATAATCTTTAAAAGATTCTTGTTGGTGGACTCAGCCTACTCATTACCCTGTGGGTAGTAATTTGACAAGGTTCTCAAGTATATCCCATTTTTTACTTCTCACTTTGTGATCTTGGCACCTAGTAATGCCAAAGTATTATCTGATATAATGGTGGTCGGAACTCTGAACCTCGTCACTATCCCATTATAAAAATCTAGTATGTTGGCCTCATTTTCTTCTTTGAGTGCAACTACCTCCATCCACTTGGTGAAATAATATGTGGCTGTGATAATCCACTAATGGCCTAAGCTAGAATTTGGATTAATCACCCCAATGAAATCTAGCCCCCATTGCATGAATGGTTCATTTACAAAATTAGGGTGGAGTGGAAGGGCTGTTAACTTATCTTTGTATGTGCAGAAGGAACACTTTTTACACTTCCTAATCCATGCATAAAAATCATGAAAAAGGTTAGGCCAATAATAACACGCCTTCATACTCCTAAGAGCTGTCACCCTTGCAAAAAATGGCCACCTATTTCTTCGTCATGAAATTGATGTAGCGCCTTCTCTATCTGATCTACCTTTATGCACCTTAGGAGGACACCATTTACATCTTTCTTGAACAAGATACCATCAACCAACATACAGGGGATACAATGGAGCCTAAAATATCTTCTTTTGGCCTTACTCATCCCTTGAGGAATTTGACTTGTTTGAAGTAAATGGACTATATCTCGAGTCCAACAAGGATTAGGCGAGGCATCATTTTATTGCTCTTGATCACTGCGTAGCACCAAAACAGCCTCTCCTCAATCACTTGACTCGACATGTTGTCCCGAAGCTAGTTGTTCACATAATCCCTTCTCCCTGACCATCTTGGTCACCTTAATATCAATGTCATATTCCATGACCTTAGTTACCCAACTAGCCCTTTTTTCATTGAGGTCCTTATTTAAAAGAAAATATTTTATGCCAACATTTATGACTAGTAGATATATCCTATTATTTGTCACTAAATGTATGAAATTCTTCAAGCTTCTAATCACAACAAGGACATGTTTCTTAATGAATGAATATCTTACCTCATAGTCCATAAGGCCTTGGCTAAATAATGCAATAGGCTACTCTAGCCCTTCCTTATTCTGCTACACCAAGATTGTGGAGATAGTGTCTAAACCACCGAAGGCATATAGAAATAAGTCTTTTGATAAATCTAGATTAATGAGAGTTGGAGCTTTAGATATGGTCTATTTGATAGATTTGAAACTTTCCTTTCCCTCCACTTTCCATTTGAAAGCCAAATTATTTTTCAGCATCATCGTTAATGAATTCACAAGAGCGAAAAAATTCAGTATAAACCTCTGAACATATTTTATCCCCCCCAAGAAGCTTTGGAGAGCCTTCTCATGACTTGGTAATGGTAGAGCACGGATGGCTTCTACCCTCTTCGGATCAATTGTTAGTCCTTCCTTCGACACAATATGGCCTAGAAGTTTACCCTCATGTGCCATGAATATGCACTTTTTTCAGGTTCAAGGACACTCCAAACCTCCTGTACCTTTAGAAGACCTGTTTGAGATGAAAGAGGTGACTTTCTGTATTTTTAGAAAATACAGTGATGTCGTCAAGATACACAAGTACTATTTTATTTAACAGTCCCTTAAACACCATATCCATTGCTCGTTGAACTGTTGCTCCAATGTTTGATAACCCGAATGACATATTCATGTATGCATAGGTGCACCATTTTGTGGTGAAGGTTGCCTTGAAGTAATCCTCCTCTTTTACCATAATTTGATTATAGCCAGAATATCCATCTAAGGGGGAGAATCTCTCTGAACTGGCCATTACCTGCAAAATCTTCTCCATGGAGGGCAGTGAATTGTGATCCTTAAGGGAGGACCTGTTTAAATATAAAAATTCCACACATAGCCTGATTTCCCCATTCCTTTTCCTAACCAACACTAGATTTTCCACCCAAATTGAGAGCTTGATCGAGAAAATGATACTCGCCTCAATGAGATTATTCAACTCTTTCTTCATAAGAGGCTCTATATGAGGGTTGACCAGCCTTTGTTTTTTCTAATGGGCTTAGCCTCTGGATGCAACTCAATGGTGTGTTGTGCCAATTTTGGGTGAAAACCATTCAAATCCTCATAGCTCATGTTATCTAAAATTCACCCCCCAGAGTTAATTTGATAACATGCATCATAGTTTTTAGTTCCAAGCAAGTAGATTGATTTAGGAAAAATTTGTGAAAATCGGCTAAGTCCTTGTCCTAGGAACAGTTGGGACATTCGGGACACCAAGGCGCGGTTCGGCCGAAACGCCTCCGGGCGGCCTGTGAAGCACTGGGACAAGTGGGACAAATGTACGCGGAGGGCGCGAACCGGCTGGTTCGGCTGAAAAGGAAAATTTTAGCACAGGGACAATCAGGCCGTTGGGAAGTGAGGGACGTGAAAAGCCGGTTCGGTTGAAGGAGAAGAAAAATGGCTAACTGCTCGGGACATTTGGGCCTTGAGGAACACGAACCGGCCGAATCGGACGAACCGGAAGAATTTGTCCCAGACAGCACTAGGACATTTGGGACAAATGGACGTGAAGGACGTGAACCGGCCGGTTCGGCTGAAACAGAAAACTTCAGCACAAGGACAAGTGGGATAAAGGGACGCGCGGGATGCGGATAGCCGAAGGAGCCGAAAGCCAATCAGATCATGCCGCATGTCACCGGTAGAAAAGGGGCGAGGAAGCCCATTTCGAGCGGATCGGAGGATTCTGTCCTGTGAAGCACTGGGAAATTTGAGACAAAAAGACGTGGTGGACGCGAAAATCATGCAGGCCCGTGGAAAAATCATAGCATGACATGTGTGGCCAAGGAAAAAGGTCCAAAAAGTCAAAGGGGCAAGTTTTCGAGCACTGATCTGAACCAATGAAATAGTGCCACGCGTCCAAGTTTAAGGGGCCCACAAGAAAAACCCACGAAAAGGTGGAGAGAGGGAATTGCTTAGTGAACCAGAGCCTGCCACGTGTCGTCCAGATGGCAGAGCACGGGAAAAGAAATTTAAAAATCCGTTTTCGCCTGTTTTGTGCCCTAAATCTTTAGATCATCATATCTTTCGATCCAGAGCTCGGATTTGCATGTTCTTTATATCAATGGAAATATGTTGAAATTATCTACATGATTCTGGGGTCAATCTTGCATTTTGGTGTAGTTTGGAGGGAGAAAATTAAGAAAACGTCTCTGACGCGTGGTGATAGACAAAAGTAATGCTTCAACTACCAACTTTAATGCAGCAGACAGCTCGCCGCTCCTGTTAGACAACCCGCCGTTTTTCCAGAATCCGCCACTTCTGCCATAATGAGATGATTTTAAATGTTACCAAGAAGTGGTTGGAGAAGATTCTAGATTTCCTCTCTCTCCCCTCTCATTTCTTCATATATATTGTAAAGACGAGCTCCTTTAACAAGTCAGACATTTTTTTTTTGCATCCCCCCTTCTTCCCTTGCTTGCAAGAGAATTCGTGGAGCTTTCAAACCTCCCATACGGATTGTAATGCCAGTTTTTCTTCTGCCTCTTGGACACTGCAATGTACTGTATCGAATCTTGAGCAATAATATATATGTTTGTGATTGATTCTCAACCCTCTCATGTATTCATTGCTGTCATTTTTGATCTCTTATTGCAGTTTGGTTACCTGTGCATGGTGTTTGTATTACATCTATGTGGTCTGTGTTAAATTTGCAAAATGAGTGTCTAACATTCCTCGGTGCATCACCTTTGTAGTTTAGGTTTTATTCTATGCATTTTCTTACCCTGTCTCCTTGGCAAGTTAGATTAGGTTTTAGTAAACTCTCTACATTTTTTGTGTGCATCTGAACAGAGGAATAGGAACCAGCCTTCTCTGGAGAATATTTTCTCATCTGTACAAGTCCCACACTTGGAGAAAGGATTCCATGTTGTGCAATCACACTGGATGCTAGAGTGATCAACCTAGAAGCCTGATCTGCATCCAGGGGTGCTGTGAGTCTGCAACAACAGTTTTGGCACGCCCGGTGGGACACTAGAGGTCTCATTTTTATTGCAACAAAGTTGATATGCATCTGCTGCAGTTTTCTTGCTTATAAGAGCTATTATTTACATATCTGGTGACTCCAAGGGGAAGAATCAACTGGTTTCAGCAGTGCAGGCCTGAAAACTCATGAGAAGAATCACCACAAGGTCAAGAGTTGGAGAAGAAGAAGTGATGTTTGAATACCTGCAGTTATCTCCAAGAAGAAGGCAAAGAGGAAGAAGGACTCAAAGGTCTCCATCTCCACCAAACAGAACTCTCTCAACTCCCCCACCTGACAGGCCTTTCATTCAGTATACAAGGGATTTAAGACCGATTAGAATGGCTCAGAACAATCCCTACGTCAACTTCACAGGCAGCAACCCACTTGCTCTCAATGCACAACATCCAGTTCCTATTGCAGCCTTGAAGAACATTCCCTACTTCACCGGAGAAAATTAGACTACTCCAGGTGATCATGTTAAAGATATTGCTAACCTTTGTGCAATCCATGAAATCAATGAAATGCAAGTGGCTGTCAAATTACTGGCATCTTCATTCAAGGGTAAAGCATTGCAATGGTTTAGGAGCCTTGGAGCTAGTTCTATATCAAACTGGAATTAGTTGTGTATTGCACTTCATGAGCAATTTGGAGAGAAGGGAGACAACTTGTCTCTTTTGGAGCAGCTGACGACTATCAAGAGAGCTCCCAATGAGCAGCTGGCCGATTTCAACTTTAGATTTCAAAGGTCTTGGGATAGGATTCCAGTGGCAGTCAGGCCAATAGCAGAAGGTGATTTTCTATATTACCTCAAAGCTTTGAATTTTGATATTTCTATGTTAATTCAGTCCATGGGAGGCACAACAATCCCTATGGCTTATAGCATTGCCATTAGAGCTGAAAACTGTCTTATTCAAGCTGGTAAACTGGCTCCTAGGCCTCCCATGCCCTTGTATCCAAAATTAGAAAATCCAAGCACTAGTCAAGCACCCACTTTGGCTCCTGTTCCCACCCCTAGAAACCAAAGTTCAAGTGAAACTTCTACTTCATCCTCTAGTGCTTCAAATGAACTCCAGGAGGTCATGAAACAGTTGCAAAACCTAGGCAATGAGCTGGTTACTCTCAAGAGGCAGCAAGCCCAAGGTTTTAGACCTTCTTATCAACCCCAAGCCCAGCCTAATAGGCAGCTATACCAACCACAAAGACCACCTAATCCAATTGAAAATATGAATCAAAATCAAAGCCAAGTAAGGCCTCCTGCCAATAGACCATTCAAGCCCTATAATCCAAATGCCATATCTACCTCTAAGGCATTAGTGCCAACACAGAACAACATTGCTCAGGAATATGACTGGTGCTTTCCATGCAACGAGCCTCATAACCAATCCATGTGTTTCAATGGTGCTCTCAATCAAGCACTAATGGTGACAACTACTGGTGTGGAGGGCGAGGGTAGTCAAGGAAACATCCAACAACCGGAAACATTCCAACAGCAATCAGCCCCAAATGACACCACATTGGTAAACTGGCAAGCAGAAGATTTCTGTGGCATGAATCAGGTAGTTTCTCAAGGTGTTGCAGCCAACACAAGGTCAAAGAGGAGGAATCTGGGTGGAGAAAAGCCATTAGCCCCAGCCAATCCACAACCTTCCACGGCTTCACAAATGATTGGCAAGCAAAGTCCAGTTTCAAGTGCACAAGGACAACCAAGAACAACCCCTAGGCCAACTCAAATGCCAGCTGTTGCTACCCACATGCAAGGGGTGAAAGTGCAAACCAAGGGACAACAAAGAGATCCTTCATCCCCGTTCAGTATCATTGAACAGATGAAGAAGACTAACGTCAATATATCAATGTGGGAATCCCTATCCATCCCAGGACAAAGATATTTGCTACAAGCTTCCATGAAGGACTGGTCAACTTCGAACCAACAGGTCCAAATGCAAGAGAAGGTACTCACAAATGCTGCCCAGCCTGAAGGAAGTCATGGAGCACAACAAGGTAAAATGTTGAAGCCCCCTCCTTTCTATGTTTCATTAATCATTGGGGATAAAATAGTACACAATTGCATGATTGATTCCGGGGCAAGTAGCTTAGTGATGCCCAAGCAAATAGCTGATCAACTAGGGCTCCAGTATGAAACAACATCCAAAGGGGTAGTGCAGCTAAATGGGACAACAATAGCAACAGTTGGAGTGATTAGAAATTTGAGTCTTACCTTGCATGCATGTCCAAATGTTGTTGTTTTACAAGATGTATCAGTCATATATTTTCCACCACTCTTTGCCCTTTGTTTATCAAGGGATTTCATAGCTAAAATTGGAGGCTACTTATCTGCTGATTGGTCACACATGTTGTTCAGAACTAGATATGGTACTAAGGTCACAATCAGATCCGAGCCAATTGCAAACTTTCATATTGAGCCTCATACTCCAAGCCAAATCAATGCCAATTGTTCAGCATTTGATCAAGAAGATTATCCAAACACAGATGAGGCTGACACTAAGGTTGGAAGCATCCCAGACCTAACTCTTGATGAATGGGCAAACAAGATACATGCTTTTGATCCCTATCAAGAAGTACAAGAATCTGAGCTGGGAGTCTATTGTATACACGAAGAAAATCAACCTATTCCTAGCGTCACTAAGCCAAGTCATAAAGACAAGAATGAAGTATGGAAATTATTCTTTGATGGGTCAAGGAGTAGACAAGGTGCAGGAGGAGGAGCTATGCTCATTTCACCGCAAGGTATAAAGTATTACTCAGCCTTCCGTTTTCAGTTTTCTTGCTCAAACAACACAGCTGAGTATGAAGCCTTAATTCATGGACTGCACTGGGCAATGAAGAAAGGCATCAGGAATTTACAAGTGTTCGGGTATAGCGAGCTAATCATCAACCAAGTTAGGGGACAACATGCTACAAAGAACGACTTGCTGAGGAGCTACAAGAATAGGGTATGGGACCTCATGGATGATTTCGAAGCTTTCAACATTGTGTCCATACCCAGGAAGAAAAATGAAGCCGCGGATAGGCTCGCAGCAGTTGGAGCAACGTTTGATGTGGTTGACAACATCAAAAGGGAAAAAACACAGCCACATATCCATGTGATTGTGAGGCCAGCAGTTCCAGATAATAACACCAGCTGGCAGGTGTTTGAAAACGATCAACAGATCGTCAATTTCTTACAAGAAGAGGCTGAATTCTTAGCTAGGAATCAGGACAGACTAGAGCAGCAGTATGGGGATCAAGTAGTGCAACTGCAGATGAACAAGCTTCCCAAAGGTTTAGTAACATTGGAGTCTATCTTGAACCCTAACGACCAGTTCCGTAAGGAAAAGGCTAACATACAGGTCAAGAGAGAAGATTCAGAGCCAATTCCGGTTGGGGAAGGTAAAACACTTCAAATTGGTAAAGTGGCCACTGAGCAGGAAAAATCAGATTTCATACAGCTTTGCCAAGAATTTCCAGATGTCTTTGCTTGGAGCTATGAAGACTTGAGAGGATTCAATCCGAATTTGGCACAACATACCATAGAATTGGATCCAGATGCTAAGCCCATCAGGCAGAAGCAAAGACCTGTTAACCCTCACATTGAGCCTCTAATGAAGAAAGAGCTAAATAAGCTAATAGAGGCAAGCATTATATTCCCGATCAAGCACTCAAGTTGGGTTGTTAACTTGGTTCCGGTCAGGAAGAAGAGCGGAGAAATTAGGTTGTGTGTGGACTTCTGAGACCTCAATAGGGCATCTCTCAAAGATCATTACCTGCTTCCTTCAATGGAACAAATATTGCAAGTAGTATCCGGTTTAGAGAGATTCTCTCTCCTAGATGGCTACTCAGGGTATAATTAGGTGATGGTGAAAGAAGAAGACCAATTCAAGACAACCTTCACAACTAAATGGGGCACCTATGCTTACAAGAAGATGCCATTTGGGCTATCAAATGTTGGGGCCACTTTCCAAAGGGCAATGGATATGGCATTCAAGGGGTTGATCAACAAAATAGTTTTGATATATCTTGATGACATCACTGTATTCTCCAAAAATGCAGTGGATCACCTTTTTCATCTAAGGCAGGTATTTCAGAGGTGTAGAAAATTTGGGGTATCATTGAATCCCAAAAAATGCGTATTCTTGGCTCACGAGGGGAAACTTCTGGGCCATATTGTCTCGAAAGAGGGACTGGCAATTGATCCAAAGAGAGTTGAAGCCATAAAAGCACTACCATTGCCAAGTCACAAGAAGGCTCTTCAAAGCTTCTTGGGAAGGATCAACTTTGTCCGCAGGTTTATCCCAGATTTTGTAGCCCTTGTCAAGCCCATCACCAAAATGTTAAAGAAGAGCATGGCTTTTAAGTGGAAAACAGAAGGCAAGGAGAGCTTCGAAGCAATCAAAGAAGCTATCTCTCAGGCACCAACTCTCATCAACCCAGAATTCTCCAAGGATTTCATCCTCTATGCGTTTGGAGGTGATGACACTATTTCTACCATTTTGGTACAGCAGAACAAAGATAATGATGAGCAGCCGATTGCCTTTTTCAGCCAGAGCCTAGATGACTGCAAGGTGAGGTACTCTTTTATTGAAAAGCATGTACTTGCAGTAATCAGAAACTTGAAGAAATTCAAGCATTTAGTCTCAAACAACAAGGTCCAGTTGCTGGTCTCACATGCTGGAGTTAAGGACTTCCTCCTCAACAAGGATTTGAATGAGAAAAGGGCAGGTTGGATCACCCGTGTCATGGAATATGACATTGATATTAAGATCACCAAGCTGGTAAGAGGGAAAGGACTGTGTGAGCAGCTGGTTTTGGGGAAGCAAAAGGAAGTATGCAACGAAGAAGAGGCTGTTTTGATAGTCTAGGACAGCCATGAGCCAAGTGGCAATCAAGAAGAAGACAATGCTTCCCCCACTCCTTGCTGGACCCAAGATATTATTCACTTCCTAGGCACAGGCCTATGCCCTCCGGAGATGAACAAGACCCAAAGGAGACACTTCAGGTTGCAGGCTGTTCCATATGCCATTGCTGATAGAGTTTTGTTCAAAAAAGATGTGAATGGAGTGCTGCTGAGATGCATTAGCACAGGTCAGATTCAAAGGGTGTTGGAAGAGTTTCATGATGGACCAGCTGGTGGTCATTTTGCACCAAGAGTGACAGCTCTAAAAATCATGAAGGCTGGTTATTATTGGCCTAAAATTTTTAGTGATTGCTATGCATGGCTCAAGAGGTGTAAGAATTGTGCATTCTTCACAGGAAAAGAGAAGTTTGCTGCCCTTCCTTTGCATCTAATCTCAGTTGACCAGCCATTCATGCAATGGGGTTTGGACTTCATTGGAGTCATTAACCCCAATTCAAGCCAAGGGCATAAATGGATTTTGACGCCACCGAATACTTCACCAAATGGGCAGAAGGAGTAGCACTCAAAGAGGAAAATGAGTCTAGCATCTTAGACTTTTATGAGGGAATAACAACCAGATTTGGTGTACCTGCCACAATAATATCTGATAATGCATTGGCATTCATTGGATCCAAGGTAACTGAGTGGGCTGTCAAGAACGGTATTTACCTAAGCACTTCATTGAACTATTACCCTCAGGGTAATGGCCAGGCCGAGTCTACAAACAAGAACTTGTTGAGGATCATTAGGAGAACTCTTGATGAGAATCAGAGGTCTTGGCATACCAAGCTAAAATCAGCCTTGTGGTCTGATAGGATAACTCCCAAAAGATCCACAGGTAACTCTCCATTCAGGCTTGTCTATGGAAGAGAGGCAATCTTGCCCATGTCACTTGAGTTGCCAACATTGGAACTCATGAAGTAGCTGGAGTTACTTGAATTTGAGCCCATGGAGGTGAGGTATGCAGAGTTGATGGAGCTGCAAGAGATCAGAAATCAGGCATCCCAAGCAATGGAAAAGGATCAAGATTTGATCAAGAAGACCTTTGATAGGAAGGCCAAAGATAGATCATTTCAAGTTGGAGATCTAGTGTTGAAATGGGATGTGGATAGAGCAAAACCGGGAAGGCATTCAAAATTTGATGCCATTTAGAGTGGCCCATACATGGTCACAAAGTGCAAGAACAACAATGCTTTCCAATTAGCCTCATTGGATGGTGAAGAATTGTAGATTCCAGTCAATGGAATCTATCTCAAACATTGCTACTGAAAATAAAAGGATCACCCTTGTAAATATTAGCCTAGGTTTCAATTCCTCTAAGTGCGTATGCACGTTGTCTTGTTGTAGTTAGGTTTCAGTTTCCCTAAGTGCTTTGGCGCAGGTTTTGTCGCTCCTAGATTGAGTTTTTACAGTTCAGCGTGCTCTCATGGAGGGAGTTGCAGTATCAGGCTCATTTCAGGACATTGCTTATGACTCCATGCCCAATGGATCGCTAAAAGGCCACTGATCTTCTACCTAGCAGGCAGGTGACCCCGAAAAGTCACCAAATTGTTATCTAAAATTCACCCCCAGAGTTAATTTGATAACATGCATCAGAGTTTTTAGTTCCAAGCAAGTAGATTGATTCAGGAAAAAATTGTGAAAATCAGCTAAGTCCTTGTCCTCGGAACAGTTGGGACATTCGGGACACCAAGGCGCGGTTCGGCCGAAACGCCTCCGGGCGGCCCGCGAAGCACTGGGACAAGTGGGACAAATGTACGCGGAGGGCGCGAACCGGCCGGTTCGGCCGAAAAGGAAAATTTTAGCACAGGGACAATCGGGCCGTCGGGACGCGAGGGACGCGGAAAGTCAGTTCGGTTGAAGGAGAAGAAAAATGGCTAACTGCTCGGGACATTTGGGCCTTGAGGAACGCGAACCGGCCGAATCGGACGAACCAGAAGAATTTGTCCCAGACAGAGCTAGGACATTTGGGAAAAATGGACGCGAAGGACATGAACCGGTCGGTTCGGCCGAAACAGGAAACTTCAGCACAAGGACAAGTGGGACAAAGGGATGCGCGGGATGCGGATAGCCGAAGGAGCCAAAAGCCAATTAGATCACGCCGCGTGTCACCGGCAGAAAAGGGGCGAGGAAGCCCATTTCGGGTGGATCGGAGGATTCTGTCCCGCGAAGCACTGGGACATTTGGGACAAAAAGACGTGGTGGACGCGAAAATCTGGCAGGCCCATAGACAAATCACAACATGACACGTGTCGCCAAGGAAAAAGGTCCAAAAAGTCAAAGGGGCGAGTTTTCGAGCACTGATCTGAACCAATGAAATAGTGCCACATGTCTAAGTTTAAGGGGCCCACAAGAAAAACCCGTAAAAAGGTGGAGAGAGGGAATTGCTCAGCGAACCAGAGCCTGCCACGTGTCGTCCAGATGGCAGAGCGTGGGAAAAGAAATTTAAAAATCCGTTTTCGCCTGTTTTGTGCCCTAAATCTTCAGATCATCATATCTTTCGATCCAGAGCTCGGATTTGCACATTCTTTATATCAACGGAAAGATGTTGAAATTATCTATATGATTCTGGGGTCAATCTTGCATTTTGGTGCAGTTTGGAGGGAGAAATTTAAGAAAACATCTCTGATGTGTGGTGATAGACAGAAGTAATGATTCAACTACCAACTTTAATGCAGCAGACAGCTCGCCGCTCCTGTTAGACAACCCACCGTTTTGCCAGAATCTGCCGCTTCTGCCATAATGAGATGATTTTAAATGCTACCAAGAAGTGGTTGGAGCAGATTCTGGATTTCCTCTCTCTCCCCTCTCATTTCTTCATATATATTGTAAAGAGGAGCTCCTTTAACAGGTCGGACATTTTTGTTTTGCATCCCCCCTTCTTCCCTTGCTTTCAAGAGAATTCGTGGAGCTTTCAAACCTCCCATATGGATTGTAATGCCAGTTTTTCTTCTGCCTCTTGGCCACTGCAATTTACTGTATCGACTCTTGAGCAATAATATATATGTTTGTGATTGATTCTCAACCCTCTCATGTATTCATTGCTGTCATTTTTGATCTCTTATTGCAGTTTGGTTACCTGTGCATGGTGTTTGTATTGCATCTATGTGGTCTGTGTTAAATTTGCAAAACGAGTGTCTAACATTCCTCGGTGCATCACTTTTGTAGTTTAGGTTTTATTCTATGCATTTTCTTACCCTGCCTCCTTGGCAAGTTAGATTAGGTTTTAGTAAACCCTCTGCATTTTTTGTGTGCATCTGAACAGAGGAATAGGAACCAACCTTCTCTGGAGAATCTTTTCTCATCTGTACAAGTCCCACACTTGGAGAAATGATTCCATGTTGTGCAATCACACTGGATGCTAGAGTGATCAACCTAGAAGCCTGATCTGCATCCAGGGGTGCTGTGAGTCTGCAACAACAGCTCCATGCGAAAACATCTGGGAATTCCTAGAAAATCTACACAAGGTCATACTTTTCTTGTTCGTTGTTCATCTTTCCTATTTGGAGTGTCTTACCTTCTCCAACTGAAATGGGCTCAAAATCCTCCTTTTTAACTTGAATTTTGGCCTTTTATTTCCGGAATTGATCATTTGGGTTGAATATTGACTCTAAAGTCACTAAGCCCTTTGGCAATTTTTTTGTCCGCAACTGCACTATTTGATCCCCATACTTCTACTCCAATTTTTCCTAATTTTAGTTGAGAACTTAGCCTCATCTTGTAAGAAATTAATAATCTGTTGATCATTCTCAAATACATTCTTGCTCATGTTATTGTCTGATACAGCTGGCATCACAATTACATGAATATGTGGTTGTGCTTTATCTCTCTTAATATTATCCACCACATCATATGTTGCTCCAATTGCTGCAAGCCTATTTGCAGCTTCATTCTTCTTCCTTGGTATGGCTTGAATATTGAAGACTATAAAATAATCAATTTGATCCCATAATCAATGCTTGTAGGCTTTGATCAGATCATTCTTAGTAACATGTTTTCCTCTGACTTGGCTCATGATTAACTCGCTATCTCCAAACACTTGCAAGTTTTTAATACCTCTCTTTCTTGCCCAATGCAATCCATGGATCAAGGCTTCATACTCAACTATGTTATTTGAGCAAGTGAACTAAAAACACAGAGTTGAGTAATATTTTGTACCTTGTGGTGAAAAAATCATAGCTCCTCCTCTAAGACCCTGCCTATTCCTTGAGCCATCAAAAAACAACTGCCACACTTCATTCTCATCCTTTTTACCTGGCTTGGTGAGGTTGGGGGTGGGAAGATTCTCCTCATGTAGACAATAAAATCCAAACTCAGCTTCTTCCATTTCCTTATATGGATCTAAATCATGTCCCCTCTGAGTCCAATCATCAAGTGTTAGGTCCAGAATGCTCCCAACCTTTGTATTTGCCTCTTGAGCCTCCAAGCATTCTTCTTGATCAAATATGGTACAATTTTCATTAATTGGGCTGGGAACATAAGGCTCAATATGAAAATTGGCAATTGGATCCAACTTGATTGTAGCCTTAGCTCCATACCTTGTTCTAAATAACATGTGAAACCAATTAGCAGACAAATAGCCTCCAATTTTAGTGGTGAAGTCTCTTGACAAACACAATTCAAATAGTGGTGGCAAGTTTATGACTGATACATCTTGCAAGAAATTCACATTGGGACATGCATGTAATGTAAGGCTCAATCCTTTGATTACTCTAACCGTTGTTACCGTTTTCCTGTCCAATTGCATGACACCTCTAGAAATGAATTCATATTGAAGACCTGGCTGATCGGTTATTTGTTTTGGCATTACAGAGCTTCTTGCTCCTGAATCTATCATGCAATTATGCACCAACTTATCTCTGATGATCAATGAGATATATAATTTTAGGGGCTTCAAATTTTTACCTTGTTAGACTCCTTGATTTCCTCTTTGCTAAGATGCATTGGTAAGTAAATTCTCTTACTCTTTGGATGATTGATTCAATGCCGACCAATGTGCCATAGCAGCTCGCAATAGGTCTCTTTTTCCTGAGATATGTAATGACTCCCACATTGAGATGTTTACATTCATTTTATTCATCTTCTCAATAATGTTGAATGGATATGAGCTATCTCTCTATTACCCCTTTATTTGCATAGTTTTCTCTTGCACATGGGTTGTTACAACCGACACTTGAGCTAGTCTAGAAGGTAGCTTAGGCTGACCTTACACATTAGGAGTTGTATTTTGATTACTGATACCTTGTTGGGTGATAGAGGGATGTCGATCATTTGAATTAGATGACTTTACCTCTCCAATATTTCTCTTCTTGGACCATGTATTGGTTGCTACACTTTGCGAAGGGGCTTGATTTATACCACATAAATCTTCAACCTATCAATTGACAAGTGTGGTCTCATTCGGAGGTGCCTCTAAGTTATATCCTTCTACTAATTTCCTTCTTGGCCTGTCTCTTGTTCAACACCCGTTGTTGTCACCATAAGAGCTTGATTCAAATAAACACATTGACTGATTATGAGGTTGATTACATGGGAAGCACTAGTCATATTCTTAATCCATGTTATTTTGCACTAGAACCAAGGCTCTAGATGTAGACACAACACTAGGATTGCAATATTGAAATGGATTACTCGCAGAAGGTTTTGTTTGGTTCTGATTTATGGCTTGAGCAGGTGGTCTATTAGGTTGATATGGGGGCCTATTGGGTTAGGCTAGAGGCTGATATGACCTGAAAATTTGAGCTTGCTGCCTCTTAATTGTCACCAACTAATTTCCTAAGTTTTACAACTGCTTCATGACTTCTTGAAGATCATTTGAGGTACTATAAGATGAGGTATAAGCTTCAGTGGAAATTTTATTTCTTGGAGCAAGGATGGGGGCTATTTCAGGTGATTTACTAGTAGAGGAGTTCCTTAATTCTAGATATAGAGGCATAGGTGGCCTAGGCTCTAGCTTGACAATTTGAATTAAGCAGTTCTCTACTCTGATAGCTATATCATATGCCCTTAGCATTGTTGTTCCCTCCATCGATTATATCATCATAGCTATGTCAAAATTTAGAGCCCTCAAAAAGTTGAGGAATGCACCTTCCACTGTTGGCCTCATGAAAATAGGAATCTGGTCCCACGTCCACTGGAACCTAAAGTTGAAGTCAATCATCTACTCATTCGAGGCCCTCTTGATTGTGGTTAATTGTTCTAACAAAGAAAAATTATCTACCTTCTCTCTAAACTAGTTACACAGGGATGAACACAACACATCCCAATTTGTAATTGACCCTACTGTTAGGTTCCTAAACCATTATAGCACCTTACCTTTGAGAGAAGAAGCAAGGAACCTAACTGCAACATCCATCTTATTGATCTTGTGAATGACACAAACATTTGCAATGTCTTGGATATGATCAATGGGGGTTGTATAATTCTCCCTAGTGAAGTAAGGTGTGCTCTTCAATGCATCCATCATAATAGGATTATGTGCATTGAGGGTGAGTGGACTACCGCCTATGAAATTGACAAATGGGTTTTCCAACAACAGTGTTGTTGTAGATGTGCCATTATGATTAGACTGAGAACCCCGGTCGATTGAAGGAATGTTCTACTAAGTGGAGGTGTTGATAAGATTATGTTTAGTGGAGATGGAGACCTTTGTACTCTTCTTCCTCTACTCCTCTACATGGAGATAACTGTAAGTATTCAAAGACACCTTCTTCTCTTCCTCTGGACCGAGTTTGAATCCTTCTCATAAGCTAAACAACCAGTACTGCTGAAACCATTCAATTTTATATTTGGAGTCACCAAATGTGTTTCTGCAAGGCCTTCAAAGGATATAAATTCACCAAGACACACACCCAATCCTGAAGAAATAGAAAAATTGACTTCTGTCCCATCAGGCGTGCTAAAACTCTTAATGTAAAATTACAACACTCCTAATTACTTGTGATTTTGTATATGAGGCAATTAGTGCAACCTGCATAACATGAGATTATCCTGCAGTGTGGGACCTTGCAAGTAGGATAATCCTCCATAGAAAGTTGGCTTCTTCTTCTAACATAGCACCAAATTCTCCAAAGAGAAAAGAATGGAAAGCTAAACTAATCATATTCTAATTCTTTCCAAGGAGATAGGGATAGAAAGATACATGAAATAAAACTACTCTAAGTGAAGGTGACGCACCAAGAAAGGGTGAGACAATCTGAGTGAATGAAGGATAGGGAGAAAACTAAGCAGGAGAGGGCAGGTAGAAACGCCACAGTCTAAGACAACATTCAATTCCCTATATTCATAGAGAACAATAGACTATAGACCCTATAAAGAGATAGATACAAGCACAATATACTTATAAATATAATGGAAGGAAAAAGATGCAATTCATACAAGTTAGGGAAAAAATGGCCAGAAAACATGAATTTTATTGCTTAGAAACATGCACAATCCATCATATCATAGGAACAAGACAAAGCCCTTTATAATAAGACCAAATTCGAGGCCTTTAGCTCACAATAGCTTTGGAAAGAATTTGATAGAGTTCCTTTTCTTTCTGGAAAAAATCCCCCTCAAAATGAGGCAAATTTTACAATATATAGACAATTTGGGTCACCAACTGGAAGGATGCATTAAAGAGGTATGGGAAACCATTCATTTTAGTACTTTACCTGCATGGGTGGTCATGGGTGCAATGCCTCATTAATTCTGTTTTTTGGGATGTCATTCATTCACCTACCCTCGTCTGGCTTGTAACTCATCCATCCTCTGGGTCGTCCAACTACGCTAGGTTGGACGAATTCTATCTTCATGACCGTACATGCTTCTAGTCGCTGACCAACACGAGAGTTGCCATCTTCACATTATGGGCCATTTAACCTAGGAGGTTAGATGACCATCTATTTCTACATGTACGACACACTACACATCCATCCTCATAGCCGACGAACTGATAAGTTGACCAACTTGGTGACTCACCCAACCATGTCGTATAACTGTAAGCTGGCCACCTATGTTAGCCGTCAAACCCCAAGGGGTTAAAAAATGTCTATGTATGCCGACCAACCTCTTTTTACGTCGTTGTGAGCCACCAAAAAAGTCATCCGACACACCCATTCAACCAAGCTTCCGTACTAGGGTTGGACACCATCTAACCCATCACCCGACCAACCTTGACAACAAAACTTCACCCGACCAACCTTCACCTGACCAACCTTGCCAACCAACCCTGAGCCTACCAACCGTCACCCAACCAGCCTATCCAACTAAGCATCACCTAACCAACCTAACAAACTAACCATCAATCGACACACATGCCCAACCAGCCATGCCGACGCACATGTCCAACCAACCATCAGTTGAAACACCTGTTTGACCAACCATGCCAACACACTTGTCTGACCAACCATTAAATGACACACCTTACCGACCAGCCATCATCTGACACACCTACCCAACCAACCAATTATCCAATAATCTCAATTTCCAAATCCAATAAAATCATCTGAGACAGCACACGAGCTACCCTGTATACTGCAAAAGCGTTCCCCTTTTTCCATCAAATGTCGATGTTCCGACTTGCTAAGTTGTCTATTTCGCAGGGGGTGCAAAAAATGGATAACACCACCCATGTCTAAAAATAACCCCTCACTACCACACCATAATGGTTCAAAATGTGTAAAAGGGGGTTGATTTGGTTTTGTAAACAATTTTTGTTTTACAGGATTATAGTGATGTAGGCCTATTATAGGCCCTTTTGTATATGCTCATTTTAGGAGCACTTAGGAGAATTTTTGTAACTCGACATCAACTGGAGAAATGTTTAGCACCCAGAGACACTCCTAGTAAACATATTATACTTTTGTTTTAGATTTTTGGGTGGGATTTATGGAGGGATCTTCAATCACTATCTGTTTATAAGCCATGTTCTTAAGGAGCAGCCTGTGGAAATCATCATTTTTCGGAGCACTTAGTGGAGGAATCAGCCTTCGGTGTAAACTAGAGATATACTCAGAATTTTGATATGCTTCTGATGATTCATTTATTTTCCAGTTATGGATGTGTTGTGATGCATTTTTAATCTGCCAAATTCATTCAAGCATTTGGATTCCATCTAAAGCCTTCGTTAAGTGTGCATCTCATCATAGGAAGAGATTTTAGAGATCCAATCTTCTGCACACTATGTAGCTTAGTTATTCAATCTACATAGAGGCATCACAAATGTGCAACAGAGTAGAAAATTTTCTTAAAGAAAATTATTGTTCTTTATTTACTAGTTCGGATTCATCTTGAATCAATTGGCTACGTGATCATCTTAGTATCTGGTTCGGAGTCCTTGTGAGTGAAATGGATATATGGTCAATTGTATGTTCTGTTTCAGAGCCATTACAAATCAGCCAGAAAATTTTTCTTCTACATTTTTTTATCTCAGATCTTTTCTCTACATAGAGGCATCGTGGCCGTGCAACAAAGTGGTAGTTCATGGATAAGGCTAATTAATACTCTAGAAGGATCAGTTCGGAGTCCATTGGAATCAAATGGTATATGTTCTTATGGAGGCCAGTTCAGAGTCCTTGTGGAATTAAATGGTAACATATGGTTTAGGTTGTACTTTCATACTTCATTGTAAATTATATCTATTTGTAATTAGAAGTATTAATGAATCAGTTCAACATTTTAACCCGAAGACAGGCAATTGTTGAACTCTGTTATCAACTTTTTTTTAGTGTGTGGGTGTTTCCTTTCCAGTGCATTTTCATTTAAGTTGGAAACTTTTATGGATTTTATTTTACAAGTGCCTATAGGGGTTCATGCGAAATTAGAAAAAATTACCCCTGTTTATGGATCAATTTAACTGCAGAACTTCCAACCCTAAAATCTAAAAATAAGGAAGATAAAATCATAAGCACCACTAATAAAATCTCTCAAAATAATTTTGTTTTCCCCCAAATTGTAGTTTTGAAAGGAATGACAACATGGATGAGTTGTTGTTATGAGATAAGAAAGGTAGGAGAAGAAAATAAAATCTTAAAGGAAGAGAAGAAAGTCTTGGCAAATAATTTGACATTAATATGTCAATTATATAGGAAATGTTTTTCCTGTAGGTCACTAACAACCTTCTATGCTTTTTTTTGAATGAATTGTTTTATAAATGGAAAATTTCTAGGTTTCACTTCAATAAATCCATGGATTTTAAAACTGATAAGAACTTCATGGCTACATATGTAACCTCTAACATAGCTAGAAGGAATTTTTTGTGTGAATTTTATGTCCATAAATTTTTCTTTCCTGAAGAAACACAAATTCCAATAAATATGTATGTAGGAGAGGTTCAATTAAGGTATTTTACCTCCACACTCCAGTATCAGATAATTTGGAGAGAACAAAGAGAGAATTATACAAGGGAGGAGACTAATTCAGGTCTTCTCATGAGACATGACTTTCTAATACCTATTAGATTTTTATGGTAATAAATGGCAAAAATTTACTCTCTACATATTTTGGACAGGTACAAAGAAATCATTTCCACATGTGTGGCAGACTTCAGGGCACATATTTTCCAAAATTTAATCTGGCATTCTTTACTTGCTAATAGGGGTGGGACTTGATCACTGAAACCTACAAGAAAAAAGAGGTTATTTCTCCTAATAATCTTCAGTGGTCATTGAGAAGGGCTAAGGAAATAGGAAGAACTATGTCAAACATGGAACAATATTGGGTTGACATGAAGTTTATACCACCACTCATATTGGCACCAGTTCCTCAGTGGACTAATGATCAAGACCAGCTAGCTAAGAGATATAACAAGTGGAGGAAGGCAATGATTGAGTTCAACGGATAGCACAACCCAAAAAAAGAAACATGGTATACTTTTTCCAATGAGTATAATTGTAGTAGGATTGTGGAATCCTTAAAAAAATGGTTGAATTTGTAGTAGGAGGACATGATAATCCATAAGTCTGAGGAAGTGATGAGCCTTTAGAATTCCCATTCTATGCCCCATTTTTTCCACTATTCCAATCTTACCTTGTACTAAACTAATATTAGTTTTATTATAAATAATACTTTCGTTGACTTAAAGAGAAGTTTTGTGGATGAATCTTGGTTATCTTTTATCTTTCATATACTTTCTTGAATTGACTGATATAAGTTGTTTTTGGTGCTAACAAATGTGAATGGAATAAATTTCATAATCAAGCAAAAAAATCACATAAGCCTAGCACAGGAATCACATAGTTGAGTGCAGGACTCACATAGCGGAGAGTAAGACTCACACAACGGAGCACACGACTCACCTAATCAACACAAGATTTTCACAACTCATGGAACTAAGTAGTCATCATCAATTCCATCATGGAACTTGGTCTGCTTAGGTGGAAACATTCTCTTTAGACATACAGATCATTCAAGTTGACATGATTTAATCTTTGCATTTAAAGTCTAACTAGTAGTAACTAGTCTTTGTTCTATTAAATCCTCCAATTTACAAGGAGTGTGATTACTTGAGTTCTTCTAAACTCTAGACATCTATGGATTCAATTGATTGTTGCTTACAAGACCTCCACTTCTATTCATAAGATGAGTTCGACCAACAATTTACATGTGTGAATACCACATTGACTTTATAATTATAAATTATATTGTTGTTATGATATAAATCTATTTAGTTGACTTTACATGTGTGCATGTAACTCTTGCTTGTAATGAGGATAATAAGTTATCTTAAAATAAGAGCTAGACTTCGCCTTATATATAAGGCACACCTTATATATACGGCGTTACCATTATAGAATAAGTTTGGTATTTTTTAGCAATAAAATAAATGCATTGTAAACTCGGGTGATAAATAAAAGGCATGAGTATGGAATCAATTGTGTTTTTCGTGTGTTAGGACGTTGTAACCAGATTAGAGGGAAGGAGCAAGGGCCACTTCTCCTCATTGTGAAGGGAAGTGTTTGTTTATTTTTTTGTTTTATTTATTTGTGTTTGTTTATTTTCAAGCATTAATGTGTTTTAAGAATTTAAATTGTAATCTTACTTCTACATATTTTAGTTCCTTATAATTATAGACTTAGATGTATTTGTCCTCTATTTTTCTTTCATCAATTTTAATAAGTTAGGTTAGATTTCCTAGTGATAATAGTTGTTTATTTTATCAAATAAATAAGTTGTATGCTCAATACATTTCAAACTATTCTTTTTTGTAAATAGCCTTTGACACCCACCCTAGTATTGAAAAAATATTGAATGATTAAAGTGTGAGTATCAATGATGCGCTTCATTATCCATTACCAAATCATGCATAAACTAGTAAGGAAAATGAAGTAGATATGGATTATCATGTGGTGACCCATCCATAAACCTATGCAAATAATTCCCATCTAATTGATAACATCATTGGTGTGACTTGAATGCATATCACAAACAAGACCAACCTACTGCACATATTTCTGATTTTAGATATCCCTTCTAGACTGATATAGGAAGAATCTAAGCCAATATTAATTCATCACACACATAAAATATAAACAAATTCATATCTGTTATGGTATTACAATGGATCGAGCATAAATGTTGGCACAAATGGATAATTCTTACATCTCTCATCTATATACCATATGAGACATTATGGGTACTGCATAGGATCTTTTATGGCTTAAATTCCCTACAACAATTTTTTTTTCAAGGTATAATAGCTATCACTAGAAATTCAGAAGGATCTAAGATTATAGCACACTTAGTTCCTGTTAGTCCCTTAGAACAATATAGTCAGCTATGTTACTCACATGTCCCATGGATCCATGAGATCTGCATTGTTAAATATAAGTTTCATAAATGTCTTGAAGTATGTACAAATCAACACGGTGGTTAATATTCATAACATAGTATATGAATTACCCCATTTGTTCTATCCCTAGACCTTCTTTACTTCCTATTCTGAAAGACAAACTATGTCTACATTACGAGGACATAAACTTTACATACTACTATACCAAATATGCCTCGATCATATTCCTGAGACATCCCATCTTGTAGAACGTATTTATAGATCATCAATGCATGAGTGTAGTGGTGAATCCTATGCTTCTCATCATATACACCATATGGCATCTAATGTATGTCCACAACACACAATATTTAGGATCAATAATGGCTATGAAGGCATGAACTCTCATATGGGACCATTGATGCACTCTTATTTATGATCAATTCTTAAAGTTACTTATAACTACTTGGTGTCCTATAGAATGTATATTCACACACAATATGTTAATATGATAACATCACAGATTACCATAATGCACATGACCTATATCAGTAGATTTTGAGAAGCCATTATACTATTAATGATCATTATTACTTTGCATTCTATGCATCTTGGTATAGGATGTCACCCCATTAAAACTTGATCATAACCATTAACACGATCTTAAGGGATTTTCACATACTCACTTCTAGGTAGTTTCTTGTCCACACACATATACTAGTTAGCATGTTTACCAATTATTTCACAACCTTCTCCCCAAGTCTATAAAATGGGTTTTTACTTGATGATGTAGCACATTTCATTGGTTTGATGTGATTTTTAAGGGACACAATTCTTTCCCTTGACTCCAAACCTATGTCTCTTCTTCCATTTATAGCTTATGACCTAGGTCCATTAGTATCAATTCCAGTTAGTAATTAATAGTTCTCATCCTTTAATTATCCTATATCAAAAACACAAAAGAAAAGTAATAATATGAAAATATATAAACAATACAATATTACAAAACATAAAACGAAAACCTACATGATAACATGCTGTAGTCATTACATAGACTTTATGTAGTCTAATAATCATTTAGATTTAGCACTGTACATTTACAATATCAAGTGGTTCACATCTATGAGCTTCATATTATAAATCAAGTGGTTTTATATACCTTAACCAATTAACATCCCACACCTTACATGGCTTCTACATCCTAACATCATGGGGGCAACTCATGTATATCAAGGTACATTTTACACATTGGAAACTTTGCTTAATTAGACCATATATTTAGTATATTGTAGATCCTTACAGCCTTATTTTTCATGGGGGATGCCTACATCAAATTGGGGGCATACCTATACTCAAGGACATATAACCAATCTAAATTTATAAATGATCATATCCTTATACACTAGTCCATTATGGTACAACATTACTCTTTCTTATCTTACATTGTTTTATTCCTTACTATATGAGTTATATTGCACTTTAATTTGGAGATCATATTTTTTTTTTTATAGATATTGAATCAACAACCACGTTCCATGATTATTTGCATTTATCATTCATTGATATTGTTTTATTTATTACACATTGTTATACAAGTTGACTTTTGTTAGTTATGGGATCCTATTTTGGCTAATATGATATTATTTCTTATAATGTTCAATTTATTAGCATATCCATGTTTACTTATGAATATTGTATGATCTGACTTCTTTGGTACTTATTTTTATGATCTTGTATGATATGATTTCTTTATGTACTTATATGTTGTATGATTTTGTTTATTCTACGACATTTTGTACTCTAACAACCTCTAGGAACTTGTATGTTATATGAATACTCTATGATATTTTCTAATCTCATCTTTGTGATCTTGTGTGATTATAATACTATGTGATCTTATGTGTTTCTGTGCTTTGTGATCTTGTATGTTGTATGCTTTGACTTCTCTAGGAACTTACATGTTGTATGAATTGAAAACTATATGATAGTATCTACTTTTTCTTTTTTGCAATATTGTATGATTATATTCTCTACAATATTTTATGTTGTAAAATCTTGTTTTTCCTCTATGCACTTGTATGCTCTAAACAATTTGTATTCTCTATGCTCTTTTTCTCACATGTCATTGTTTATCTACGTATTGATTTTTTCACTATTTGTATGTTTTATGCTCAAAGGTATCTATCACCCATACTATTTCCTGAACATATTACTTACGACATCTCTAGATTGGAACACGTCCCCTATGTAGTATTTCATGTGACACGTCTTCCTTAAAACACAACTTCTCTCATGACATGAAATTTTTTATACTTGCATTTATTATGACACACATTGTGTATGATACACATTTTTGTAGCATGCATAGCTTATTAACATACTTAATTATCAGACATTGCTTATTACATTTATTATTCTAGGCATAATGGTTGATACATATTCTATATTATATTTTTTCTCTAGGCACAATAGATAAATATTCCAATTCATAGCTTTCTCAACATACATTGCTTAGTACACACATAATCCAACCACATTGATGGATATATATCTTGATTTACAAATTGCTAATGACACATTGATTGTTATGTTCCTTTTTATAGACACAATGATTAAATGCATATTAGTTTTTACACATGGCTAAAAAAATTAATAACTACTAATATTGGTCAAGTCGCCATGTATTGTTAGTTATGTTTGTTTATGATGGACCTCTCATGTCATAGGTCACTATGGTTCCATTAGGAATTGATTTGTGTGTTATTTTTCATACTACTCTACACCGATATGTGATGTGTTATTTGTATAATTATCTGACATTTTTCATGATATGTCTCATGATGTGATGACACTCACTAATTGTTTTGAAATGCTTATATCTAATGTACATTTCCCATTTTTACCATGTTAGTTGATATATTATATATGGTTTACATCATTAATGTTATGGTTATGTGTTTTCTATGATTAACACTTTCTATGTTGAGATAAGTGATTCTTTACAACATCCCTCGATCTCAAAAGAGAGACATATTTTGTTTTTATTAAAAAATTTCATGTAGAGGAGAAGGCGCATGCCCCCGAACCTTGTTCTTGTAACTATATATGAGTAATGTAAAAGGAGAAGGAATGAAGTACTCATGCCCCCTGCATAATGCTTTTATAACTATGTAACATGTTTCTAAAATTACATCAAAAGTCTGTAAATAGTTGAAAGAGTATGAAAATGTTGGAAATTTCTAAGAATTTACACCATGATGGGAATGTCCAATAAGTTCATGTTCATACTATGGTCTTGACTTGAGCGTATGGTTTTGACCATTATCGATTTTGACCATCTTTTATTATTTGTACCTATTTCTGAGGATTTTAACCTTGTGAATACATGTCCCTGTGTCATATAGTATGTATGTATCGAATATAGATGTAGATTAGGCCCCCGATTAATTAACCCCATTTTTTAAGGTATGTGTGATTAAATGTTTGAGAATGTGTCTCAAAATAAAATATATGTATCAATGTTGGATAAGTTTGATAATCTTCATTAGATCACATAGATTGTTTGAAGCATAGATTTCGATGCAAAATGTTTTACTAAAACTTCACATTTTTAGATTCAAGATGGTTGACCGGAGTCACTATGTCCAACCATATAAGAAATATGAGATCTCTCCTTAGATAGTTTAGCATAATTTAATTCCATGTTAGATGACAAGGATTCCAACTCCATTTTGTTAAACAACCTAACTTTTAAATTTAACAATGTTATTTTTACTCTTATTCAACTGTCTTCTCAAAGTTTGGAAGATATGATTTTCAATCTCTTAGTTGAAGAAAAAGAGAATAATATACACAATTTACTGAAGATAATCCTCAACTTGAGATGGCATTATATTCAAGAAATAATCATAGACGATCAGATATAAACATAGGGGAAATGGAATGTTACTACTGCAAAAAACAAGGTCACAAAACATAGAACTGTACCATTTGAGCCAATGATGTTCTTAAAGAAAAAATTCAAATGCATACCAAATGAAATTAATGTAGCACTTGTTGAAGATTATACCTGATGTTGAAAATGGAAAAATAATACATTGATAAAGACTATGTATTTTTAAAAAAATTCCACACTTTGAAGATAGTAAAAGATCTAATGTAGATGAAGCTCGGTATGGATTGATGCCCTAATATGACTATAAATATTGAGAATTATACCCTTATGAGGTTCTTGAGACAAATTGGTAGAGAATTGTGGATGTAGATTAATATGGATGGTTGTCCAATAATTTGGGGAGGTTCATGATTCAAGCATGTTGGGAGGTGGAATCAAGGAACTTAGGGATTCACCTTGGGAACTACATATTTACGAAGGTTATAAGGTAGCTTAATAGAGCTCTACTTAGTCAAAGTATTTTTTTAAAAGGGAAAAAATTCTAATAAATGTGTGGTCCTATTTTGTTATGTTACTTTAATATTTTGTCAACGTTTTTTGCATTTTCTTTCTATAGTGTAATCCTTAAGAGGGGGTGTTAGAATAAAAGGCTAACAATCAACACTAATTCAATATTAGTTAAGTGTTATTTAATAAATGATTGTAACCAATTTAACCATTTTGTAACCATCGCTCACATAATAATATGATGGACATGTAATGAACAATGTGTGAATTTTTATTTCTCTCCATTCCTTTAGTGTGCACATTTTCTAACAAGTGTCATAAAGAAGTAAGACAATTGTTTAACAAAATTCCTATTAAATATTTGATTTGATAGAATTGAAAGATTTTTGGGTATGGGTTGATAAGGGATTCCAATGAGCTATTGTTGGGTTTCTCAAAAAATTTAATCATGATTAATATCCATTTCTCCATTTTAAAACCATAACAAAGTTAGACTAATTATAAAAATAGAATTGCATTAAACGGTTGAGATAGTTATATTATTATTACATTAAAATTTTGTAAATGAAGTCTTATTTATATAAATGATATTATTTATAAATAATAAAATGGATCCAAATAACTAATTACACTAATAGGTGTTCCCTCAAGTGGAGTAAGGGTCCCCAACACTAACATATTAGAGTAAGTAAATGGATTGCAATGAACTCATACTTTTAGTTAACGTTCGATAATGTAGCCACCATTGAATTGTTTTATTTCCTATAAAAATAGAAGTTGCCAAATAAGTAACAGTTGCTAGATGAAATGAAGTGGGCGTGACATGCTGGCATGGAGCATAAGGAAACACATGATGAAACACTTTGTGTGCAAGCTTGTTGTATCCAAATTTAAAGTACACATGAGGAAGATCATTTCCAACAATAAAGATTGCTTGAAACTTAGACTTAATTATAAGAGATTGATTTTTTTTATTCTTCCTTATTAGTATCAATTCTCATCCCTATTTCTATGTTGTTTAACTCAAATTTTCTTATTTGGTTTGGCCAGATGAAACTCATCTTGACCACCATATCTCCTTGGATTCACCTTGTGATTCAATTCACTAACGTCTCAAGATCCTCCAATAATTTTTTTAGATATTCAAATACCACAAGCATGTTACTTTTGCAAATGGTGTCACTATCCCTTTACTTGTCCACCTCAATTTATTCTACATATTAGCTCCTCAACCTTGGGATATGTTATTACCGTTGTCAATATATTAACTTCATCTTAATCATTATTTCAATCTTGCGCTATCCTTTGTTTTTCTATTTTTGTTAGTACTAGGGAAGAATATGTCTATAGACACTCAAATTTGGTAGTTCACTCTTTGATACTACTGGTTTTGACAATGCACTCTTTCTAAGATACATGTAACCTTCCCATTCCTTCTTAACACATTCTAAGGTCTCTTGTTTATATTTTTATCCTTTCAAACTGACATATCGTCAAATTATGAGAATACAATGCACAAAATCTATAGACAAACATCAAATGACAATTTCCAAACTTCAAATTGTAAGTTTTCCTTCCATAGTTAAGACCATATAGTTTGGTCAGGATAGTATATCTAGTCCTAGTCAAATTGTATGGTCTTAGACTGACATGTCATCCAATTTTTATTTCAAATGCATATCTTTGTAGGGTCTTATAATCTCTTTGGGTTGGATTTTATTTAATAATTCATCCACGGAATCCTATATAGGTAAGTAAACTCTACCTAATTTGTTAACCTAGAAACCATATGACACTACATTGATAAAATCAATACTTACACTTGTAAAATACACACATGACTCCCTAAATCTCACAATAGCACATCTACGGTCATTAGGGCATAAATCTCTACATGTGTGAAGCTTCTTACTAGGTTAAAACAATAATATTTCTCATATACAAACACTCAAACATCCCTTCCTTGAGTATTTTAGCAATATCCAGCTCAACCCAAGAATTTTCAAAGGTGGTCATCAAATCTAGTTGCATTCATTTAGATATCACATGATAAGTGGAGAATGACATGTGGTTTGAGGCATCTTTAGAGTATTTCGAACATCGACGATGCACGGTGGTGCCCACAACCCTATGAAGGTTTTCCATGATGTCCCTCATTTTCAGACTATGACAGGTGTTGATTTGTCTTCCAAATTCAATATAGGTTTCATCATGCAAGAGTAGTATTGTTTTCTATCTCAAGATGATTGGTATCATGATCTTATTTATTACTTTAAAAAAAACATGTCCTAAAAACTTAGACAAAAGACAAGGAAGAGCACTTTGATTCCAAGCCCTTGAAATTTTGCTTTTAAAAAATTTGTTGTTCTATAAAAATCATGATGGTACCCTTTTAATATGTTTGACACATGATCAAATAGAGCATGTATTAAGAAGTTTTCATGAAGGTGTTTGTGGTGGTCATTATGATGCTAAAAAACAACTCAAATTTTTTTATGTGCATGGTATTATTAGCCTACCTTATTTAAAGATGCATATAGATGGGTTAGGTCATGTGCCCCTTACCAAATATTTACCGGTTATGAATGTTTACCAGCCATGTCATTAAATCTTGTCATTCCAGATAGGCCCTTTACCAAATGGGAATTGATTTTATTTCTGATATTCATCCCTCTTCTTCAGCTGGTCATATATATATGTTTTAACAACTACTAATTATTTTTACTAAATGGGTTGAGTTAGTTTCCTTGAAAAGTTCTATTGCTGGTGAAGTTGTTAATTTCTTTGAAAATCATATATTTTTCATGTTTTGGAGTATGTCAGGAAATTATATCAGATAATGGCCCACAATTTATTTTTTTAAGAATACTTAGAATTTCTCAGGAAATATTCGATCATTTCGATTCATTCATATAAATATTACCAATAGGGTAATGGATAAGTTGAATCCACGAATAAAAAATTAATTAATATCATAAAAAAGATGGTTAATCGCAGTAAAATAAATTGGCATTTGATTTTTTTTGAAGCATTATGGGATGACAAGACTATAGTCAAAATAAGTACTAGTTTCTCACATTTTATGCTTGCTTACAGTTTTGAAGCTACCATGCCTATTGAATTGCAAGTTTCTTCTGCATGTACTACTTTGAACTATAGTTTAGATGACTTAGATGACTTATAACTACGATTAGATGAATTCATTGTTTTAAATCAAGTGAGAGTTACTGCCTTATAAAAACTTGAAAAAGGTAAAGAAAAACTAAAAAATGTTATTTGACAAAAAGGTTACAACTAAAAAATTCCGAGTTGGAGACCTTGTTTTATGTTGGGATAAAGCTAGGGAGATTCCTGGAAAAACATCATAAATTTGACTCTCTTTGGCTTGGTCCTTATCAAATTGCTTCAATTTTGGGAAATAATGTTTTTCACTTGAGGGAAGTTGATGGTGATTGGTTACGTTTTACAATCAATGGTTCTTTGGTAAGATCAACTTTCTGAGAAGGTTCATCCCTGATTTTGCAGAGCTAACTTTAAATATCTCCCAAATGATGAAAGGAAAACAAACGTTTGCGTTGGTCTCCTGAAGAGAAGGAAGCCTTTGAAGGTATTAAAAGGGCCATTTCTAAAACTCTTGAATGTCAGAAGGTAAAGCCTTTGCTAAAAAAGATTATCATTGATCAAAAAGGCTACATTTCTAACGGAAAACCTTGGCTGCCACCCTTTTTTTACTCCAGGAAGATTCTAATGAGCAGGGAGATTCCAATTGGATCTAAGCTAGGGTTCTACGGTCATTCATGGAAAAACATCATAAATTTGACTCTCTTTGGCTTGGTCCTTATCAAATTGGCTTCAATTTTGGGAAATACATGCTTTTGCAGTGGTTGAGCTGTCAAGCAATTTGCATTTATTACATTCTTAACTCTCACTCCATGGTTTACAGAAGTTACTAAATACAACATATTGGTCAATACGTCTCACAACAGCATGGTTCTTTGGTAAGATCAACTTTCTGAGAAGGTTCATCCCTGATTTTGCAGAGCTAACTTTATGATCCCAAATGATGAAAGCTTGGTACTAGATATCAAACAAATCAAGCTCAATTCTCCCAAATGATGAAAGGCAGGAACGTTGTTGGTCATCCTGAAGAGAAGGAAGCCTTGGAAGGTATTAAAAGGGCCTAAAACGTTCTTGTTTTCATGTAGAATATGATGTTTTGACATGTCCAATATCAGCAAAGATTTCATTATCTATTGCTACGCCACGGATAACACCTTGGCTGCCATTTTGACCAAATGAGAACAGAACTCCCCAATTGCATTTAAACTGAGATCAACCCAGAGCTATATGTGTTGTGGAGCATGAAAATTGCCATTTATGAGCTATATTCTAAAATATCATGAGTTAAAATACAACATAATGGAAAAACATGCTTTTGCAGTGGTTAAAGCTGTCAAGCAATTTCATTTTTACATTCTTAACTCTCACTCCATGGTGTTGGTACTAGATACAACTATCAAGTCAATTCTCACACAGCAGGAATTTGGATCCAAGAGAGGGAACTGGGTGGCCAAGGTTCAAGAATATGATATTGACATCAAACCAACCAAGCTCGTCCGTGGAAAAGGCCTGTGTGAACTCATCGCTGAAGGAGCTAGGCATGAGTTACTGGAAGATAAAGTTGGTCTTCCTACCGTTCTGTTTCTTAGCTCAGTTGATGAATGGTATGCTAATATCGCTCACTTTCTCACCTATGGAGAATGCCCCTCTCATTTGATTTTACTACCAAAGAGAAGAGAGCCGTTAAACTGAGATCAACCCAATATGTGTTGTGGGAAAATGCCTTGTTTAAACGTGGGTTAGATGGAAGGTTTTTGAAATGTGTGGACAAGGAACAACAGAAAAATATACTCTCAGCTTTTCATGATCAGGCATGTGGAGGGCATTACTCATAAACTGTCACTGCTCATAAAATACTTCATGGAGGATATTACTGGCCTACCTTGTTCAGAGATGCATCAATGTGGGTTGATAAATGTGAAGCATGTCAGACTTTCGTAGGTAGACCCAAGTTGGCCTCTTTGCCCCTTAAACCCGTTGTAATTGAAGAACCTTTTCAACAGTGGGGTTTGGACTTCATTGGAACACTTAATCCCTCTTCTAGTGCTGGTCATACTCATGTATTAACCGCCACAGATTATTTCACCAAATGGGTAGAAGCCATTCCAGTAAAAAGTACTACTTCCGAAGTAGTATGCAGTTTTATCAAAGAAAACATCTTGGTAAGGTATGGTGTGCCAAACAAGATTGTGACAGATAATGCTTCAAAATTTTCTTCAACTGAGATGATGGATTTTTTCTATGGATATGGCATCTCTCTGGTTCACTCCTCAGATTACTATCCTCAGGGAAATGGACAAGCAGAATCCACAAACAAAAATCGGGTGGCTATAATAAGGAAATTAGTCAATGAATCCCAATGGAACTGGCACAAGAAAATCTATGATGCTCTTTGGGCAGATAGGATCACACCTAAGAGAGCCATTGGGATGTCTCCCTTTCAGGTAGTATATGGAGTAGAAGCTCAATTGCCAGTAATAGTGGAGCTACCAGCCTTGCATCTAATGAAGGCCATTGAAGATACCAGTTTCAATGATGCTTTGGATAAGAGAATCATGTATCTTCACAAATTGAATGAGGAAAGATTGGAAGTTGCTGATAGGATATCTTCTCACCAACAGAAGGAAAGGTCCTGTTTGATAACAAAGCCAGGTTCAGAGATTTCCAAGTTGGAGACACTGTTTTGTTGTGGGATAAAAGGCATGAACCTCGTGGCAGCCATGGCAAGTTTGATTCCCTTTGGCTCGGACCTTTCAAGATCAAGAACTTCGCTGGTAAGAATTATTTTTACCTTGATTATATGGATGGTTCTTCTCTCCCACTTCCTTATAGTGGGCAGTACCTAAAATTGTTTAAGTCATAGGTGATTAGGAAGTCCTTTTGTATATTCTGTATAGCGTTTTGTTTTTCTTTCCCTTTGTTTTGGTGTGTTTTCCTCTGTGTTGGTTTGATTCGATGACTCCATGGCCCAATGGATAAGGTACTGGTCTACTTCCTCGAGTTTGTCTAAATTCTTGCCTTGCATCATTCTTTGAATTTATGCCAAGTCATCCCCAGAAGGAGCCAGTTGTTGTCCACTCAAAATTCCCCTGCTTTTAAGAAGTTTAAAATTAAAATTTTGAGGTTAAGAGTCTTTTCTGTTGTTCTGATAATGTGAAAAGTTGAGAAATTGGAAAAAACTACGTTTTTTGGGTCATTTTGTATGTTTTCGGGCTTGTCGGACATTTTTGTCCCGCGTGTCCCAAGTTCATCTGGGCTCTCTGTTCCCCAATCAGCCGGTTTACCCGAAGTCTGTTCTTTTCGGGCCCGTCGGAACTTTTTGTCCCAAATGTCCCAAGTTCGCCTGGACCAATTGTTCCCTTTTCGTCCGATTCGGCCGAATCGTGTATTCCGCGTAATTTCGTCCCGCATGTCCCAAAAGTATTTATGCGTCTTTTCCCTGCATCGCCCGGATCGACCGAACCGCGTACTTCGCGCTTTCGCGTCCCTCGTGTCCCAAATGAACCAAGTTCCATTTGTGCTAATTTTTCCCGCTCTACCCGAATATCTTGATTTTCAATTTGGTAGATATGTATTTAATGCGCATTTATTGCCTTTCTCTCTCCTAAATGGCTATATAATGAAATTTGCCCCCTATGCGTTTTTACACACTGCTTTCATGCTATCTATTGTTCGAACCTTGCAACCAAATTCCTGCGCGCGTATCCATTCCCCCTGTAATTCCATCCCAAGTCTAGCTTGCAGCTTTGCTCTCTGAGTTACTATCAACATGAAGATCAAATTCTAGGGGCAGGAACAAATTTCACCACTCGAGTCCTCCGTTCCCAATATCGGGGACAATGAAGTTCACCACCTTGACTTTGGGGATTTTTGGACTAGGATGACAGACGCGAATCCTTCACCGATGGCACAGATGATTCATGACAGTGGTCTGGCTTTCGCTGGTGGTTTCCCTATCTCGGTGCAATGCACAGACACAATGCTCTCATGTGGGGCTCATTTCAACCCTGATTCGAGTGAGTTGACAAACGTGCACGGGTAGCTCATCGCCAAACTTGACGCTGCCGCCATTGGCACTGCACTAAGAATTCTAGAAATGGACAACGATATAGTTATCTCCCAGAATCAAGCACAGGCCCTTTTCAATCAAGACAGTGATAATTATAAGGCGCGGGTGGCGAAGTCCTGGCTGAAAAACCCTAAGAAGGGGGCATCTCATCTATCCAAGGTTCTGTTCCGTGCCAATTTCAAGGAAGAGATATCAGATTTCATAATCCTACTGGCTTAGGTTATGGGCTTACCCTCTACTAATGAGTTCCATTTCTAGATGTGCCCGCTTATCAATATGGTGTGCGAGGGAACTCAGACTATCAATTGGGCAGAGATCATCAGTATGAACCTAGTGGTGTAGCTGTCTAATGTACAACAAACAAAGAAATTCTATATGACTTCATACCTGATGTATACTCTAGCAGCATCGAGACAATGGTTTGGTTTTTCATACATCGATGCTCTCAAGGATGACCCCGTGTATGCCTACTGCCTGCAGTTCACCCTAGAAACCAGCAACCGCAATTTACGAAGGGTGAATGACGCTTTCACTATGTACATTGTCCGGCTTCTTGAGAGTGACACAACGAGAAGATTTTCTGATGAAGACATGAGTCTGATATCGCACTACGTTGCTTATTTTATCTAATTCAGAAATTTTTCCTATATCAGGCTTGCTGGCTATGAGAGCACTCCTCTCAAGCTCCCTATGTTCTGCAATGACAAAATGGCCTTGATAGAAGTGTGCAGGTAATTGGAAAAATTACATAGAAACTGCAGAGACAAGAAAATTACTGGTTTGCACTTCCCCATCTCTTTGGGAAATTACACCTGCAAAACAGCCCTGGATGCACAAAATATAGAAAGGGCCCTAGCTCCCATTACTGTCCATTTCTTCAGGCCCAGAACTTGCTTTGAATTGAAAATTTTTATTGAGTAGAACATCAAGATAACCTATCATCATAGGGCAGACACAAAGGACTATTGGGTTGACTGTGCTGATGATTTTGAAGCCAGAAGAAGGCATTATGACAGGTTTTCCCTACAGCTAATTCAAGAACTTGGCTTTTACCAAGTTCCTGAAGGGCTCCAAGATGACAATTCTGACCTGTACTCATATGAGTATGAAAATGTGGTCAAACACACTCCCTTGGAGGACTTGGATTGGTTCAAAAAGGAGAAGGATGATTTGGCTGAAATCCTAGCTCCAGTCTTAGTCAGGACAAAGATCTGGTTTGATAGGAAAGTTCGTGAGCACAGGAGGCACTCAGGGGAATCCTCCTCCAAGGATGCTTCAACACCAAGGAGGGAAGCATCGACACCTAGATCAAAAGCACCTATGCAAACCCCTCCTGCCTCATCAACTCAAGGACCTGCAGTCTCTACTCCTTCCTCATCCACCCAGGTGTATCAGAAGAAAGTCAAAGAAGTTAAAAACGAGCCTGTGGAAGAAGATCCCCTGAGGAAGCATGCAAAATTACCTTCGGGACCAGAGAACATTATTGTTCTCAGTGAAAGTGAAGAGAGTGAAGTGCCAAATCCTGCAAGCACCCCTGAAGCCCCAATTGATAAGGATAAAGAAGTCTAGAGCACTGAATTTCCAAGCACTGTTGATTCCTCTGAACCAGGAGCCCCAAGCGCTCCACTCATATCTCAACTCGAGGAAACAACAGTGAAAACGTTGGGCACCATGAGTTCTCTGTCTCTTGGTCCTCTTGCCCCACCTGCTTCTTCCTCCTCCTCTTTTGCATGGGTGCAGCCTCTTGTTGACAGTAGGAAGAGAAATTCTTCCTCCTGGATCTCAGGACCAAATTTTGATGTTGTGGCAGCCTTATTAGGCACTACACCTCCTTCTCGCGCCAAAAAATCCAGAATTACCTCCAGGATAGTGTCTGACGCTCAAGGCCAACAATTCCTAGAGATAGCCAAGCCTAAAACAGATAAGCCAGAGTAAGATTTGCAAGTGTTTGATCTTGAGCTCTCAAGGATTCCCATGGGAGAATCTACTTCTGAAGGTGAGATCCATAATCTTCAGGAAACAGTCACCAGAGTCATTGGGAGGGTAGAGAAAGGGCAGCAAACCATTGAACAGTTGGAGGAACAAGCCCAGATTCTTACAAGTTTCATCAAGTCCCTGTTGTCCAAAGATAAAGTTTTGGATCCTACCCCATTGACTACCCTTCCACCACCTGTAATTCTGAGCCAGGATGAAGTACAGAGTATTAAAGAGATGCAAAAGTATTCTGTATATGGAAGAGCTATGGAGGCCATGGTGGATGATATGCTAGTTGCAGGATTAAAATTCATTGATGAAGCCTTCAAACTCCACGAGAAGGTGAGTAATTTGCAACAGAAGCTCTCCTCCACTATTGGGAGCATTGATAAAGAACTTAAACTTTGGAGCAGTTGCATAGTAGACCTCCGCCTCATGGGACAAACAGATGAAAATATCTTGATGGCAAGCAAAGTCTTCGAGGATACAAAGGATAATTTGTCAAAGTCCTGGGTCTACAGTGTGGAATGGAAGATCAAGGTCCTGGAGGAGGCTTTGGGAGAATTAAGGAATAGTTGGCAGAAGGGTGAGGCCTTCAAAACACTAGTTGTATCTGCTTTCAAAGATATACATTGCCATCTTGAGGATGAGACTTCCGGTGTGCCTCTCTCCTTACAAGAAATCAAAGCTCAATTAAGAGCTTTTGTCAAGGGTGATCTATTCAAGGAAAGCTCCATTTCCAAGGAAAAAATGAAGGAGATCTGCTCTCTTCAATCTGCCATTGAAGAAGCAAATAAAGATTATCATACTCATGTCGAGTTCGATAAGGAAATGTAGAAGTGCCTTGGATTTTGGACTCAATCTACAGCCAACACATCAGTCCCACGTGGCAGAGACATAGCCGAGGCGTTGAAGAGATTCAGACAGCGGATCTTAAAGTCGGTGGGTCCCTCCCAGTCATAAGCACCTGCCTTCTTCTCCTAATTCTTCTCTTCTCTTCCCCTTCTTTCTCTCGGATTTGTTGTAATCGGTTGGGGTATTGCGATTAGCAACCCTTTAACTAATCTTTAGTTAAAAGTAGTAGTTACCGAGAGTAACTGATTTGTAAACTATATAATGGCCTCTCCTCGCCATTTTAAAGGAAAGAACTTGGCTTATTTCTGAAAGTGTAAATAAATCTTAAAGAAATCAATACAGAAGGACTTTTCATTCTTTGTCTATCTGGTTTCCTTTATTCCCAAGCTATTCATTTAATCTTGTTAGATCATTTGTCTGTATTATGCTAAGAAGCTTTGTATTCTTGCAGATGTTATTTACAGAACTTTGTGTCTTTTCAAATTTCATCTTATTAATATGATACAAATGATCTTGTTCCAATTCACTGTACCCTCGCATGCATAAGGAATTACTCTGTCATCTATAATTCTGAATGGTGCCTTTCTGCTCGTTCTCGCATTCTCATTCCTCAGTCCTTTTGTAATTGATGATCCTTATAGAAAACACTTTCATAATATCCAACTCCCACAAGAAAATCATGTTTTGTATATGTGTAAATAGGTTCGTTTCTGAATAAGGGAACCTCTCCCATCAAAGAGGAGGGACTTCTTTTCCCCTGACTGTTGCTCTTCTTAAAGTCCTTTTTGACGACCAACATTGCCAATGTTATTGATAAAATTTTACATACCCTTATTTTATGATAAAATCTTACATACCCTTATTTTATGATAAAATCATTTTAAACATCACTATCTACATTTGAAAACATTTTTCCTACATGCATCCATGATAAGTTAGGTGGGGGCCACTTGGCATTTTAATGCATTATTTAATTTATATAACATTTAAATGGTTTCATGGCATTCATATGGTTTGTCAGAAAATTGTTGATTTTATGAAGAATATATATGGTGTCTTGTTTGTTAAGTTGTTTGCATTGCTTTCAATATGGAGATCAAGCTTTGTTTCACAATATCGATCTTTGGTTTTCAGGCCTGGATAATGATATACCGCTTCTTTCCATTTTGTAAATAGGTTTGTTCAAGTGATGTGTTAAAGATGTTGAAATGATTATTTACTTGTCTAACTCCATTTTGGACAGCCACTTAATACAATTCAATAGTCTTAAGACTGGATTCAATTTTTTTTGATTGGGTATTTGTTGATATCAGTTATATCACCTTGCATTGCAAAAATGCTTGAAGTTTGATTTATGCATATGTGAGGGTATGTGGTTAGATGGTATTATTTTTTCTTGGCCACCATGTTAATCAAAGCTACCACTTTGGTTTATGGTCATATTATATGATCAATTTTAAAGGGTTGTGGGCACTGGTTATTGGTAATAATGTAGTGGTGGCGGTTATGTTGTGGTTATGCCTGTGGTAAATGCAATGAATGCATACGTGTTTGCTTTAACTCCACCTTATCAATAGCTTTGAGTTATGCAAAAAAAATTGAAGTTTAGGATTTGTGGTATTCATTGTTTGTGTGCTCTGGATTTGGAAGCTTTGTCGAGATACTTGGGTCGTGGTGTTATGTGTTGGGTTCTCCTTTTTTCAAGAAAATATGTTGCAAGTTGTTCAGGTATGTAGTTATTTGGATAAAACAAGGAAAACGTTATGCAAATTTGGTCATTTTTCATGCATGCGTATGACATTTTGGTCTGTGAATTAATGAGTCCTTGATAAAAAAAAAATGGTGCTTTTTAGGCATATGAGTATTGTGCTCATGTTTTCATCTCTTATTTTATCACCCACATTTAAAATACTTCAGATTGATGTGAATAAAAAATGAGTAGAATATTTTTGGCAGAAATATTTTTTGGGTTGTGAAGATAAGTTAGTTCGAATGCAAGTTTATAAGCCCGTGTTGAGTTCTGTTGTTTTGTAGAAAATGCGAATGAGGCGTTCATTTGTTTAGTTTTATATGGTTTAATATGTGGTTTTAATGAGTTGGCTGGATATTTTATGGGACTGCCTGATTTCTTTGACATTCAGTCATGTTTTCTCATGCCTTTGTGGGTTATTGAGTTGGTTTATATATGAATGTACTATTTTTATGAGCCATTCGAGTTGCCCATGCTACACAAGATAATGGGTATAAAAGTGTTTTCTTATTTGTGATAGTTTGTGTTTCGATTTTAAATAAAGAAGTATATGTGAGATTTGTTTTGATCATGAGCAAAGGATGAACAAAGGGTTGCAGTTCATTAGTTTTTCTAAAACTAATGATATTTGGTCTTATCCATGGAGTTATGATTCGCTTTGTTTTTTATATGGCGATATAATTCATTTCGTTGTATTGGTAGTTTATTTTATTTGGAGATTCTATTTGTTATATATTCGAAGTAGTCATTTTATTGATTATACACTTTTGATTTTTGAGCTCAAATTGGGTTGTTTAAAATTTGTAAAATGTTGGTTTTTGATGAAACATGGAATAGAAATTGTACTATGCAGATAAATAAGAGATGGTCATGAAGCTTAAATTGAAGTATCTTAGAGGAATATTTGCATGCAAATTTGGATTTTTTAAACTCAGATTGTTGAAATAATGGTTAAAATTATTTTGCTAAATGGGTCAGTTGCTTTTGATGGATAATGTCCTCGGTCAAATGGTTATCATATGACATCATATTCTCTGTCCTTTAAATATGAATTGGGTCATTTAGTTCACCTTCTTTAGATGGATTATGTGGACTTGAGAAATTGTCTCCATTGAGCATGTTTAGTAATTTTATCATTTTTTTCAGTTATTGTAGCAATGTTTGGCTGGGATAGATGGGGTAACTCAAGGGGATCAAGTTCACATCACTCTTGGGGGTACAATAATTATTTTAGGACATTATCAATGGAAAATAGGTTACACCTAGGGGTGGATGAAGGAGACATAGTATGCTTTGGGGCATAAGACCTTTCATTAAAGGTGGTCCTACTCGGGTTTCAGTTCACTTTGATGCTAACGTGCCTTGCCTCCATGAAGTGTTACAAATTATTAAATCATATCCTCGCACTCAACCTTCTTGTAGCATTCATAATACCCCGGTTCATGATAATTTTGATCATAGCACACGTGCTGAACATAATCCCTCATCTTCTAATTGTTCGGTACACTCTGTCCCTTCCCATTTGCCCTTGCAAAATGTACATCCATATGTTGACACCACCTTTGTTTCTTGGATGAAGCCAACCATCTCACTCTCATGAATTCCCATCATTTCCCTAAGTATGGTAGGTCCTCTTCAATTTTCCCTAGGGTGGCTAGAGCACTAAAGAGAGTAAAACTAGAGGTAGAAGAATAATCTGGAGCCATTACTCACACCACTCTTCTAATGGATATGTATGAGGATGTGGATTTATTAACTAAAATTGGGGCACCATTGTTGGACCTTACTGGGGATGATTAGTATTTCTATCATGTTATGATATTCCGTTTTTCTGATTTGGACATGGATTTTAGCATATAATTATTCATTGATTGATAGTTTTATGGATTTTAATTATATACTTGGTGATATTTGATAGCTTGACTTTATGAATTTGATTATATACTTGGATATGTTTAACTTTCAGTAAACTGGTTATATGATGGATTATACTTTGATGATTATTTAGCCATGACAGAGTATTTTATGGTTTAATGAATCGAATGTTAATGGTTATGTTATAAATTTTATTTATTGTGTTTAATGTTAAGTGGGCCCCTCCCCTTCTCATGTCTCATTCCTCATGGTTTAAAGTCATCATTTATTTTAAAATTATAGTTACTCGAGTCCTCATTTTATATTACAAAATGAAGTTTTCTTTTGATGAAAGTATAATATTTAAAAATTAATTAAAATATGAAAAAAATCCGTTGTAACTGATTTTTAATTATTCAAAAAGGACATTTATAAAAGTCAGGTATTGGAGGTCACATTTAAGAAATATCTATGTACAAAGAGAGATCATTTAGTGTTATGATAACATTGTTTGAAGTTTGAGTATGAAATTATGATACACCAGGTATATCCAGTTATAAAATTATTTTTTTGATTATCTAATTTTATTATTTTATATATCATCTAAAACTGATTGCAGATTTTGATATGTTCATGATCCTGAGTAGGCCATGAAATTCATTTATACTCCAATCTTGAGAAAAATGCAGATTGATAGCCATGTTGGATTTTTGATTTGATCACGACTCTTATTAGATATTGTCTTGGCAATCATTGTACATTTCACAATTACAAATTTGTTTCTATTTAATTTATCTATCTTTATTTTGTGTCAAAAATTGTGCAAATGTGTCATATCTTGTGAATAGTGTGATTATGTATGTACTTTATTTTAATTGTTTTTGTTTTTGTTTCCAAGATAAATTGCATTACATGACCAGTAATTATGTTAGGTTGTGGAGCTAGATTGCTTCACAATTAGCATGCAATGGAAAGTGACTGGAAATACAGTGACCCGTCATCGGTCAAGGGGGGAACTGACACAGTCACCCAGAACCGTCATCGGTCAGACATGCCCGACTTTGGTCAGAGCAAGTGGGAACTATGACCCATCATTGGTCAGATAGGATAGAAATCGGTCGGAGCAAGTGGGAACCATCCGCGGTTGAGTTTAACCGGTGTTGGTTACCTGTGAAGTGATTTATTTTAAGTCATGGGCTTTAAATATAGATTTTTTTTAAAAGCAAATCTATTGGATGTAATTACATAGCTAAGGTGCCCTAAGTTATATATATATAAGCATGAAAGTTAGGGCTTAGGTGGAATAATGAGAAGGATTGGATTAGATCCTTTATTCTCTGAGACCAAGAGGATGAAGATGAAGAAGAAGAAGAGGAAAAAGAAACAGGTTACATGAAGACAAAGACTCCATGGAGAGGAGTTAGACAGAAGGAAATAACAGGCTACATGTATTTCCTTTGTATTGTTTAGTCTCATGTAATGGCTTGCATAGTATGCAAAGCACATAGTGTTTCTTCTTGTAGATCCACATGTTGGTGAGATCTTGTATTATAGATCTATGTAGATCTAGTCTTGCATTGTAGATCTGTGAGATCTTGCATTATTGATCCATGTAGATCTAGATATTGTAGAGGTCTCGTTTGTAGATTCACAATACAGTGAGAGCTTGGTTGCACAGTGGTAGATGTAGGGTAGCTTCAGGTATGTGAGATCTGGTTATGTTTGAGAGGCACAGTTGGAGTGCACTCAGGTAGATCCAATTAGAGATCTAGAGGAGATGCAAGTGGTGGTATGGAGGCACGGTTTAGTGTACTCAGGAAGATCCGGTTGGGGATCTAGGAGGAGGAGATACTCTTGTAGAGATACATGTACTCTTGTGCAGAAGAGTGGGTTTGTAATCTCTTGTATATATATATATATATATGAGATCTCTATTTTTTTGGTGGACGTAGCCCACATTTGGTGAACCACGGTACATGCTTGTTATGTGTGTGTAATTTTATGTGATTTGGATTATTCTAGTTTATCCTCCCACTACTGTAGATTTTGTGGGGAATTGTTTAGATCCTGTGTGCATGATTTTGTTTGTTATTAAATCATAGCACTATTCCAATGCCCCTAAATCCCAACAAATGGTATCAGAGAAGTGTTTTTTTTTCCTGATGAGAAGATCAAAGGAAGAGATTTAATCTCAAGTGGGAGCTGGAAGAATAAGGTTGTTGAAAGTTACAGGGTGACCGTGGTCAGTTACTGAGCAACTTGGTTATAAACAAAAAATCACAAATCTGAAGAAATGAAAAGATACATGGATTGTATCTTGTTTGCTGAGGTGTCCCCATTTCTTGGAGGCACAAGCATGTTGGTCAGATTGCAGATTGGTTATTGAGGTATGGTTTTACCTTGGTATTGCAGTGCTTATATTATTTTGGTTGCACATGCATGTTTGGGACTACAGATCTAGATCTGAGAATGAGAGAAAAAGGAGTAGTTATGCATCCTTTGGTGTCAGTTAGATGCATGGGCTTTGGTAGAGAGGTAGTAGCAATAGAACGAAGATGGAGCTTCCATCAGAGAAGCATGTACTTCAGTTGAAGATGCGGTTGAGTGTCTTGGTGCTGGTAAGGTGATGTGTTTCATCTTGATGCAATTTATTGCATGGACTTGCTGTTAAGTTTTTTGTGTGAGATTTGGATGCTTCTTGAAATGACTGGCTCAGCTCAACTATCGGATTCGGTCAAAGTAGGCACCTGGTGTGGTGTGCTATGCCAAATTGTGTGGCGTTGGGTTCATTCCAGCAGCATTGACATCGGTCTGAGAACTGAGGTCGGTCATAGAGGAACTGATACTGGTCAGATAACCATGGTTGGTTAGGGGATGACCATGGTTGGTCTTTGTGGAAACTTATCTGTACAATGTTTTTTGTAGCAAGAGAGGGCAGATGGTTTAGTGTCCTGTTTTGGAGGATCAGGTTTTTGGCATAGTGTGTACAGGAAGAAACCGTGTTGATCACTTCAATGGTTTGGATCAGAAAGAGGATGGATTTGGCTCGGTTAGTCCATTGAGACTTTGAGTCAGGTATCTCTATATGGTTCATGTTTTATTTCTTTCGTTTGGAGCAACTGATATTATGTTTGGAATGTGTGCACAAATTTACACCATGGTTTCTTGGTGTTGTTTGACTTTTACTTCCCAGTTGTGTGGAATCTTGAGGACAAGGGTTTCTAGTCTAAGGATGAGATCCTCAATGAAAATTCATGGTTAGACACAGTTGCAGGTAACGAGAGATGTTGAGTACATACGGATGGAAAGAAGGTGATTCACCTACTTCACAAGAAGTCCAAAATCTTCTGTGATGTAGAAGTATTCTCAGAGAAGAAAGGGAATCAATTTTATAGGTCTTTCATCTATTTTTATTTCTCACTGACGTATTAGCAGGAAGTGCAGGGGATTTTGTGTTTAGTGGGAGTAAGCCATGGTTGTTGGCATTGTAGGATTGGATACATGATGCACATGTAGAGTGAGAGGAGATTGCTACTCTTTCAGAGTGGCAGAGGCACTAGTTGGTTTTGGAGGTAAGTCAAGGATTTGTAGGTATATTGAGTTTATTGCTTTGTGATGTCACTTCTGGTTTATTTTGTGGTGCCTGGATATCCCTATGGGATTACAGTTGATGGTTAGATTCAGCTGGGTGAAGATGATAGAGCAATTTTTCAGAGTTTTAAGGGTTAAAAGAGAAAATCTGACTATTACAGAGACCGGTGTTGGTTAGGATTAGGTCATGGTAACCATGGTCGGTCAGGCAGTGACCTGGGTTGGTTAGGAAACCATGTGATTGGTTTGGTCACAGGTTTAACAACAGTGTTTATTTACCATTTTTAGATGGTGCCCTTGTTTTGCTTTCATCTTGGTTGATCTGTGCAGTATGTTGATGACATGTATGCTGATATTTGCACTTGGTATTAGTGGCATGGTTCAACATGGATGTTTGTTATTGACATTGATGAGCACAAGATTCATATTCAGCTTTGGAGTTAGTCGGTGGCACACTTGGAGCTTCTGGAGAGCTGGTGATATGGATGGATGTACATGGTGAGTTTGTACATGTTGGATAGATTCAGTTTTGTGAGTCTATGATGATGCATGATGTTTGATTTGCACATGGATGCCTTGAGCATGAGTAGGGGATGTTTGTATTTCCTCTTGTTACTATGTTACTCCTTGAGAGATGTTATCTACAAATGGTTGTCTTGGACATGCTAGTTGTTTATGCAGAGTTGGATTTGCAGATTGCAGTGTTTGGATTCTATTGAGTTATGCAGGTTTGTGGATTGATCACCCACTGTTGCAGGTAGAACTCATGTGGGCTGTCTTTACCCAGGATCTTGTTTTGCTTTCACATATTCCAGTTTGACCTGTCTTGGTCAGTTGCATTGGCGGTTGCATGGAGACATGGATAGACGGATGGAGAACATGGTTGGTTTTACAGGTATGGCTACGGATGCAATTGAGGCTTAGAACTTCAATTTGAGTGGGAGCTCTTGTAGGTGTGTTAGTCATGATGGCTTGTTGCATGAGGAGCTAGGTTGGCTTGTTTGTCTGATACCAACAATTGGTATGGTGTTACAATTCAGTGGGAGCTTGAGGCTTGGTGTCACAGATCAGTTGTAGCTTCATGTGCAGGTTTGGTAAGTCATGGTTTCATCTTCTTGGTTTGAGAAGATGGTTTTGATCTTCCTGGTTTTATTTTTTGAGAGAATTGTTGAAGGAAAGAATAGATGGTCTTCACGGTGCGTAGAGGATGGTGATGTATAGGTACAAGTACAGAGATTCAACAATTTATCTCCAAGTGGGAGATTGTTAGGTTGTGGAGCTAGATTGCTTCACAGTTAACATGCAATGGAAAGTGACTGGAAATAGCAATGATCCATTAGTGGTCAAGGGGGGAACCTGACACGGTCACCTAGAACGGTCAAGGTCAGACAGGACCGAATTGGTCAGAGCAAGTGGGAACCATGACCCATCATCTGGTCAGACATGACAGACATCGGTCAGAGCAAGTGGGAACCATCCGTGGTTAGGTCTAACTGGCACCGGTTACCTGTGCGATGTGTTTTATTTTAAGTCACGGGCTTTAAATATAGATTTTTTTTAAACAAAATCTATTGGATGTAATTGCATAGCTAAGGCAGCCCTAAGTTTATATATTTTATATATAAGCATGAAAGTTAGGGCTTAGGTGGAATAATGAGAAGGATCGGATTAGATCCTTGATTCTCCGAGACCGAGAGGATGAAGATGAAGAAGAAGAAGAGGAAAAAGGAACATGTTACATGAAGACAGAGACTCCATGGAGAGGAGCTGGACAGAAGGAAATAACAGGCTACTATATTTCCTTTGTATTGTTTAGTCTCATGTAATGGCTTGCATAGTATGCAAAGCACATAGTTTTTATTCTTGTAGATCCACATGTTGGTGAGATCTTGTATTATAGATCTATGTAGATCTAGTCTTGCATTGTAGATCCGTGAGATCTTGTATTATTGATCCATGTAGATCTAGATATTGTAGAGGTCTCATTTGTAGATTCACAATATAGTGAGAGCTTGGCTGCACAGTGGCAGATGCATGGTAGCTTCAGGTATGTGAGATCTGGTTATGTTTGAGAGGCATGGTTGGAGTGCACTCAGGTAGATCCAGTTAGAGATCTAGAGGAGAAGCAAGTGGTGGTATGGAGGCACAGTTTAGTGTACTTAGGCAGATCCAGTTGGGGATCTGGGAGGAGGAGATACTCTTGTAGAGATACATGTACTCTTATGTAGAAGAGTGGGTTTGTAATCTCTTGTTATATTATATATATATATATATATATATGAGAGCTCTATTTTTTGGTGGACATAGCCCACATTTGGTGAACCATGGTACATTCTTTTTATGTGTGTGTACTTTTATGTGATTTGGATTATTCTAGTTTATCCTCCCATCGTACTGTAGATTTTGTGGGGAATTTTTCTAGATCTTGTGTGCATGATTTTATTTGTTATTAAATCATAGCACTATTCCGCTGCCCCTAAATCCCAACAAATTACAATATGATATCATGAATAAATCATCACTTATTTAATTTACCTTTTAAAGAGTCACATTGATAGACTTCACTCTTTCGGATAAAGGTTTGATAATAATTTCTTGGATAAAAAAAATTGTCCCTTTAATAAGTGATTTATTATTTCATATAAACTTTTGATAAGAGATTATCACATTATTTAAATGATTTCAATCTTCTATCTGACTTAATTATAAATGGTCTTTTTTGTGTCATTTTCTTGTGTGTTTGTTTATTTCTTATTGTTTCCTTGTATATTATTTTTCTTTTCGAAGATACAAATTATCCCAGAATCTTAGGTTTTTCTATGATTAACCTATATTTAAACTATCTATGGTTAAACTTTCCTTAAGTTTCTTCACTATTAAACAGGTCTGATTCCAACTTGACCTTTTGCGTTATGTGAAAGGGTTGATTAGTTGTCGATCTAATTTTTATTGACAACAGGAACCAAATATCAAACCTACCTAATTAACATGTGTAAACCAAACTAATTAGCAAGGAGTTAACTAGTTTTTTCCAAAACAAGCACATAAAGAGAGGGAGCCAAGTGACAACCCTACCTAATTGACACATATAAACCAAACTTGTGAGATTTCACTCCACTCTTGGTAATACAAGCACATGTGCTCTGAAACAACACACAAACAATATGCATGAACTGGGGGCAAATCCAATGGCTTGAAGCATTGCAATGATGAAACACCACTCAATCATGTCATAAGATTTTTCAAAACAACTTCACAAACATGGTTTTTTACATTAAACTCTCACCCATTTCATACCTTCCCATAATACAATAACATTATCTAGAATATACTTGTGTTGGATAAAACATGTTTACTAGCTTCTAATAGAGAGAGGAAGAAGATGTTTTAGCTTTAGGGAAAGGGCTTAAGCAATGATTTTATAGCTCTTGGAAAAAATTTAATATTACCTTGATTGTTAAGGGATCCCAAATTGTTGGACAAAACAATGTCTTTATAGACTTTGTGACTATCTGGCCCAATAGTGTCTGAAAGGATCTGATAAAACTCATAGGGGAAAATGTCAATGCCAGGGGCTTTGTTAGAGGCAATATTCATGCATTCTTCTTTGACATCATTCAAACTAAGAGGTATATCATGGAAAACTCTCCATGCTTCAAAAATCTTGTAAGGGACAACTTTAAAGCAATGCAAAAGAGTTGCTTCATGAGTTAGGGAAGAGGGTTAGGCAATAAACACTCCATTGTAATAGGGAACAAGAGATTGTAGGATGTTTGAGAGATTGGTAAACTTAGCATTGACAAATTTAATGTATTTGATTATGTTTACAACTTTTCTGGATTAGAGAAGACAATAATTCATTAGCAACTTTATCACCCACTCTCAACCAATGCAGTCTAGCTTTGAGTTGGGCTCCCCTGGCTTTATAACCTTCCTCGATTTGAACTTGTCTATCCATTGAGCAACTTGAGGTTGCAAATTAACATCGAATGGAGTGTTGTCAAGTTTATGTGAAATCCTATGGAATTCATGGTATTATGTTCATTACCACATTTTTCGAAGATATCAACTTGTTTACCATACATCTAAAAAAGTTGGTAGTCTGATTAATGGCATCAGCCCTGTTATCGATGAAAATTAGACCGACAACCAATCAACCCTTTCACCTAACGCAAAAGTGGGTAGTTTAACATAGGTTCAATAATGATTCAACCTAAGATTTGGGAAGTTTTTATTTCTTGGCAAGTAAAGATAGATATATACACATTCCAACAAAAGAACAAACAAACACATCAAAATACGTAACAAGACCACACAAAGATTAATTATATTGATAAAGATATTTCCCTTAAACTTAATGACTTTATATGCAATATATATCACTCATAAATATACTATATATATTTTATTATATAAAATATATGTTATCAGACTTTATCTGACAAAGTGAAACCTATTAGTTAGGTAACCTCTTGAAAAGGTGAAAACCTTGAGTGATATATTATAATCTCTTCCTTGCAATAATTTATCAAATGATATTATGATCTTGAAGATAAAAACATAAAAATAGACTTACAAGAAAGAAAATAAAAGATAGTAACATATGAGCATATTTACATAACTGACAAGATGAAAAATAAAAAATAGACATGATGAAGAGAAAAAAATTACATTAATGAAAAAGAGTACATTGATCACTAAAAAACGTATTAAAAAGGTCATAATTCATAATCAAATTCAACATGGAATACAAAGTACATTTATTTTGAGAATGAAATAAAAATATCACAAAGGCTTACAATAAATATGACAAACAAAAATCTGCAATCAGTTAGAGAAAATGTAAAATAATCAATAAAATAATATTAAATCTAGATATACTTGTTGTATTAAAATTTCATATTCGAACCTCAAAACAATGCCATCAAAATGCTTGTAAGATCACTTTCCTTAGAAAAAAATTCACATAAATAATTTAGATTAGAATTAAATAACCTTCAAAATAGTTGCAATACCTGCTTTCTTATCCTTTGTAATTGTATCCTGCAAGTCCTTTTATAACATATTCTTACATATAATTAGTTATAAATGATTGAATTATTTGAATAATTGTTAAATGAATAAGTTATAATAAGTTTTCACTTATGACTTAAGTAATACATTATAATAAATTATTATTATAATCGAGTACTCAGACAAATTTAAGATATTTTACTTTAGGCATTTAAATGAGGCACGTGTCATCAAAACAAGGGCCCACTAGATACTTCACACATTAAATAAATGCAAAAAAAAACCATTAAAGAATTCATTTTATTTAAAATACTAACACATCATCACCATAAACAACAATTAAACATCAAAATTCATCCACTTATATGTATATACGTATAATAATGTCATCGTAGTTTACCAAACATATCCCAAAATATAAAGTATATATGAAATAATTAATATGTCAAACAAGTTCATAAAATCCAAACAACAAAATAAATCTTCCCTTGTCAAATCCAGTAATGGTGTCCCTTCCTCAGTGATCATCTCAACATATTTATATGGATCCACTATTATAATAGTGTGAGTAATGATTCCAAACTCTTCCTCCACCTCCAAATTAACTTTGTTCACCGCACTGGGCACCTTAGGCATTATAGAAGAGGACATAGCATGCTTAGAGGTCTATGGTTAGTCATGTGAAGGTGTAACTTGGTTCTTTCTAAGTAATAGTGGCGAAGCGGAAATAGGTAATACATGATGAGAAGGTATATGGGAAGGAGAATATTGGATAGACATATTAAAAGAGGCCAATTTATGATCAACATGTGTGTGCTTAACATTATGTAAAGGATGGTTATTAATGCTATGGGAAGGTTGAGTATGTGGATAGGATCCAGTTACTTGCAGGGATTCATGAAGGAATGGTTAATTTTCATCTAAATGAATGGAAACACGTATAGAACCCTAATAGCTCACCTTTGGCCAACCATAGGTGAACCCCTTTTGCATTGTGATTGGCCACAAAAATATTATTCCCCCAATAGTGGTGGGAAAAAGATATTTTATAACCCCAACCATCCCATCAAGACATTATTATAATGCGTAAAAGAAGAAGTAATGAAAAAAAATAACATATAAGATCATTAACTTCCAAAAACATAACCATCAATAAAAATCATAAGTGACAGTCATCTAAAAAGATAATATTTAGCTCCTGAAAATGCAATAAATGTTTCTATATATCTTGTAGAACCATTTTACATTAACCATTTATTTTCATTTCCATAATTTATCTCAGATAGTCAAAAAATATCAAACCATAATACCATTTCTTTCTGAAACCCACCAAGTGATTGTATCATTTCAAGTGCTCAAAATATAAAATTTTGAAACAAGATATCTTTAAAAAATACATGCATAGATAATAAACCAGCTAGCTCTAAAATATTCCATTATTTCAACTTATAACTACCATCACGGCTCAAATATAGAATATATCCTATGAAATCTTATATACCCAAATATTCATCACTGTATTCACAAAACAAATAAACAAATGCATGTACCACTAAATATTTATTACAGAAAACAAATATTTCAAATAAATTTTATCAAATAACTGAAATTAAACCATAGAACCCAATATTTTTAAACAAATAATAGTAAACCTAAAATATAATCAATGAGCACATAAATATTCAAAATAATTGGAACTTATTCATCATTTATCAAACAGGGACATTTTCTTCTACCCATAAAATAAAATTGTGATATTTATTGTATATTGGACATGATTCTAGTATGACTGATATCTAACTCGATGACCATTAAAATAAGCAACTACAACTTCAAAAACATAACATCATTTAGTATTAACAAAACAGGAGCCCAAAAGACTAACATGCATACTTCAAAAATCTTAACAAGCACTTAAATAAATCATAATTTTCCAATATGAAAGTGATATATATTCCATTATATGAAATGTTTTTCTAAAAACTAACTGTGTATACAGAATATCAACTTAGGTGAGCTTGAAATTTTATATGCAAAACACCTAACAAACTATACAAATACCATGTGAACTACATCATATATAAACCAACTCTAGCCAACAACAAACACATATGTCAACACAAAAAATTACATACATGTTGGCTATCGAAATGCATTGTTAAATTGAAAAACTCAAGATTGACACTAACAATTCATACTTATCTAGAACCATAAAACTTCAAGTTTCTAATTTCTTTCCAAAGTGAAACAAACAAATGGCCCAAAATCTAAAACCATCACCTTTTTCAAATATCATATGGACTCATTAAATTCCCATTAAATTTCCATGAGTAATTTTTTCACTATATTCCTGTCATCTCATGTCTTGGAAATCGATGTTTACAAATGGAGGTTCTATTATAGTTCGAAAGATAAAAAATCCTTTGATTTATTAAATTTCCAATGGAGGACATTTATAAATCCTCCTTTAGCCATTACATCACAGAAGAGCATTTCAAGAGCTTTATGTTGATATAATGAACTCTGAAAATGGAGCTCGTATGCTCAAGATATCATCCACTGAAATTTTTGGCCACCTGGCAAAATTAATAGGTTGCACGCAGGTATGCTGATATGGATGTGTGCACATTCAATAAGTAGATCAATCACATATTGACAAGTGGCACAAGAATATTTGGGCAAAATTTTAGATTTTAGACACCGATTTTTGACACTCATGTTCGGGCGGGTGGGCCCTGCAATTTGTTGGCTGGGGGGGCCTTTGATTATCTAAAATTTTTGTTTTAGTAATAATTTAAGAAGTACAACAATGCAATAATTGAAATGTAAATACTAAATAATTTATTTGATATTTAAAATGAAATGAAATAATTAAAATAGGAGGGAAAAGGTACTAACTTGAATTAGACTTTGATAAGAAATGCAATATAATATAAAAACACCGAATAATAAAATATGGAAATTTGAATTCATTCGGGATGTTAATTACATTGATAGAGTTTACATTTATAGTGTTTGATCTCCTACAATGGTGGAGTCAACACTCATCTTCAATCCCTCGTATCTCTCTCCATGAATCTCTCAGTCTTATCCCCTAATATCTCACACACCAAAATAGATACGTGAGTTGTTTATTCAATAACTTCACTCACACACAACTATTAACTATATTATTAATATGAGTTGTATAAACTCATTATTAATAATATTACAATTTATTAATAATGTCACAATATATTTGTAATAGACTTACCTCACAATAATCTAGGACTAGACAGGGTGATGTGCAGGTAGAACTGATTGTTGTAACGAACCTCAGAAAATTACAGGAGTGGAAGATCTAGCCAGATTGGGGCACCTAGGGAAGAACAAGGGCACATGTGGGCACCCTAGTCTGTGGATCGACTCAGAAATGGGGTCTGATATAGTCACTAGACCTTCGCAGTACTTCATCTTTAATCAAGTTGGTGTCGCACTTGGTTTGTTGGTGACGTTGTGAATCTCTAATGAATAATCTCCTACAAAACCTCACACAAAAACATCAAACCCTAAAAAAAAGATGTAAATAAATGTGTCAAACTATCCTCAGCTACCAAATGGATGGACTTATGATTGAGCGATGCACTACATCTCAGACATGATGAAGTTCTATGTGCTTTGTGTGTGCCTAGGGTGCCCTAGTGCCAATGACGCCAAAGGAGTGAGCAATAGCTAGATAAAAATTTAGAATGGTGGATGGAATAGAATATACTCCCCTTCCTATGTAGTGTGTGATGCAGAATAGTTCCCTAATGCAGTCCCTTGCCTTATGTAGATAGCTAGCCAGTAGTATAAATAGTTTGTCTATAAGATAATATGTATGTTGTGTTTAGATAGGGATATCTTGCTCAAATTTCGACTCTAATGACCCAACTAGCACCTAGGGGAATGAGAGAGACAACCATAAAGATGAACCTCGAACACCTAAATGATAACCAAGTGTGACCGGGACCATGACACCTAGAAATGAGGGCCAGGGAAGTCGGGGAGCCCTAATTCCTTCCTAGGCGGCCTAGTCAAAGACCAGAGATGACAACTGAGTGAATAACGACAGCTAAGACTCCCTGAAAGACAACTAGAGTTGTGTAAGTGACGACTGTGCAAGAGAAATAATGACGACGACTAACCGAACTGACGAGAGGACTAAGGGATGGGTCATTAGTGAATACTTTTCTTATGCAAGATCCATATAGAAAACAACATACTTGGTAGTATAATTATAGTAATAAGCGCATGATTTTGTGACTACATTTGCCCCCACTTTATGTTGGTGAGCGAAAGCTCGGTAACATAGAGTAGTTAGAGATGCGTACCTGAGAGAAATATAGAAAAACCCATGTTGTAGTAGAATGCACAAATGTGGTAGAAAAGCATGCCAAATGAACCATATGGCGTTTCGAACCATGGATCAACGTGTTGATCCATGTAACGTAGCGAGAAATGTAATGTCATGATGAAGTACACTAAATGAGAGTGATGATTGTGATATTAGATAATTGATGATTTCAATTTTTGTATGACGATGATGAGATAGGGTAGGGAGTGATCAATTCCCAACTCAATTGTGTGAGTATGAATAACCGACCGGAGGATTTGGGCATATTGTCACCAAAGGAAGAGTGTAGGGAGAAATGTGTGTTATTTTCCAACATTTAACTATATCCTTAAGATCTAACCGTTGCAAACAAACTCAAATAATTTTTTTATGGTTTTTAGATCTAAATAATTTTGATCGAACAATTGAACCATATAGGAGTGGTATAGGAAAGGCACTCTTGCCCCCCACTCCATGGGTGTCGCCGCAATGTGATGGGTTCCAAGTTAGGTCATTTGGAAGCAAATGCCAAATATAGAATAACTTTTCCAAGTTAGGTCATCTAGAAAATAACAAATCTAACTCCTAAGTTAGGTCATCTGGGAGGCCGCAAGTGTTGTATTATATTGATTGAGTGGTATTATTTTGATTTAGAGAATTGAACGCATTCTTGGATTGATTGATTGATTGGTTACTCCTAGAGAAATTTTATGCTAGTTTCCCCCAAGTTAGGTCATTAGGGGGAATGCATAAAAATTGATGAAGAATCACGTGGAAATATTTTAACGTTTGTTGCCCCCAAGTTAGGTTATTAACGGGAAGTAATGAAAATTGATGAAATATTCCATAGAGAAATTTTATGTTTGCTTCCTCCATGTTAGGCCATTAGGGGGAATCAATGAAATGTCACTTCGTACATTAGTAAATTGTTTGAAAATGACAAATTGATAGTATTAAATGATTGCTTAGTGATATAAGGGGACTTATAGGATGACCCTAATTGTATTCCCACCTTTCAACAAAAGGGGAAGTGATGAAAAGAGCGAACGGTGAGCCGAAAGTAAGAACAAAATAGAAAGAATATGATAGAAATCTATAAAATTTGTATAATTGAGTAAAAGATAGATCTCAAGGAGAGATAATATGTGTGTAACGTGTGTCATGTGTATGATACGATAGTAGGAATTTTTTAAAAAAGAACGTCGTAAATGCGGTGCCAATCGGAGTAAAAATGCTCAAGATATAACAAAAATTGTGTTGTGTGTACTAATCGAGGAAATGATAGCGAAATAATGACTATAGTAAAATGGGTAGGTAAAAGTAACTTATAAATAGGGAGGTGAAAAAGTGATTATTCACTTCATTTGTCTTTTTGCACAAGTGAGATTGAGCTCTGAGTGGGGAAAGATGCCGCAAGAGAGAGCAACATGTCCTAGCCGATTTGAGATGGTAGCAACCGCCGTAGCATCACTTATGACGATGGAATTGGTAAGTGCATTGTTTTTCAAAAAATGTGCATGTGTTAGTCATTTTTGTTGAATTTTTACAAACATGATATTTTTTAATTTTCTCAGTGTTTGAGATGTGGACAAGAGCGGTGAAGGTGCTAATGTCCTTCGGGAGATGGATTGGTGTGCATGGGTGCAAGATGTACACTGATACCTATAAAACACTGATAGATAGGATGGGGCCTAAGATAGTTATATGGAGGCCATACCGAGACTATGGGGGATGGCCAGAGGATGCTATAGAGTTGCAGTGCATCCAGAGGACTGTGTGGTTGGAGGACTGATTTGCAAGCATGGCTGAGTTATTTAAGGTAGAGAAGGTATTTGCAACAATTTGGTACGGCTCAGGATGTGCCCTTAAAGCCGTATATATGGTTGAGAGATATTCAAGCACCTAGGAGGGGCGGAGCTAGACCAAGGCCCGCAAGAGTAACATCTAGTACCTCATGGGCCAGATGAGGTAGATACGACGATAGAGCCAATAGATTCAAATGACACAGGCTGTACATAGGAGTACCGTGCATGGTGGGTAACACATCGATGGGTATTATTGTTTCCATTATTTGTAAATGTAGTGAGGTTACCACAGGAGAGGAGATGGTGAGGGGAAATCACATTCCCAAGATAATGTGGAAATGGTTATAACATAGTGTGAGCATCTATATAGTGGTGTTGTGGGTTTTGTTGTTCGCCTATGTGATAGAGATATGTTGTGTTGTATTATATTTTTTGTGGGTGACGCCTATTGGTCTTTGATAGTGGACATGTCAATCTGCACCTTTACGAAAAATATTACTACTGATGTACTTACAAGTGGCGGGATTCTAAAGCGTGTGGATGACATTGTGGGTGACCATGCCCATTTATTTGAGCCATTGGCCATAGCAACAACGATGTGTAATATGCTACTAGGCAAGAGGGACGAGGCACGTGAGGAGACTCAATGAGCTAGAGAGACAGCAGGCGGTGGTACCTTAGCGCAAGATGTGTTTGCACGTTTTATCGAGTTGTAACATTAGTTTGTAGAGCAATCTAGACTGAGGTGACACTATTGCGGAGGCAGGTTGAGAGGTATTGAGGTTGCAACCAACGACGTAGAGTTAGTGGTGAGGCATCGAGTTCTCAGGATCTCACAATACCCGAGAGCGATAATGATGATGAAATTTGATTTGTATTATTGTATATGATATAAGGGAGTTACCCCCTAGTAATGAGTTATTTTTGTAAGGATGATTCTACTTGATATATATAGATTATTTTATTAGTATGTGATGATTGTATTTCAATGTGTATTGATGTCCTGATGTCATTGATGGTGTATGATCCCGTAATTTATTATTGTGATGTATGTGGCGTGTTTGTTGTCATTGTTTATGTTTATTGATGTGCAATTGGGTTATGGTGTAGATAATGATAGACAAAATGTGTAATACGAATGATGATTGATAACGTATGTAATTAGATTTGCTAGATATGATGGTTGATGGGTTGAGAGATATGTGTATGTGTTAAATGGGTTTGTAATGTGTAATTAGTGTAATAATGAGAGTGGAATGTATGTAAAAATAGATAATGTATGACTGCTAAACTAATGTGTCCTGATGAATGTGTGTTGACGTGATAATGTAATGGGATCGTAATATGTTAGTGTGATGAATAGGGGGAAGAAAATTAGCGATGCATCCCAACATATAGATGGTTAGGCTCATTTAGTTAAGACCCCTCTACAGTTAAGAATGAATTACCTAAAACAAGAGCGTGTCATCCAGAAATGATTGAGTGTGATGAGATGAATCGACGAAGCGTCTGATAAAAGGTTCTTACAGTAAAAACCTCAACATTCGTGTAAGAACCGTAAGAACATAAGTGCATCATGGGGGGTAAGGTCATAGAAATAACCTACTAGATACTAAGGAAGTGTGAAGCGGTTGAAGCACATGGCATGGAAACAATATGAGCATATGAACTGATCTGAATATCATGTGGAGCAACGATGGGATGGGTGACTGCTAAGGGATGTGGAAGCTAGTGTGACACAGTAGCATGATGTAGTGGATGAGATAGATGAAGTGAATACAATGGATATGATGGTGTAGCAATGTATGGACGCAGTAAAGAGAACACATGAGTGACAAACTATGGTGCTGGATGAACCATGACCTGAGCACTAGATGGAGGATATGACCCAAGCTTAGTAGAGGCCTTTTGACGAGGTAGAAGCGAGAGGGACCACTCATATGAGCGAGAGCCAAAGGAAATGATGCCCTTATCCTCTAATTGTTGTAATATATCGTGAAGGGAAAAAGAATCATTGTTCCTATGGCTATTCATGCGGTGATAATTATAATAAGGTCGATCACGTTGAAGTTGTATATGATGTCGTGGATGATGTTGATTAGAGGGCAAGTGAATTAGATGCTCATGAAATAAAACACACAACACATCATGTGGTCGAGTGTGATGAGATAAGTACAATGGCTCACATGAAACAAATGGAGTAGATTAAAAAGTAGTCTGTTATGGAGGAGGACAAGGATTATTTTGTGATGTAGTAGGTTGAGCATGCTTGTTAGGTGGAGATGAAGATTGTGTGGGTTGCTCGACTAGTAGCAATGGAGGAGAACAAGATGATACAACAATAGTAGTAGGGAGTGGAATATCAATAGCATGTGTTGAGAGAAGGTCATGTTCTAGATCAATAACTTTATAACACGAGAGTATGAATAACTCACATATATCATATTGTAATCATTGCTTGAGAGCAGGAATTAGACCACGAAAAAAGATGAATTACTTCTCGAGATCAATAGGTTGAAATACTAATTGGTGCATACAAGTAGTGAATCGTAAGATGTAAAGTAGGCATATGATCATAAGTAACTCTAGGGCCATTTTTGATGATAAAATGATAGAGGAAAGCTTCCTCCATATCATATTAAGTACTAATAGAACCAAATGGAAGGTGAGTGTACAATTGTAAAGCATCGTCAATAAGTCTACGACAAAAGGCCTTAAGCAATAATCTATCATTAGAATAGGAAGCCATAGCCATACAATAATGTTGGATATATAAGTGAGGGTCACAACTACCATCAAAGCATGTGAATGTAGGAATGATAAAATCCTTAGGAAACAGAGAGTTATGAATCTTCTCGGGAATAGGGTTACCATGTAATGAGTTGTTGTCAATAGAAGCATAATAAACCCTACTTTCTAAAGTGAGAGACTAAACCTGAGATCATTATTGAATGACAAAATTCATGAGAGATATGATATCCTATGAAGGAATAGAAGAATATGGCAATAATGTATTGAGTAGTTGTAACTTTCCATCGTGAGTGATCATAGGAATATCAAGAGAAGCGAAAGGAGATTCTGATGCTACAGGCACACTAGGAGTGGGTGCCATAGAAGCTATAGTAGATGATATAGATGAAATATCAGTAGCAGTGGTAGGACTAACTTCATAAACATCCATAAAAGGTAAATCGACCAATGGAGAAACAACGATAGAAGAGGATACACTAATAGGTGTAGATGATGTGATAAGAGGAGATGAAATGGTAGGAGAAGAAGAATCAACAGCTGCAGATGACTCATGTGCTATGCTAGATTAAACCTCAGAAGAAAGTGGTGATGGATATTCACACTCAATAAAATGAAAAGTAGGATATGTAGGGCTATTAATTGTGTCTTCAACATCTCCTAAAGACTTAGATATGATAATTTCATTAAGTGTACCATCAATAGGATCATCAACATAATATGAAGGTGTATGAGAACTAGTATGTGATGAATTATGAGAAGTAATATCAAAAGTAGGATAATCATGAGATGGAACTATAACAATGGTTTGATGAGGAGAAGAATCAGTATGTGAGCTATTGTCAAGACCTAACATGTAATCAATAAGAGAGTCATCTAGAATTTCCTTAGAAATATCATTAGGAGGATCACTAGTAGTTGTATAGCATGGTGTACAACGAGTGAAGGCTATCGGATCCGAAAAGATATGTTGGCTAGATTTTCTACATAGCACAAAACCTAGGCAGTCATGAGATAAATCTCCCTCATTTACCGGTGAGGCTCCCGTGTCAGATTTGTCAATTAAAGTATGCTAATATCTAAATGGGGTTTTATTTTAACAACTTAGTTCATAAACCATAACTGAACAATTCCGTAGCAAATAAACAGTTGTTTAAAGAAAGGAAATATTTATAGAAGAAAGGAAAGGGAATTATATAAACACCGAGAAGAAATGTGGAAGATGTGCATCCCAATCAATAGATAGCATAGTTGATTGCATGCACATAGAAGAAACCAATAGATATAAACACAGAATTCTAAGCAAATGTAGCTCTAGATCTAGATTTGAAATAACACAAAGTCTATTAAAAGATCTAAGATAAAAAACAAGAAACACAATACACCGTGACACAAAGTTCTTTGGAAATCTGCTCATGTATATTCATTTACTTCAAGTGGCTCTCAAAAGTTTTAGCACAAAGTCTGGAACACAAGGTTGCTGCTTAAAAATTTTGATCATTAACCCGAAGGTTCTTCCTCTACTTATAGAATGTAAAGGGGAAATTACAAGTCGAAAGCTTTTAGTTGAACTAGCACATGTGGAAGTGGGAAAGGAAACAACTGGCAATCTCCCTCCTAGAATTCCTCTTTGCATGACATGCATGATTTGCAACTGAAGATAGAACCTTCTATTTTGCAAATACCACCTATCTCCAAGTAGTTGACTTCTTCAAGTAATGGCTTTTAAACCAATCATTTAAGTTGTATAATTTAATTTATCGCTCAATTAATTTTTCAGAGAAAAGAAGAAGGAAGAGGAAAGCTGCAGTCTTGTCCTTTCCTTTTATCTTGAAGATTTTGCAGTTCTTCTCCAGTACATGCATCAATGCAATGTTTGTCGTAGATAACTCATCATCCTTATTTTTAATTACATATGAGCAATTAAAAATTCTAGAAAGCACTCTAGATAAATGAAAATTCAATGAAGGCTTAAACCTGAAAGATGGGCGCATTTGCACAAGATTTTGGAAGGAATTTTCCACGCACTAACTTCTTCACGGGCTGCATTCGAAACAAGAGGATGACGCCTTTGTGCCGGAAGCTTTTGCAACTATGAGATCTAGATCTGGATCTGCATATGGATCTACATCTGCATCTGCATCTGGATATGGGTCTGCACCTGCATAACAAACTCTGGAAACTGGGCTGTGGATGGAAAAGCTGCAGCTCGAATAATTCCACTGCTTTTAATCTGCACACATGAATTAAGTTTTTCCTACACGCATGAGTGAAGTCTTTCCTGCTTTGGATCTGTCTATCAATTTAGCAAGAGGTTCCGATCCTAGATCCGTGTCTCCAATATCTGCAAATTTAGAAGTGATGCATGACTCTGTTGTGCTTTCTTTGTCATCTATCTTCACCATAGCTTTGTCTATCTTTGTCTAAACAATTCTTTTTCTTCTTATTTGACTGTAATTCTTCAAAACTGGTGCAGATCTGGATAATCCTTCAGATTCGGAGGAAATATTCAATGTATTGGACATTGATATAAGTTCTTTTTCTTTATAAAAGCACCTGTATCTAACTCCTGCAATTAATTCAGACAAAGATGGCAACCGGAGCATGCACAGTGAATTTTAATCACAAAAATCTGCATAATTCAAACCTGCTGTCCCAAAATTTGATGTTTTATTTACATGCAAAGCAAGCATGAAATTTACCAACATCACCTAAGCACATATATCACTTCTACAAACAATTATGCAGACACAAATCAGCCTTCTTCAAAACATGCGCCAAAACTAGAAGCTTTTAACATCAAATCCACCTTCCTCTGAGCAAAATCTTTCTTCAAATGGGGCGCACTTTTCCTTTGGGCTGCACTTCTTCACCTGTGAATTAATTAATTCACCCTTATGGCAGCTCATGCTTATATAACCTTCATAATTCTATAATTAATAATTCCTTTCATATTCCTAACAATTAATTAATTAAAAATCATGCTCTTCTCTTTAACTGGTGTGCTAAAATTGCATGTTTAAGGACAGCCGATCCAATAAATTAAATTTAATCAATTTAATCATCCCCTCTTCACTCCACTTAAGCTTCACAGTCTGCTTTAACCTTAGCCACTGAAAAAATAGAATTTAATTTAATCTTTTTTTTAATGCTTTAAAAAGCATTATTTATCTCTCAAATGGGGGCTGCATTAAATAAATTAAATTTATTTAATTTTGGAATTCTATTTTTAAATTCATTTTGTCCACTTCCCTTTGTTGACTTTTCCACAAGCCTGGGCGCCTATTTTGGGTGAATAAATATTAACAAATATTTATTTAATGCATTATTATTCACCCAAGGTGGGTCGCACTTTTTAGAATAAGGAATTTCTATTTTTAAAAGTCACATGACAATGGGATTATTTACCCTGCAAGGCAGCCCTGAAAATCCCATGATTCACTTAAGTCGTTTGACTTTCATAATGGGATTATTTACCCTACCAGGCAGGCAATAAAATCCCATGATTCACTTAAGTTGTTTTTCTTTTATTCCACAATGGGAATTTTTACCCTGCAAGGCAAGTAAGAAATTCCCGCCTACCTATTGCCTCTAATTTTTTCCATCATAACTTAAGTGACTTTGCCTTCATGGAAAAAAAGTACCCTGCAAGGCAGATACAAAAATCCCACCTGCTTGCTGTGACCAAAAATCTCATGATCCACTTCAATTCTTCTTTTTCCAAAAATGCGGTCAGCCCAGAAGAGGCTTTTTTGGTGCACGACTTCATCTTTTCCCAGTGAACGAAACCTCCGATGGCGACTTCCTTCTGGCACAACGTGCGTATGTGATACCCAGTTACTTCAGGCCAAGAATCAGGGCAAACCGGCAAAGGAATTGATCTAGAGAAATTTCACAGAAAACGAAACGGGAAAACACAAAAAACACAAAAAGTTGCCAAAAGTCACAAATAAAGTGTAGAACTCATTCCTAGTTAAAACCCTTCTGATATATAGGAATAATGATATGTTCGATCACAACAGGGTTAAATCGAAGCGCAAATTGCCTCAAATGGGGGCTCAAAATAATTAAATACAAATTTCCTGCAGACAAATCCCGACGACAAAATATAACAATTTTGGGCATTTGAGTATTTGGCGGAAAATGGCTAATATGGCTCTTTGGGAATATCTTGACGTAATACAAGAACTTTCAAGCAATAAAAAACACAAAACGACCCATTATTTTAAAAGTACGAAATTTTTTTGGATAGGGGTAGTCACAGATTTCAGGATGAAATCTAGGGACAACAATCACATCATAGCATATCAATTACATCCACGATGAGCAAGAACACATTGTGTATAGCTTCAATGCAAATATGCAATCATCCCACAGCCACCATGCACCTACACACCATGAAAATCTAATATGCAAGCCCTGCAACATTGGTGTGCACACCATGTAACCTCGATGATGTGCATCTAACTTTAACATGCACACATTCACATAATGGAACCCTCAAAAACATTAGCCACATTTGCACCTCAACTTTAATGCACAACATGTATTAACTTAGATATCTTATAACACTTGTTTATTATCTTTATTATTACAACCTAAGATCCTAGTAAGAAGATAGGCTTTGGAAACCTATGTCTTTGGAGTGTGGCTTATTGTCTTTTAGATCCACGACTCTTACACCACTTGGTTTTCTATTTTAGCTTGTGTGTTGGCCCTAGAATGATCGTCTACTTATATAATAATCTATATAATTGAGAAGAGAGAGGATAATCATGTGGCCTTCTTTCTTGCCCGCATAAAATTTTACACAAGCATGTTAGGCACAACATAGGACTAACATGCACATTAATCACATGTCCGCAATGTGCAACGACCCAGTGTCATTCAATTTTAATTTGTTTATCACATTAGACATACAATATGATTCTAATGCACCCTTTCCAAAAAATCTTGACATGTGTGAGCACATCATAAACATCCACAATGAGCAAGAGCACATTCTACATAGCTTTGATGCACATATGTAATCATCTCGCACCCACCATGCACCTACATGCCATGCAAACCCAATGTGCAAGCCATGCAACATCGATGTCCACACCATGCAAGTTCTATGATACACGTCAAACTCTAGCATGCACACATTCACATAATGTCACCCTAGAAAATGTTAATCACATTTTCACCTCAACTCTAATGTACAACATGCATTCTCAAATCAAATCAAATGTCATATGACTCAATGATGCACATAGGATTCAATGACATATATGTTCAACTCCACCATGCACCCTACATGTCATGCAAACCCAATGTGCAAGCCATGCAACATCGATGTCCACACCATGCAAGTTCGATGATACACATCAAACTCTAGCATGCACACATTCACATAATGTCACCCTAGAAAATGTTAACCACACTTTCACCTCAACTCTAATGTACAACATGCATTCTCAAATCAAATGCCATATGACTCAATGATGCACATAGGATTCAATGACATATATGTTCAACTCCACCACACAAATACACAATGATATGTGAATAGGCTTTAGCCTTCCTATCCCAATGCCATGTGAGTTGATGACACATATACACACAACTCAAAGACCATGCACACAAATATGTTAGGCACACCATATGATATTCTATATGTTACTCATCGTTTATGCACACAAGAACATTAGGCACACCATATGATATTCTACATGTTACTCGTCATTGATGCACACACAAGAAACATTAGGCACATCATATGATACTCTACATGTTACTCGTCATTAATGCACACACAAGAACATCAAGCACACCATGGGGGTTTGATGACACCCATATATCACTTATTAACATGCATTCCATAGAAATTAATGGGAAAACCTTTGCATAGTCATCAAAAAATGGAAGAAAACAATTGAGTCTTGGTTCATAAGGGTAAGAAGGTCAACAAGATCAAAGAGTATTATATGCCCTTATTCTATAGTGTGTATTGAGATATGTGTGGCTAACTTGTGCCTAGTATAACCTTCAATTAAGTCATGTAATCATTTCCAATGTTTCATATTGGCACTACTGTTGGCCTAATATGGTCTCCATAGTATAGGGTATAAATAGGGTGTAGACTTAGTAGTATATCATCATATTATGTTCTTATTATAAGGTCATGGAGGATAAAGATGCCCCTCTCAAAGTGCTTGGTCATATGCTTCAATAGTGTGCTCTTATTTACATCATATTGTGTTATATTCTACTTCAATAATATAATAATTTCATTGATTTGGGCAAAATTTGGGTTGAAACCATCATTTGAAACCCTATATACCGCAATTTGTTGCAAATTCTCTGCATTATTTAGAGAATCTCGAAAGTCTTTCAAAATAGCTATAGTAAAATTTTCATCCTTTTGTCATATGTTTTGAGTGAGTTATTGCAATTTTAAGTTTTTCATAAATTCCCTCTATAAGGTGCAATTTCTAGAATTATTCTAATTTCTCTACATTTTTAGAAAGTTCGCAAAACCTCATTCATCAAAGTTTGGTCAAAGTTGAAAATGCAATTCCACAAAACGAGTCCACAAGCTTGGGAATGAAGCAAAGGGCCAGTCTCTTCGGACAAACATTCATATCTAGAAAAAATGACTTGAGCTCAATGAAGAAAGTAGAATCATCTTGGAACCAAACTCAATTCCACAAAATGTAGACAACGGCAAACAATATCTTATCAAATGGAAGAACCTACAAAGAGAGGATATAACATAGAAGGACGAAGACTTCATTCAAAAGCATCCACAGATGATCAACAATGAGGACAAGGCTTGCTTGAAGGGAGCAAGGCATGTTATGCTCTTAGCCTTAGTTAGTATTGGGATATGTGTGGCTGACTTGTGGCTAGCATAACCTTTAATCAAGTTATCTAGTCACTTATAATGATTCATACTAGTAATAGGGTATATATCGGAGAAGATTAGTAGTATATCATCATATTGAGTATTATGTTCTTACAATAAAGGTTGTGGAGGTTGCCCCCTCAAAAGTGGCTTGGTCATATGAACCAATATTTTTCTCTTTTTCAAATCATATTTTTTCATATTGTTGTGATTCTACTTCAATGATACATTAATTTCATTACAAAGAGGAAAAAAACTAGCACAATCCTCAATAAATATAGAGAGGTGAGAAGGGAGAGAAATGCATGAGAGAAACATTGTAATTGTTGCTTAGCAAATCTTTCATTATTGTTGTTTACAAACAAGTAGCATATCCCACATAAATTGAGGGTTTTGGTTTAATATAATACTATCTATCTAAAATTGTGTGTAGCTGTTAATAATAATCCTGCATATATAAAAATTGTGAGAAAGAGGAGATTTATAAGGCACTACCAATACCAAAATATTTTGCCCAATGGAGTAAGAACTCATTGTGAATCCCCTCCCCCATGTTAAGACCATTTGTGGTTTACAAACAAGTGGCATGAGTATTTCGTTGCACTATAATTATCTATCTAAAATTGTGTATAAGAATCCCACATGTATAAAAAAATTGTGAGCAAGAAGTGATTTACATATAAGTTGAGGATTTCATTCTGTGTTCATTCCACTATAATACTATTTAAAATTGAGTGTACAATAATCCTACACGTATAACAATTACGAGCAAGATGTGATTTACAACATAAATTGAGGATTTCGTTCCATTATGATATTATCTATCTCAAATTGTGCATATAATAATCCCACATGCAGGATGCATAAGCATATAGTGGTAAATATAAACAATATCATTACAATGGTAAAATGAAGAAATGGCAGCAAAGACACCCCTCCATACAAAAAGTGTGTCGATCCTACTTGAGGGCCCCTAGCCAGCAAATAACGGGGCCCACCCGTCCGAACATGAGTGTCGAAGACCAGCGTCTAAAACCCCATTTTTTACCCAGATCTTCTTGTGCCACTTGTCGATATGTGATTGGTCCACTTGTCGGATGTGCACACGTCCATGTCAGCAAACCTCCGCGTAGTCTATTAATTTTGCTAGTTGGCCAAAAATTTCAGCAGACGATATCTTGAGCATACGAGCTCTGTTTTTAGAGTTTTTTATATCAACAAAAAGCTCTCAAAACGCTCTTTCACGTTGTAATGGTATAGGGATAATTTGGAAACATATGAACTCAGAAATTTCCTCTGGATCAATATTCCTAAAATCCATATTCATGTGTAAACAAGACATTCAAAGTGAAAGCTATACAATGAAAGACAATCCACCAATCGACTTCAAAAATATCAACTTCGACCATTGCCATTTCCAAAGATCATTTTCAGAACGGTTAAGTCAAAAATATCAAAATGTGGGCTTGAAAACCAAACAGTGATATCACGAAGTGAAATTTGATTTCCATGTTAACAACTCACCATCCATATTGATAAACAGATTATATATATATATATATATATATATATATATATATATATATATATATGGTAACCGACTAATTAAATAATGCCACGAAACCACTTAGTGTTAGACAAATAAAATAATGCATTAAATACCTATTGGCCCCTGCCAGACTCATTATGAATGTGATAGTAAACAAGAAGTAATAGGAATATTTACAACTTGTTTTAAAAAATGAGGGGTATTAAAATGTTAGCAATAACAAGCCCGCCAATCAATACATCTTGTGTCCCATGTGGGTCTTGAAACCAGATTCTAAATATGTTTGATGAGGCCTAAAGTTTTGTGAATGTGCTTAAAATGTACAATATTGAAATAAAAAATGGTCTTTAGTTGATGTGTTTTGAGAGGTGCTCCATTCAATACAAAATCAAAAAGGTTGATGATCTGAAAGAATAACATCATTAATTACAAACACAGGGCGTGTGTTGGAACAAGAGAAGGAAAACAAATCTCACTTCATGAGCAAGCAAAGCACCATCCAACCTTTTAACCACTTTATCTTGACCTTGTCTAAAATTTGACCATCTAAACCAATATGAAGTAGAGTCTCCCCTTCGGTGACGATTGGGATCATAAAAGCCAAAGCTTATTAATGCATGTAAAACCATGCTTCTCTTATCCTACACACCAATGCATTAAAAGGAAGCCTTTTTTTTCTTCGCTAGATTCCACCATGTTGAAATCGCCATAGAAAATCCAATGAGCGTCAAGAAGAAATCTACTAACCATCTCCAAAGTACAGCACTTTCAATAGCATCTTTAGAAGTATATACATAGGCCAACCCAAGAAGCCGACCATCAAAATTAAAAAGGGATTACACCACCCAGTGGGTAGGGTCAGACCCCTCAGAAACAATATTCTATGAAAACTCTGGCACTAACATAATAATTCCTCCATGACTATGCTCGTGATTGGACACCTAGTAGCGTGCACTTGGCTAAATACAGTGGGCAACAAACTAGAGAAGAAAACTATAAATTTTAACATCTTGCAAACACAACATGTTCATATTATGGAAGTTCTAGCAATTGCCCTTGACCATGTCCCTGTAGGTCGGGTCATCGAGGCCACACACATTCCAAAAGTAAACTATTATGGGGAAGCATCAAATTCCATGTCATTTCCCTCTTCAAGTCATTTGAGGGGTGCAAATGAGCATGTTTTTATTTTAGTACATGTTATTTTGTGTTTAATGATCTAATCTAGGTTTTATGACTGGACCACTTGGGTTGTGCATATTATTAATTGATATAGATTCCATCCATAATTGGAGTGTATCTCAATTGTTTCATTCACTGTCAATGTATGTTCACATTTTCCTTGGTATGAGAAATTTATTGAGATAACTAGAAAATTGCATTATACACAATATAGATTGCTAAGTACATAATATAGTCCATTGTGGACGCTATCTTTGGAGGGTATTTGAATTGTTCCATATAATGCATGTTTGCATTTTCTTGGTGTATGTAAGATTTACGAACATATTTCTAAAAATGTACCCATAGGATGCATTTATTTTGATCAGTGTTTGTTTTAAGTGTACACAACAATATTGCATAGCATTTGTAAAAATATTGAAGTCATTTTTGTTACTTTAATAGGGGATACAAGGTTGAATGATAAAAATAGAGCAAATAAACTTTATAAAAATGAAATTTTCATATTAGAGTAATTTTTTTTTTAATAATTACAAATGCATAAAACCAACAAGAAGAAAACATATAACTTTTAACATCTTTGAGGCCAAGGAAAGAAAGAATATTAATGTCCACAAATGACCAAAATTAATTCAACGGGGCTTGAGAATACATCCAATTACAATAGAAAGTGCTAGAATAAAAGGACCCTAGGAACAACAACTAAATAAATAAAAGGAGGACAAAACACTAAAAGTTGACGAGGGATAAATCCAATGCAGTAAAGTACCAGCCCATGTGGTTAGGGTACCAATATAAATAGTCGTGCAGGAGTAGCAAGAACAAGAACCCCCCAAAAAGCAAACACCCGTGTCAATCCAATGAAAGTTGGAGAGATTGGATGGTGGCCTTTTCAAACATCTCTAACCCTTCCTAGGATAGAGGAAACACCCGTGTCAATCATTATCACTAAGAATTTGAAGTGGGACATTGAGTTTTCTGACAAGGCAGAAAAAATTCAATTTTTTTAAAAAAACTTTTAAAATCACATAGACAACCCTCCAACTGAAATCTTGATATTGAAGGCTGCCTCTCAAACACGATCAATCAAGATGGTGCTTGTCATATCTCAACAATGAGTTAGAAATCTGCAGAAGTTTCTATATATACACTTCTAATGAGTTTCCTGTTAAAAACTGAGTACCATTATTACTCTTTGGGTCTACATTATCAGGTACACCTATACAAGCTGCTAGTACAGGTACATGCAGGGTATGTCAGAACGTATCCATGCATGTTTTGACATAACTTCCACATACCCAGCGCAAACCCATAGTCAAAAATGATTTTTTTATTTTTTCTTTTCTATTTCTCGCTCCAAAAAAGATGACATGACTTTTAAAATACTTTTTAAAAACACCCTAAGGGCCTAAACCCTAAATGACACCCCTACATTTACCTCGCAATGCATACTTCTCTCATTGTACATTTGCTCTCACCTTCAATTGCTGATCCTATGCCACGACAAGTGCCAAGTAGTTTAGGAGCTAGCAACCAAAAGGCTCTTGCAGAATATGTAGGAGAGGATGATTATAAATATAATCAATATACTGATTTGTATCGACTTTTGTGTATACATTGCAACATTTCTACAATGTACTTGTTCTAAGTTCGACCAATGAACATCATGACATTTGGGATTGAAATTTTAAATCAATACGGTTTGTGGTTATTTAGCTTATTTTGTTTGCTCTATGCATATGATATGGTTATTTTTCTTATTTGGTTAAATTTTTTGTACAGCCTAGCCAAAGCTGTACCCAAACCTTTCCAAAAAAATTGCCATACCAGTGTACTCGATCGCCATAAACATACCGGCCACCTAGCTTTGGGGATCAGCATTTGGAAAGTTCAATGATTTTTTGTTGGAACATTTTTTGCATATTCATTTCTTGCTGGTAAGCAAGAGCCAGCCGCTTAAATTTACTTGTGGAACTCTTGAAATTATGTGTAATCATTTCCTTGGTTTTGATGCCATTATTCTTAATTTAATTTTGATACCTGCAAGCTGATTTTTGAAGCATTGGACGTTCAGGGTGCTGCTGCCAATGACAACGATTTTGAGGAGAATCTAAATAATTTATTCTAGATTATAATCCTCACATAGTCAACTAATTTGACATTTGCATTTGTATTTTGAAGTTTGAACCTATAAAACATTATATGTTACAAGAACAAGTGAAATTTTAAGCATGTTAAACTTTTGCAAATAGTAAACTATATTTTTTAAGCATGTTATCTTTTTGGGCTAAAAATGAATATTATGCATTATATAAATATTTATATTTTTAATTATTTATTTCCATGTCATTTAGTTTCCGACCATTCTTGGAAAAATGGCATTTCCAGTTTCCATGTTTCGGATCTGTTTCTGTTTACTGGCAACTTAGATTCTTGCAAGAACAGAACATGTTGCTAATACTCTTGAACAGCAGCAAGTTTACGAGTTCATAACATAAAATTCCTTGCCGTCTTTAAATGATATAGAACATCATCAGATTCAAAAGAACAATTTGGTTGTGTCAGAAAGAAATTGAGAACTAAGGTATTACAATACTGCAGCATCACTTAGTGGAAGGATCTACCATCAGACGATGCCATGTGAGAAGACCCTAAAATCCTGCAACATTCAACAGTACAATATCTTTGGGCAAAGTCAGGTCAAGAAGTGGGCATTGTTATAATGCATGAAGATAGCCGGATTAAGCATTTGGTATTGATTCCTTGTGTTGGTCATTACAAATTTTGATATTCATTTATGTTTGATATTAGATAATGAATTTTTGTTTCAATGATTTGTTTTCATTAGTCCATAGAGCTTTATATGGTCTAGTTATCCATTACACAAAACACAAAAAAACTAAAGGGAGAACTATAGATAGTCTTTTATGAGTTAGAGCAAGGCAGGTTTTTGGGAGGAAGTGGTTTTGTGCACAGATCCACAGAGACTGTCTTGGACAAGTGCAGCAATCATACTGTTCAGGGAGGCCTTTTGGCCTCATTCAGCACCTATACCTTCTTGAAAAAGTTCCCTTCCAATCCATGTACAGATGGAAATGAAATTTCAATACTGTTGAAGTCCTGTTTCTTTTCTATTTTTACACAATCCAAGTATTTATTCTATGCCATCCAAATAATTAGATCTCCATAATGGTTTTGCTTTTACAGTCTTTGAAACAGAGAAAATGCGGACTTTATTTGTTGAGCATTCAGAACTCAAACTTCTGTTTCTTCAATTTAGAGTAAGATTTCTGTTTTCAAACCTGGGCTGACAGCACTTACAGCAGCAGGTTTGCAGTTGGGATCATCATAGATATTGAAATGTTTCGATCTGTTTATTTCTTGAAGGCATTCTTACTAAGCTTCCATATTTTTTAGTATCGACAATTTCAGGATTAACCAATATTGAAATAGTGTAATACATTCTAAATTAGTGTGGTTGACTAGGTAAAACAATTTAATGATTATTTAGCGTATAAATGATTGACACTTAATAAATGGTTAAATATAAAGTCGTGGGAAATAACTAGCATAGATATCATAAATACATCTATCTAAAAGACACCGAAAGATATCAATCTGGAGATGCCTATATTGGAATTCCCACATAAGTTAGATAGGCATCTAGAGATTAATTTTTTTTAGATAAATGTATTTAAGATATCTGCTCTTGTTACGACCTTTATGATTCTAGCTAGACCCCATATCCCATATCCTTAATATAGCTAACCATCCCTATCATTTGCATAATGTGCCAAATCAGTTCTAGCACACATCCTAGACCACTATACTCTCAGAGCTCATTAGAACTAATTTAATTAATTCTATCATGCATAAACCATACACTTACACTCCTTAACTAATTTAATTAGTTGTTTAAATAAAATAAGAGCTAATTATCCACTCACCCTCCACTCATCTCCACCTTCACTGTCCAACTCACTCAAATTGAACTTGCTCGCTTTACTCAAGTTCTAGAACCCTACAAAAGAGAAAGCTAAATTGCATGTTCAATTGAAGAATTCAAGAGCCTGTTAGAAGCACGGGAATACTGAAAGGGGGGAAGGGGGGGAGGGGGTGAATCAGTATTCGAAAATAAAAACTTTTTCTCCAACTTATTAATTTTCTACTTAACAAGATATTCAAATCGGAAAGTAAAATGAGAGCATACACAAAAATCAAATGCACATAACACCAGATATACCATGGTTCACCCAGTGTGGGCTACATCCACCAAAAGAGATTGCTTGGATCTATTGTCCAAATCTAGCCAAAAAAATAGTGTTTACAAAGTGTGAGCACCCACTCACAGAAGACACCAATCTCCAAGCCGAACACCAATTCAGCCCTTGAATGCAAACACCATTGACTATGCAATCTCTGATTCGAAGCACCAACTTCTGGACAAACCAATCCCCAATCCGAAGCACCCACTCCAGAAAATCTGCAATACAAATCAATGATAATTTTTCCTTCTATATTCTCTCTCACATTCTCATAGTCACTTAAGAGATTTATAATATCAGCTCACATACATATCACACTCATGCAAAATGCTCTCTTTTTCGCTCTACTAAAAATGTGCACACAACACTTGTTTATATAGAAAGAAGGAGAGGAAAAAAACCACTTGTGGTTTCCCTAAAACCATGTGCCCATACCATGGGCCAATTTGCTCCAAATATTAAATATTTGCTCCAAATAGAAATATTCTCTTACACATGTAAGAGTAACTCCTCTTACGCATCATAGAATCTCTTACACGTCATAAACTGTCATAAAATCTCTTACGCATTATAAGCTGCCATAGAATCTCTTACGCGTCATAACCTGTCATAAAATCTCTTACGCGTCATAAGTTGCCATAGAATCTCTTACACGTCATAAGTTGCCATAGAATCTCTTACGCGTCATAAGCTGCCATAGAATCTCTTACGCGTCATAATATCTCTTACACATCCCGCCATGTGTCATAAGATTCCTTGGTGATGTTGAATATTAAAATATTCAAATTTTGACATCACACTAATTTTGATATAGATAAATTATTTTACAAACACTAATGTTGTAATGTTGAATACTAAACAAATATTCAAACCTCAATATTTCCATCAACACTAATGTTGTACCTTTGACATCAATGATAAAATACTCAACAAACTCCCCCTTTGTCATTGATGGCAAACCCCTGCTAAAAATAGACATGAAAACCTGTTTGCTCTAAAATCCAACTTTCTGCCTCATAACTCTTTTTGTATTGTTGCATTGTACATGTTCTATGCAACTCTCCCCGTTCTACAATTCTCCCCCTTTGACATCAATGACAAGGGGATGACTGAACCTGTCACCTGAAACTGTACTTGGAGTTGAAGATACCGCAATGTGTAGCTCCCCCGATGTCCATACTCCCCCTGAAATAGTCAATGAGTAAGGTGATAGGAATCACTCCTAACTTCTATCTGAGTCACTCAAAAGATTCCTTCGGTAGGGGTTTTGTAAATATATCAGCAATCTGATCCTTAGTCCCAACATATTCTAATTTCACCTGCTAATCTGCAACTTTCTCAAAAAGTGATACTTAATGGGAATGTGCTTTGTCTTGGAATGCATGACTGGATTTTTTGAGATGTTAATAGCACTCGTAATGTCATAGAAAATGGAAATAGGATGCTTATACTCTACCTTCATGTCCTTCAATGTTTGTTCCATCCAAAGCCCCTGTGTACACCGTATTTTAACCTTTTGGTTTTATGTGCTTCTTAGCTTTTACATCTTGTTATACCTCTTGGTTTTCTATGCCTCTTGGCTTTTACCTACTTTTATCTCTACACCCCTTAGTTTTATCCTCATTGGATTTCACGTTTTACCTTACACCTCTTGGTTATTACCTCTTCTAGTACATCTCCAGGCTCCCAGTTTGTGAGTTTCAATGTAAGACCATGGGGAATTAACCAAGCCTTCTGTTGGCTAGATTTTTTGCATAGCACAAAACCTAGGCAGTCATGAGATAAATCTCCCTCATTTAACCGGTAAGGCTCCCGTGTCAAATTTGTCAATTTAAGTATGCTAATATCTAAATGGGGTTTTACTTTAACTACTCAGTTCATGAACCATAACTGAACAGTTCTGCAGCAAGTAAGCAGCTATTTTAAAGAAAGGAAAGAATGAAAGAAGAAGGTAATTACAGGTAACACATAGAGGAAATAAGGAAGATGTGCATCCTAATTAGTAGATGGCAGAGTTGATCACATGCACATAGAAGAATCTCAAATAGATATGAACACACAGAATTCTAAAACAAAGGCAGCTCTAGATCTCAGATCCAAAATAACACAAAATTTACTTAAGAGATCTAAAATTAAAAGTAAGAAACACAGTACACCGTGACACAAAGTTCTCCGGAAACCTGCTTCTTTGTATTCCTTTGCTCCAAGTGGCTCTCAGGGGTTCAGCACAAAGTCTAGAACACAAGATTGCTTCTTACAAATTCTGATCGATGATTAACCCGAAGGTTCTTCCTCTACTTATAGAATGTAGAGGGGGCAATTACAAGCTGGAAGCTTTAGTTGAACTGACACATGTGGAAGTCGAAAAAGAAACAGCTGGCAATCTCCTTCCTGGAATTCCTCTTTGCGTGACATGTATGATTTGCAACTGAAAAATAGAACCTTCTATTATGCACGTCCGCCACCTATCTCCAAGTAATTGACTTCTTCAAGTAATGGCTTTTAAACCAATCACTTAAGTTGTATAATTTCATTGATCGCTCAATTACTTTGTCGGAGGAAAGAAGAAGGAAGAGGAAAGCTGACTTTGTCGGAGGAAAGAAGAAGGAAGAGGAAAGCTGACTTTATCCTTTTTCATGTCTGTATGCAGCTGATTCAATCTGGATCTGGAAGCAGTTGGATCTGGAAACAAGCTAGAATTGCAAGCAGTTGGAATTGGAAGCAAGTTGGAATTTTGCCTCCGCATTGTCTTCTCTTTTATCCTTGAAGCTTTTGCAGTTCTTTTGTTGTACATGCATCAGTGCAAGGTTGGCCGTAGATAACTCATCATCCTTATTTTTAATTGCATATGAGCAATTAAAAATTCTGGAAAGCACTCAGGGTGAATGAAAATTCAATGAAAGCTTCAACTGGAAGATGAGAGCACATGCACAAGATCTTGGAAGGAATTTTCCATGCACTGTCTTCTTCACGGGCTGCATTCAAAACAAGAGGATGAAGCCTTTGTGCCAGAAGCTTTTGCAACTATGAAATCTAGATCTGGATCTGCATATGGATTTGCATCAGCATCTGCATCTAGATATGGATCTGCACCTGCATAACAAATTCTGGCAACTGGGCTATGGATGGAAAAGCTGCAACTCGAATAATTCCACTGCTTTTAATCTGCACGCATGAGTGAAGTTTCTCCTGCACGCATGAGTGAAGTCTTTCCTGCTCTGGATCTGTCTATCAATTTAGCAAGAAGTTCCGAGCCTAGATCCGTGTTTCCAATATCTGTAAATTTAGAAGTGATGCATGACTCCGTTGTGCTTTCTTTTTCATCTTTCTTCGCCATAGTTTTGTCTATCTTTGTCTGAATGTCTTTTTCTTCTTATTTGACTGGAATTCTTCAATACTGGTGCAGATCTGGACAATTCTTCAAATTTGGAGGATATATGCAATGTATTGGACATTGATAAAAGCTCATTTTCCTTTGTAAAGCACCTGAGCTCCTGTAACACCTGTGCAAACAATTATGCAGACAAAGATCAACCTCCTTCAAAGCATGCGCCAAATTTGGAACCTTTTAGCCTTGTTTCCACCTGTCCTGAGCAAAATCCTTCTTCAAATGGGGGCGCACTTTTCCTCTTGGCTGCAATTCTTGACCTGTGAATTAAATAATTCACCCATATGGCTGTCCATGCTTATATAACCTTCACAATTCTATAATTAATAATTTCCCTAACAATTAAAGGCAATTAATTAATTAAAAATCATGCTCTTCTCTTTTAAAAATAGCATGTTTAAGGACAGCCATCCAATAAATTAAATTAATCCAATTTAATCATCCACACTTCACTTCACTTAAGCTTCACAGTGTGCTTTGACCATAGCCACTGAAAATAGGAATTAATATAATCATTTAATACTTTAAAAAGTATTAATTCCTTGTCAAAAGGGGCTGCATTAAATAAATTAAATTTATTTAATTTTGGAATTCTATTTCCAATTGATTTATTCCCCTTTGCTTTTGTTGACTTTTTTCACAAGCCTGGGTGCCAAAATTGGGTGAATAAATATTAACAAATATTTATTTAATGCATTATTATTCACCCAAGGTGGGTCGCACTTTTTTGCATAATAGAATTCTATTTTTTTAAGAATTTCTGACAATGGGATTTTTTACCCTGCAAGGTAGGCACCACAATCCCATGATCCACTTAAGTGATTTGACTTCTGACAATGGGATTCTTTACCCTGCAAGGTAGGCACTAAAATCCCATGATTTCACTTAAGTCACTTTCCTTTTTATTATATCATGGGAATTTTCACCCTGCAAGGTAGGCAATAAATTCCCACCTGCCTGTGGCCTCTATTTTTCCCACTGCAGCTTAAGTGACTTTTATAACATGGGAAAAAGTACCCTGCCAGGCAGGTATACAATTCCCATCCTGCCTGCGGCTTATGTTTTTCCCATCGCAGCTTAAATCCTTTGTTTTCCAAAAATGCGCCCATCCCCGCAGGGGCTTTCCTGTGCACGACTTCGCTTTTTCCCAGTGATCCAGACCTCGGATGATGACTTCTTCCAGGCAAAATGTGCGTGTATGTTTTCCAGCTGCTCCAGGCCAAAAATCGGGCTTACCCGGCGAAGGAGTTATTCCAGAGAAATTGTTGTCAGAAATTTCACCCGAAATGGGTACATTTCCACAACAAACATCAGAGTTTTGCAATTGCCAGGCAAGTTACATATGAAAGCAGGAAAACTTACGAATAATGTTAAAATCCTAGTCCTAGTAGCAGTCGGGACATAATGGGACATATCCGCTCGGATAACAGAGCCGAAAACGGAGAACTTTCGCAAATAGCTGCATACGGGGCTCAAAATACGCGAAATACGCAAATTTCCCGCAGACAAATCGGCCGAAATGACAGAATAAAACAATTTTGGAAGCATCTGGGACATCTTGGCGAAAAGTACGCTAATATGGCTCTTTAGGATTATCTTGGTGCGAATACGGAGGAACTTGTCCCACGAAGCAATAAAAAACTTGGGAACAAATGGACGCGAACCGGCCGGTTATTTTTAAACAGTACGAAAATTTTTCGGACTAGGGTAGTCATCAGAGCCGCAGGGTGAAATCTGAGTGACACCAGGATTAGCCGAAACTTCCTTTGAAGAGATCTTCTCATTATTATAATCTGCGCCATGTGTCATCGGTATCATCCAGGGCCATTGTATTGGCCATTCTTTCTTGCGGCTAGGAGGCAAGCCTTTCGAGCCTAGCAATTGCTGAAAACTCTATCCATTCCTTTTGATTTTCAAGACGCTTGAGGATGGGAAGACCCGAAAGGCTCTGACAACCAACGTAGATATGGCCACGTGTTTTGGGACAAGAGGTATGCCAGAAGGCTAAAGAATTAACACGAAATCCCATAGGAATATGTCAAATATGATTTGTAGAACCCGACATCAAATTGACAAATCGGAGACCCAGTCGGGGGAATCACGGCGATCAAGGACATTTCGGAGGGAACGGAAGGCCAGTACAACGAATGGATTAAAAACACTTTGGCTAACTCCTGGCAAATAACGGGTTTCGCCAATATACAAACATGAAACATATGTTTAGGCATCAACCAAAACCAATTTCCAATATGCAAATTTGAATCCCGAAAAACGACAGGCTGAAGAAATTAATTCATCCAATCAACACATGACACGTATAGCATCCAGGTGGCGAAAATTATGAAATGAGGTTTTACGAAACCCCATTTTTCCACAAAGAATTATTCAGATTCTGGCCTTAAAAAATAGTGATCCAAACCTCGAATATGAAAGAAAATGTTAGATATCATCTGCCCTAGAAAGGCTACCAGAATAACACTACTATGATGCAAGTCGCTCCACCTAGGAGTTTTGGCTGCAGTCAATGCATATAGAAAATTTGAGAAACGGACTTCTGACTTCGTGTTCCAAATCTGCCAGATAGTGACCTTCAAACCAATCAATAAATACTTTAAAAAAGTATTATTCGCTCCTCTAGGCGGGTCACACTTTTTTGTCAAAGTGAGAGAGGTACTGCATTAAATAAGGTCCTAAATGCTTATTTAATGCATTCGAATTCTATTTTCAATTTCCTTGCATCCTCTTATCCTGTGTTGACTTTTCCTCATGCTTGGGCTCGACCAATTTTAGCAATGTAGAAACCCAGATTTGGCTAAATGCAGATTACAAGCTGTTCCTCTATATTCCACTCTGGGGTCGCTTCTTTTCTTCTCTATGGCTAATTACCTATTTATTATTGAAAGTCAATGTTCCAATGGGGATTATTCACTTCTGGAGCACCGCAGCGTGTAAAATGATCCATCTATCCATCATTGCTCGTTGTTTGACTTGTCATAATGGGATTGTTTACCTCTCTGCAAGTGCAGGTAAAAAATTCCCATCGCATGCCTTGAAGTGATTCATTCTAGGTTTGGAGCTGTGTTCAGAATGAGAGTTTTGGGACATTTGCAAGGTAGGTACGAAATCTATCCTTGGGCCTATGATGCATGCTGTCTCTAATTTTTCCATAATTGACTTAAGTGACTTTGCTTCCATGGGGAAAAAGTACCTTGCCATAGCAGGTACAAAATTCCCACCACGCCTGCTGCTACTAACCGTTTCTATTGTAGGCTTTAAAACTTTTCCTTTCTCTCAAAAATGTGACTCTGTCTCCTTGGCATGGTTAGATTAGCCTTAGATTAGCTTGCCTGCACTGGAATAGCTTAGTGGCAGGTAGTTTAGGAGCAGAAACCAAACCTCCTGTGGAAAAATTCCTCTCTGGCAGTTTGACAAGTCCCACGCTTGGAGATGAGGTCTCCATGTTGTGCAATCATACTGGATGCCTGAGTGATCAACCTAGAAAACTGAACTGAATCCAGGGGTGCAAGTGATTTTGCACCTAGAGAAATTTCACAGAGAACAAAATGAGAAAAAAAACCAAAAACACGAAAACGTTGCTAGAAGTCACAGATAAAGCCCAGTACTTCATTCTTGGTTAAAACCCTACTGGTATATGAGGAATATTGACATGTAAAACGCTCATAACAGGGTTAAAACTGAAGCACAATTTAGCCTTAAACGGGGCTTAAAAATAATTAAATAAAAATTTCCCGCAGGCAAAACCCCAGTGACAAAATATAACGAGTTTGGGCATCTAGGTATTTGTCGAAATTGGCTTATATGACTCTTTGGGAATGATCTTGATGCAGTACAAGACATTTCTTTCTAGGCAATAAAAAACACACAAACGACCCATTATTTTAAAATTACGAATTTTTTTTAAACATGGGGTTGTCTCAAATTTCAGGGTAAAATCTTGAGTGACACCTGATGGCTCCGTCTGTTGACATCTTTGCCTCTTATCAAAAGGACAAAGGGTAAAGATGAGATCTCAACTTCTCTGGTTTCATGTCTTGTTCTATTGGGCTCGGGGTCAGGCAAACAAACACAACACGACACAACACCAAAACAAGACAACAAAGAAAAAAAAAACAAACAAACAAAGTTTTATTTATAAACAGAAAGGATTTTACCTTGCTTTTTTATGTCCAGGAAAAAGATTCAGATGCTGCCCGTTGAAAGGGCAGTGGTAACTCAATTCCATCCTGGTAGGCAAGGAAGAAAGTCTCCATTTCGGCATCTCTTTTGATCATGAAGGGCCCTTTCCAGAGTGAATCAGATTTGTTACGTGCATGCCCTTCGGTTCATGTCTTTTGTCCCCACCAGAGTACCCAGTCTCCGATCTCGAACTTCCTTTCTCTGGCCTTCTTGTCAAATACCTCTGGGCAAGTCCTTATCAACTTCATCTGGTGGTGGCTCATCGTTTCTTCTCTTTGTGACAGGATAAGTCTGTATCAACTTGCTCCGTTCCCAGATTTATTTACTGCATTTTTGAGGATTCACTATCACCATGTTCTTTGTTCTTATTCAGGTACCGATCATCCTTGTCGAAAGTCTTCACTAAGGAAAACTAAACCCTTGGGGATTTTTGTTACCTTTTGGTTGGATTATTCCACTGCTATCATCATAACCTGGATCAATTTTTTCTGTGACTGTTTGTCGTGGTGGTGATTTACTTCCTTAAGCACAACCTGTCAAGGTTCTCTTGCTTCAAACATGCAGTTGTTTTGTTCATGGGACTTTGGGGCGGTAGACCATCTCCACTTTATAGTATCCTTGTCTGAATATGGACGGTGGTCTATCCGGATTTCAATAGTACAGTTCGTGACTGCTAAAGAGTCTGCCTTGGAATTTTGATTGGTTGGAATTAAAAGTCGATAGAGAAGGCTGCAAAATCCAGTGTGGCAGAAAGCACTTCTATCTCTGTAATGCTCTATCTTATCTCCTTTGATTTGATCTCTTCCCTCGAACTTGCTTTACTAGAAGTTCAACATCTCCTTGGGCTTTGAGGAGTTTTACTCCATTCTTTTTAGCTTGCTCCATTCCTAGAAGCAATGCTTCATACTTCTGCCATATGATTGGTGTTCTTGAACATCAGCTTGTGGGAGTATGAGAAATATCTCATGATCTGGAGATATTAATAGAATGCCGGTTCCTGATCCAAAAGAACAACAGGTGCTTTTTAAACTCCAGAGTCCAAACTTTTTCTTCTTCCTTCGCCGGCTCTAGCTCTAGTTGAAGTTCTGGTTCTGGTACATCTTTATCCATTTCCAAGAAATAGACCCCACGGTCAGATTCCTGAAAAAGAATTCTGAGATCTAGGATCCTCAGATTTTGTCACTGTGTACTTGGACTTCTTTTCTGGATCTAGCTTCTGTTTAATCCCTTTGATAGGAATATGGGCACATGACCAATCCATCTTTACTTCTCCTCCTAGCTCTTTGCAGAAGTTTCTGCTCAGCAACATCCCGTAAGAGATCAGGAATATCGGCAACTAAGATTGTCATCTCTAATCTCTTCTCAGGAAAAGCCACCATAACAGCTTGTGCAACTTTGATTTTGTCTGATTAAAGGGACTTGTCTCTCCATGGAATACCACCTTTTTATGGTCTTTGTCAGGGTAAGCCCAAGAGCATCTGCAACTTTAGCTGGCATGATATTGTCAAAAGCACCCGAATCTAGAATGCAATTGCTTAACTTGAGACCATTAAGCAATAGGGAGACATAGAAAGGTTCTACTCTTTCAGAAGATAATGAGGGTTTAAACAACTGCAATGTTGTTTTGGGGAGGAGTATCCTTAGGCTTAGGCAAAAAGGCCTTTTGATGTATTGGATTGTCCTAGTGATTGTACATATTTGACTAGCCTATTTAACTACTCAGGAAAGAGCTCTCAAGATATTCAAGCTTCTGACATTTGAACTCTAGTTTTCTTGACATGATCAATAATGTCAAAAAGAAGGAATAGATTCAGATACCTGAGCTGCTTTTTGTGGTTGAGATGAAGAACTCGCATGCTTACTTTTCGGGAGCTAAGGGAAGAAGGTAAAGGGATGCCCCTTCTTTGCTCTCTTCTGCTAATTGCCTCAAGCTTGGCGAGTTTGTGATCTTGTAAGTACTGCATATGCATGACCATGATCGCTCTTCAAGAAGCCCCTCATAGTCATGTTTTAGATTTGTAGTTAAGGTAATCAATGTTGGAGTTGCCAGCAGGACCTACAAAATCATCATCTCTCGAGCTGATCTGCGTCAGTTTCCTAGTCTTCTTCATTCATCTCCATGTTGTTTTTGGGAGCAACTTCAATTGCTAATCTTTGGGAACCAATAATGCGGTTCCGGTTGTTGTTGAAGTTTCGAGCAGGGGCAATATTGTTGCCCTGAGCCATTTGAGCCATTTGTTTCTTTATCTGCACCATCTCATTTGCTAATTTTTGTGTCAGTAATGAATCGGAAGTAGTAGCAGAGGATGAATTTTCAGCTCTAGAAGTGTTGCTCTTTAGTTTTCCAGCCATGATGAGGTCGTCTTCAATTTCAACCGCCATGTTTTTGGGCTGCTAACAAGTCAGTAGGACGTGCTCTTCGCAGTTGATAGCTTACTTCAGGAAGTAAAACATTGATGAAGAATACCTTTTGATTCTCATCATTCAGAGAAGCAGAAGCCGGAATTCTGTACAGTAATCTTCGGAATTTTGCAATAAAATCCCGCATAGTGCTCATGTGGCTTCTTCTTCAACTGAGTCAGTTGAGTTATCAATGTACTGGAATCTTCAGCTGCCTTGAATATTTTCAGGAACGCATCCTGCATAGTAGCCCAGTTTGTTATTGGTGCCAGGAGCTAGTCAATAGGACCATTCTACAGCCAAGTCATGCAAAGTCTCCTATGAAGAGTCTGGACAGATACATCTTCATGTTCTGACGGCGAGCACTCCACAGGATATGAAAGAACGCAGCCAGGTGATCATTCTGGATTATGCTTGCCATCTCCAAAGAATTTTTGGAAAATTCTTTCTCGTCCCTTTAGGTAGATCATGCATAGGAGGAGTCAGATTCAGAGGTCCAAAGGCTGCACCTCATGGAATAGGTGCTGTAGGGGCAGGTGGGTTCCTGTTCAACATGATGAATGGGGCACGTCTTCTCCAAGAGTAGATTTCATGAATAATTCCAGCTATTGGATTATGCTGAAGGTGATCCGGATCTAGATAAGTGTTTGCACTCTTCTTCTTGGCGAAAGGCTAGATCTGCGGCTTCTAACTTAAGGAGGGTGATTGAAATTGAATTGCTCCTGCAATCTGCTAGAAATGATCAGTCCTTCCTTATTCCTTCACAGATCGGGTGAATGGATGTTCAGCCAAGTTGAGAGTTGAATGGGAATAACACTCTGCTCTGCAAAAGACAAGCTCTGATCTGTAAAGATAGTTGTTCCCCAACGGAGTCGCCAAAAACTGTTGGCTAGATTTTCTGCATAGCATCAAACCTAGGCAGTCATGAGATAAATCTCCCTCATTTAACCGGTGAGGCTCCCGTGTCAGATTTGTCAATATAAATGTGTTTTTATCTATCAGGGGTTTTACTTTAACCACTTAGTTCATGAACCATAACTAAGAAATTCTGCAGCAAGTAAGCAGCTGTTTAAGAAAGGAAAATTATAGAAGAAGAAAGTAAAGGAATTACAGAGAAGAAATGAGGAAGATGTGCATCCCAATTAGTAGATAGCAGAGCTAATTGCATGCACATAGAAGAAACTTAATAGATTTGAACACACAGAATTATAAAGCAAAGGCAGCTCTAGATCCAGATCTAAAATAACACAAAGTTTACTCAAAAGATCTAAGATTTAAAAGCAAGAAACACAGTACGCCGTGACACAAAGTTCTCCGGAAACCTGCTTCTTTGTATTCCTCTGCAACAAGTGGCTCTCAGGGGTTCAGCACAAAGTCTAGAACACAAGATTGCTTTTTACAAATTCTGATTCATTATTAACCCGAAGGTTCTTCCTCTACTTATAGAATGTAGAGGGGCAATTACAAGATGGAAGCTTTAGTTGAACTGGCACATGTGGAAGTCGAAAAAGAAACAACTGACAATCTCCTTCCTGGAATTCCTCTTTGCATGACATGTATGATTTGCAACTAAAAATAGAACCTTCTATTTTGTACGCCTGCCACCTATCTCCAAGTAATTGACTTCTTCAAGTAATGGCTTTTAAACCAATCACTTAAGTTGTATAATTTAATTGATTGCTCAATTACTTTGTCGGAGGAAAGAAGAAGGAAGAGGAAAGCTGACTTTATCCTTTTTCATGTCTGCATGCAGCTGATTCAAACTGGATCTGGAAGCAGCTGGATCTGGAAACAAGCTAGAATTGCAAGCAGTTGGAATTGGAAGCAAGTTGGAATTTTGCCTCCGCATTGTCTTCTCTTTTATCCTTGAAGCTTTTGCAGTTCTTTTGTTGTACATGCATCAGTGCAAGGTTGGCCGTAGATAACTCATCATCCTTATTTTTAATTGCATATGAGCAATTAAAAATTCTGGAAAGCACTCAGGGTGAATGAAAATTCAATGAAAGCTTCAACTGGAAGATGAGAGCACATGCACAAGATCTTGAAAGGAATTTTCCACGCACTGTCTTTTTCACGGGCTGCATTCAAAACAAGAGGATGAAGCCTTTGTGCCAGAAGCTTTTGCAACTATGAGATCTAGATCTGGATCTGCATATGGATTTGCATCAGCATCTGCATCTGGATATGGATCTGCACCTGCATAACAAATTCTGGCAATTGGGCTATGGATGGAAAAGCTGCAGCTCGAATAATTCCACTGCTTTTAATCTGCACGCATGAGTGAAGTTTCTCCTGCACGCATGAGTGAAGTCTTTCCTGCTCTGGATCTGTCTATCAATTTAGCAAGAGGTTCCGAGCCTAGATCCGTGTTTCCAATATCTGTAAATTTAGAAGTGATGCATGATTCCGTTGTGCTTTCTTTTTCATCTTTCTTCGCCATAGTTTTGTCTATCTTTGTCTGAATGTCTTTTTCTTCTTATTTGACTGGAATTCTTCAATACTGGTGCAGATCTGGACAATTCTTCAGATTCGGAGGATATATGCAATGTATTGGACATTGATAAAAGCTTATTTTCCTTTGTAAAGCACCTGAGCTCCTGTAACACCTGTGCAAACAATTATGCAGACAAAGATCAACCTCCTTCAAAGCATGCGCCAAATTTGGAACCTTTTAGCCTTGTTTCCACCTTGCCTGAGCAAAATCCTTCTTCAAATGGGGGCGCACTTTTCCTCTTGGCTGAAATTCTTGACCTGTGAATTAAATAATTCACCCATATGGCTGCCCATGCTTATATAACCTTCACAATTCTATAATTAATAATTGCTCTAACAATTAAATGCAATTAATTAATTAAAAATCATGCTCTTCTCTTTTAAAAATAGCATGTTTAAGGACAGCCATCTAATAAATTAAATTAATCCAATTTAATCATCCACACTTCACTTCACTTAAGCTTCACAGTGTGCTTTGACCATAGCCACTGAAAATAGGAATTAATATAATCATTTAATACTTTAAAAAGTATTAATTCCTTCTCAAAAGGCGCTGCATTAAATAAATTAAATTTATTTAATTTTGGAATTCTATTTCCAATTGATTTATTCCCCTTTGCTTTTGTTGACTTTTCCACAAGCCTAGGTGCCAAAATTGGGTGAATAAATATTAACAAATATTTATTTAATGCATTATTATTCACCCAAGGTGGGTCGCACTTTTTTGCATAATAGAATTCTGACAATGGGATTTTTTACCCTGCAAGGCAGACAATAAAATCCTGTGATTTCACTTAAGTCACTTTTCTTTTATTTCACCATGGGAATTTTTACCCTGCAAGGCAGGCAATAAATTCCCGTCTGCCTGCAGCCTCTAACTTTCCCACTGCAGCTTAAATCCTTTGTTTTCCAAAAATGCGCCCATCCCCGCAGGGGCTTTTCTGTGCACGACTTCACTTTTTCCCAGTGATCCAGACCTCCGATGACGACTTCCTTCGGGCATAATGTGCGTATATGTTTTCCAGTTGCTCTAGGCCAAAAATCGGGCTTACCCGGCAAGGGAATTGCTCCAGAGAAATTTCACAGAAAACAAAACGAGACACCACAAAAACACGAAAAATTGCCAAAAGTTACAAATAAAGCCCAAAACTTAAAATAAGTTAAAATCCTTCTGGCACATAGGAATAATAACATATTCGCTCATAATAGAGTTAAAACAGAGCGCAAATAGCCTCATACGAGGCTCAAAATAATTAAATACAAATTTCCCGCAGACAAATCCCGACGACAGAATAAAACAATTTTGGGCATCTGGGTGTTTGGCGAAAAGGGCTAATATGGCTCTTTGGGATTATCTTGACGCAATACAAGAACTTTCAAGCAATAAAAACAACAAACGACCCATTATTTTAAAAGTACGACAAATTTTCGAATAGGGTAGTCGCAGATTTCAGGGTGAAATCTGAGTGACACCAAGTTTCCTTTGGTGTCACCTGAAACCGTGCAACTAATCCAATAGCCTGCATAATATCTGGTCTAGATGTTGTAGTATATAGCAAGCTACCTATCATGGACCTATACAAGGTCTGATTAGCATTGGAAGACTCATCATTCTTACTCAACTTGCAACCTGTAATCATGGGTGTACTAACTGGATTGCAATCTTCCATTCTAAACTTTTTCAACATCTTCTTTATATACTTGGTTTGTGAAATAAAAATGCCTTGACTAGACTGCTGAATTTGCAAACCAAGAAAATAAGACAACTCACCAAGCATAGATATCTCAAACTCCTTCTGCATCTCCTCTGCAAATTCTTTGCATAGTCTCCTGCAACCGCTTCCAAAGATAATGTCATCCACATAAACCACAACTATCACTTGATGTTCTCCTTCTGTCTTGATGTACAAATTACTATCCGCAATTCCCTTTTTGAATCCTTGTTCCTGCAAGTACTTGTCTAGTCTAGAGTACCAAGCTCTAGGAACTTGTTTCAAACCATAAAGAACCTTTTTTAACTTGCACACAAAATCTGAATTTTCTGATAGAATAAAACCTTCTGGTTGCTCTATATAAACTTCTTCCTCTAAGTTTCCATTCAAGAATGTTGATTTTACATCCATTTGATAAACTTTAAAATTCTTGAAACAAGCAAATGCTAAAAACATTCTTATCGCCTCCATATGAGCAACATGTGCAAATGTCTCCTCGAAATCAATGCCTTCAACTTGTGAGTACCCTTTGCACATTATATTGGCCTTGTTTCTGACAACTTCTCCTTCGTTCATCTTGTTTCTAAAGACTCACTTGGTCCCAATGATATTCTTGTCCTTTGGCCTTGGTACTAACTCCCATGTGTCATTATTTTCTATCTGATTAAGTTCTTCTTCCATGGCTTTTATCCAAAACTTATCCTTGCTAGCTTCATTAAAATTACTCGGTTCAACTTTTGACAATAAGGAAAAGTTTACCTCTTCTGGTGCACTTGCTAGTCTCCTCCTTGTCTGTACTCCAGTATCTTGTTTCCAATGATTTGATCTGTTGTATGATTCTTTTGAATGAATTTGGATGGTGTCTTTGTGTTTTCTCGTTCAGATTCTTCTTCTTCTTCTTCTTCTTCTTCTTCTTCTTCTTTCTCAGATTTGATTTCTTCGTCCTCTTTTTGCACCACTGAGTGTCCTATTTTCTTCTTTGGCTTCCAATCGTCGACTTTCACATTTATACTTTCCACTACTTTTTGTAGTCTCTTGTTATAGCACCTGTAAGCCTTGCTTCTTGATGAATAACCAAGGAATATGCCCTCATCTTCTCTAGAATCAAATTTACCAAGCTCATTTTCATTGTCTCTCTTAATGTAGCACTTACTTCCGAACACTTTGAAGTGTTTCACAAAAGCTGGTCTTCCCTTCCATAGTTCGTATGGTGTCTTTTCTGTGTTTACTCGAATCTGTGCTCTGTTCAGAATATACACCGTTGTGTACACTGCTTCTCTCCAAAAAGCATCTGGTAAATTGGACTCATTTAGTATTGTTCTAGCCATTTCATGCAATGTTCTATTTTTCCGTTCAACTACACCATTCTGTTGTGGTGTTCTTGCTGCAGAAAATTGTCTTCTAATTCCATGCTCTTCACAAAACTCATCAAATTCGTTAGACATAAATTCACCTCCTCTATCTGATCTCAAAACACTTAATCCTAGAGTTTGTCTCATTCTCAATCAAAGCTTTAAAAAATTTGAATTGATCACAAGCTTCTGATTTTTCTTTTAAAAATGCAACCCATGTCATTCTAGTAAAGTCATCAATTAATAACATAAAATAAGAATCACCTTGCAAGCTTTGTGTTTTTGTTGGCCCACAGATATCAGTATGAATTAGCTCTAATGGCTTCGTTGTGGAGTACTCATTTGTCCTGAATCTGACCCTTGTATGCTTCCCATGTTGACACTGTCTGCAGATAGTACTTTGCAGTTTGGTGATCTTGGGTAAATCTCTCACTGCTTGTTTTGAGTTGATTTTTACCATGTTGTCAAAATTAATGTGACCCAATCTCTTGTGCCATAACTAGCTTTCATCAATTTGACTCATGCAACACTTTTCTCCCTTACACATCACTTAGCATGTACAGGTTGTTCCTTGTTCTATTTGCATCTGCAACCCAATTACCTATATCCTTCTTTCTAATTTCACAACCCCTCAGCATAAAACGTGAGTGTATAACCTTGATCACACATTTGACCGACACTTAAAAGATTATGTTTCAGTGCTTCAACGAGTAAAACATTTTCAACTTTAGCTTGACCATTTAATTTTATGTTACCCTCTTCCTGTGATCTTGGCTGTAGTGTTATCTCCAAACTTTACTGTACCTCTACTGGCCTTTGTCAGCTTCAGGAACTTGCTTTTGTCACCTGTCATATGGCTAGAACATCCACTATCAATGTACCAAGGTTGTTCTTCATCTTGTGCATGGAGCGCGGTTTGTACCAACATAGCCTATTCCTTTTCTCCCTCTATCTTTTGCCACACTTTCTTATTGTTGGCTTTCTGAATGATTTGTTTTCCCTCTTTCTCTTGCTTTGGCTTTTCTGTAATCTCTACTCCTGCAAAATCTTGCTATGTGGCCAACTTGGTTGCATTCATAACATCTAATCGTATGCTCATTCAAATTTGACAATGCAACAAAAGAATTGTAGTTTCTAGCATGAAAATTCTAATTCCAACTTTGAAACCTCGATCTACAGTCCATCATCTTATGACCAAAGTTATGACATGAAAAACAATAACCAATAAAAAGAATACTTGGTCATGTAGGGTTGCCTCTGATAAGATAAAACTTCCGAAACTTCTTATTGGTACCTTATTCCACTTGCTCTCTTCTTTGTTTTTGTTCTATGGAGAATGATCTTCTTGTTTCTTGTTGCTTTCTCCTTTACTGGAGCCTTTTAGGATATTTGCATAGTTGGCTTTCTTCTTTGGTTCTTTGGTCTCTTTCTTTTCTGCTTCATTGAATCCAATACCACCTTTGGATGATTTTGGTTTCTGTTTTCTCAGAATGTTGCTCAACACCTCAGAACTTTTTTCAAACTTGAGTCTCTTGTTCAACTTTTCAGTTTCCTGTCTTAGTGCGACAATCTTTGCCTCCAATCTCTCGTATTCTTTTTCTTTTGATTTCAATTGTTCTCTTATCACTTCCTCTATTCTTTTTGCCTCTTCAACTTGGGTCTTTAGCTCAACAATAGTATTCTCATGTTCTTTGTCAGCATGCAGATTTATCTTTGCTTCTTCATACTCTTGAAGTTGCAATTTTTGCTTCAGGGTCTTCTTTTTTAGTCTTTTGATCTCACCCAAGGCACAGATGAGTTCTTCTAAGTTTACCTCACCTTCTTCATCAACTGCATCTTCAGCTTCAACTTTTCCATCTTCAAGGGCCATAAACAAAAGTTCTTCAATGTCACCTTCTGAACAATCTTCCTCTGAGCTATCATCTTCTCTGGTGAATAGACTCTTCTTGTTTTGGTTCCAGTTCTTCTTTTCAAACTTCCTTTGCTTGAAATTATTTTTGTAGAAAGGCTTTCCTTTCTTTGCTTTGACAGGCTCTCCATCATCACTTTCACTTTTTGCATGCGGACACTTAGCTGCAAAATGTCCAATCTCACCACAGTTAAAACATTTAAAAGGAAGTTTACCTTTGTACTTGCCAGATCCTCTTTTCAAATTTTTCACCAATAGGGATTCTTCTTCCTCATCGGATTCATCATCTGATTCAACCTTCTTCTCCTTTCCTTTTGAGGCTTTGAAAGCATATTCCTTTTTTCTTGGCTTATCTAGTTCTGTTCTCATCTCATAAGCCGTGAGTATTCCATGTAACTCATCCATTTTCATTTTATCTAGATCCTTAAGTTCTTTAAGAGCTGAAACTTTAGCCTCAAATCTAGGAAGTAGAGATCTTAATACCTTTTGTACTATTACTGGGTCTTCCATCTCTTCACCCAAGCCTTTGATCATGTTTACGGTCTCATCCACACGGAGTAGATATGTTTCAATGTTCTCTTCCTCTTTCATCTTTAGACTTTCAAACTTTCTTTTGTGTGTCTGAAGCTTTGCCATCTTTACTTTTGAATCACCTTCATATAAACTGTTGAGCTTATCCCACATCTCCTTGGCAGTTTTGCAAAGCATAATCTTTACAAACTCTGAATCTGCTACACCACACAAAATAGCATTCATAGCTTTAGCATTATTTTCACATGCTTTCTTACCAGCCAGATCTGTTGGTGGCGTTGTCAGTGCCGTATAGCCATTCTCAACCGAATGCCAAATATCATGTCCAAGAGAATTCAAATAGGTTCGCATCCTTATGCTCCAAAAGGCATAGTTTGATCCATCGAACAACGGAGCTTTATTTGTGGAGAATCCTTCCTGAGATGCCATTATACTTTCTGATCTACCTTCTAGCTGTTAAGCTACACAGAAGGAACTTGCTCTAATACTAATTGTTAGAAGCACATGAATATTGAGAGGGGGGTGAATCAGTATTCGACAATAAAAACTTTTTCTCCAACTTATTAATTTTCTACTTAACAAGATATTCAAATCTGAAAGTAAAATGAGAGCATACACAAAAATCAAATGCACATAACACCAAATATACTGTGGTTCACCCAGTGTGGGCTACATCCACCAAAAGAGACTACTTGGATCTACTGTCCAAATCCAGCCAAAAAAATAGTGTTTACAAAGTGTGAGCACCCACTCACAGAAGACACCAATCTCCAAGCCGAACACCATTTCAGCCTTTGAATGCAAACACCATTGACTATGCAATCTCTAATTCAAAGCACCAACTTCTAGACAAACCAATCCCCAATCTGAAGCACCCACTCTAGAAAATCTGCAATACAAATCAATGATAATTTCTCCTTCTATATTCTCTCTCACATACTCATACTCACTTAAGAGATTTATAATATCAGCTCACATACATATCACGCTCATGCAAAATGCTCTCTTTTTCGCTCTACTAAAAATGTGCACACAACACTTGTTTATATAGAAAGAAGGAGAGGGAAAAAACCATTGTGGTTTCCCTAAAACCATGTGCCCATACCATGGGCCAATTTGCTCCAAATATTAAATATTTGCTCCAAATAGAAATATTCTCTTACACGTGTAAGAGTAACTCCTCTTACGCATCATAGAATCTCTTACACGTCATAAACTGTCATAAAATCTCTTGCGCGTCATAAGTTGCCATAGAATCTCTTACGCATCATAAACTGTCATAAAATCTCTTACGTGTCATAAGCTGCCATAGAATCTCTTACACGTCATAAGTCGTCATAGAATCTCTTACACGTCATAAGCTGCCATAGAATCTCTTACGCGTCATAAGCTGCCATACACATCCCGCCATGTGTCATAAGATTCCTTGGTGATGTTGAATATTAAAATATTCAAATTTTGAAATCACACTAATTTTGACATGGATAGATATTTTACAAACACTAATGTTGTAATGTTGAATATTAAACAAATATTCAAACCTCAATATTTCCATCAACACTAATGTTGTACCTTTGACATCAATGACAAAATACTCAACAGGGCCAACTATTCAAATTCATTGCCCCTTAAATTCTTATTGAAACCAACCGACTACACAGACCAAATTAACTTGCTAAATCAGATAAATGCATTCATTAACCAACAACTCATTCAAATCTTGATCCACAATCGATGACCTCTCCTTCAGCTATAAATAAGAGGCTTATTCCTTCACAAATCATCTCTTGGATGCTTAAGGCATGTGCAGCATTACTCAATCAATTTGCCATTCGAATTCATACGTCGTTAGGCTACCCATTTGATCAACAAATTCATTCATCACTCGTAGCACATCTTTCTTTCATTTGGAATTAATTTTGGAGCATCCACAAACAACCCATCCAAGGAGATTCAACAAGTGTAGTACTTCATTCCACACTTAAGCCATCTCATCCAAGGTTGCAAGGGATGGTGAAGAAAGATCTTGTTTATTTGTTTATTGCTTGTTTCTTTCATTGGTTCAGTTTTTACTTGCATACACGAGGCATATATCTCAAGGGAGACACCCCCTTAATATACAAATGTCATTTTAGTGTTAGTAAATAATTACTAAGTAATGTTAGAGAAGTTACGGGTGAGTAACTAAATGGTTGTTGGACGTTGAATCCCATACACAACCATCACCTGAGGATGCATTGTAATAAAATAACAAAGATTATTAACATTTGTGCAAGCTTTATGTGAAAGTGAATAACACTGCAGTTTCTTCCATTTTACCTTTTCCTAGTCTATCAATAACGAGACGAAAACCCAATGAAGTAGAGCCCCCGACCTCTGTTGTCAAGGTACAAATACAAAATAGCCATGTGTGGGGGACCAAGAACCCTCAAAGGGCATTGGCTGATGAAAGTTGAAAAATTGGTTTAATTGTTTAGAAGACAACTTCTATTAAAACCACGTAAGTTTTAAAGTTGAAGGTAGATCTTTGAAAACCTTGACGCGATACATGATCACAAGTTGATATCGGGCTTAAACCAACCTCAATGGATTCTTTAGATTAATTGAAGAAATGCTAATTATTACACATTCAATATGGTGTTTGTCACTCTTACCTGTTAGCAAGATGAACTTCAGTATTCCTGTGAACCAAATGTTTGTCTCCACTCTACCTATTGGCAATATCTTATAACGGCTGAATCTATCTCCCCTTTGGACAATCACATACAATCAAAGTTCTTCACAAAATGTGTCTACCTACCCTTGATTAGACATGCATGTTTTCTCAATCCATCTAATGCAGTAATTGTTTTTATCAAAATGCACGGAAAGAATTTAACAATGTATACAAGAATTTGAAATACTTACATATCCATAACATCAAATATGAAGATAACTGAGTACGTTTCATGATAAGTATATCTAGATAAAGATAAAAAGATGATTTGATCAAATTAATAGAACTATTTAATTAAGACTAACATTATCTTGACAAAAGTAAATAGTAATCCTTTTCATTTCATTGCCCATGTTTCTTTTTATCAATTGTTGTTTGAATCTAATTAATGTTCAAGTAAAGAGAGAGGAAGGCTTCAGATGGTAGCAATATAAAGATAGAAAAGATGACGGAGAAAGATTTCTGATGTACGCACTTTCAGCTCTGTTTGGCTGCTAATTCTTTTTGCATTTGAAGCTTTGTGAAGGAAGGTGAAATACTATGATCTTAGGCCAAGATTCTTGAGCTGGTGATCCTATTCTAATAGAAAATTGTGAGTGTATTCAGTGGGAATGAAAGCAAATCAGAATAAGTATGGCTCTCCAGAAGTAAGATGATACAGAGTTGATTGAGTCATTGTGAGTACTTTGAAATTCTGTGTCAAGAGAGTGAATGCCAGAGTGAGATTGTGTTCTTGTGAGGTTCGCCTGAGTGAGATTGTGTTCTTGTGAGGTTGGCTAGAGCCTTGATAATCATATTCCTGGTTTATATTAGGGTTGGAGTTATGGGTATGTGGTGTTTGTCCTGACATCTGTGTTGAAGCACTTTTGACAGCGGAAAGTATAATAGATTTAGCATCTACCAGAATTTTCTGCTTGACAAATTGATATTGAAGCCCCAATCGAATGTTAACATTAGTCATGTGATGTCATTTTCACTCTTTTTTGAGGATCCAGGGTCCCTAAACCCCAGTATCTCTAGCCAAAATAAAAACCATCATCTTGTATAATATATATAATATGACAAATGATTAGATTTTGAGTAACATGTGAAAGATCTCTATGATTCAATAGGCATTACATATAATATGAGCATACTGTCCAGTTATTTAGGAATGTAAAATCCAATGAAAAGTTATTTAGGAATGTAAAATCCAATGAAAAGTACAATTATTCACTATACTTTTGAAGCTTTTCAAAAGCTTTGTAAAATACCACAGCCTTGATATAGTTGGTGGCTCTAGTTTCGTATTTGAGTCTAGTGTTGACGTTGATCATGGAATCAGGTCTGGCATTGCCGCTGATAGAATGTTGTCCTCTGAATGTCACTTGGGGTATGGATCATGCCTGCCAACATCAAAACTTGCTAATGGAAAATTGATCTGCTATCCTCCCATCTGTAAGCTTGAACTGCAGGAAATGGTAAAACAACTAGCATTATATAATTTATTATGTCTTCCTAATTTCCATCCTAAATGCTGGTATGCATTAAACTGCACTCAACAGGTGATGAATAGTTTGCTACACTTAACAATACCAAATCAAAATGGAAATGAGATGTATATCTTCAATTATATTAGGAAAACATCATTAAGACTTCAAACTTGGTTGATCTTTTTCATTAAATACTATTAGATTACAAATAATATCTTTTCATTACAACTAAAATAAGATTAAGTTCCCCATAGTTGAGAACAATAGCTGTCTGATCTATATAACAAACTTTTGCACAGCTGCAAACATTTCTTCTAACAACAGTTGTGACATAAATAGATATTTGAATTATGTTAATGCCCTCAAGGGACTAAAGCAAACCTCCAAAGTTGGAAAGAATATTATGTTTACGGTACAACTGATGAAAGAGTGCCTCAAGCACACCCCTGAGACATGACATCAACAATAAACACATCAAAATGAAAAAAGGTAAAAAGAACCTAGAGTGCATCCATGTAACAAAAAGTTGCCTTGTTTCAACGTTAATCAGCAATAAGATATATCAAAACTATCTTTCCACATTCTTCAATGCAAGGGAAATTATGACACAATGTTTTTAGATGATGGCTTAGAATAATTCTTTTCAGAGGCAGTTGTGCCATTCTCACTTGCAAGGCATCCCATTTATCCTATGTGTCTGCCAACCATAGTTTTAGGGTTTATTACACTCAAATAAACCTCCTCAAGGTCAGGCACCTATTGTTTAGTTAATGATGTAGGTGAATTACATTGAGGAATAATAGGTATTTGATAAGACAAAACAGAACAATTGAATGCTTAATTGTGGGAAAAACGAAAGAGAACAACATATGGATCAGAACAAACAAATTTTATCCCAATGCTTAATCGTTGAATAAAGAAGAAGAAACAGAATCCTTTATATGTTCTACATGAAATTACATTAACATCCTTCAATATTTTTCACTAAAAACAGAAAAAGTCCGAAGTGGTATTTCTGCAATATTTAAGAGTTTACAACAATAGATTGCAAGTGGTAGAATAAAAAGATTCAGAAAGAGATCAAAATAGGCAAAGGTAAAGATGGGTCTTTAGATCACCAACAAGAGAGGGACCAATTTGGTGAAACCCCAATTTGGTCATAAAGGATTTTTTTTTCCATTTATCCTATATGTTTTTCATGCTGAGCATACATACCCTATCTGCAGCCCGGATTAGAACATGCACCTCCTCTATGAAGTACACAGGCCATCACCCTTAGGCCCACTCAGGCTGTACAGTATTAGGTTTATATATATAAGAATTCAGCCCTTACGCAGCTTTACAAAAGAACTCTTAAATAGTTATACACGATGGAACTTCTTTAGAAAGACCCTTTCTAGCTCTTTCTAGATAATATTGCATAGCAGTTCATGATTTTGTTCCTTGAAAATGCACTCTGTTGAGAGATATCAAAAATACTTTTTTATCATTAATCTAACCCTCTGTTTTGATTTATCAAGGGTACTGAATTCCAACACAACTTTTATCTGATCCTTAGGTTGTAGGGATGTAGAAGTCTGAAACTATAACTATTGTCTGACCTGGAAAGTTGCGGGTTCATCCGACCTTATTTGAGACAAATTATGTAGTGATGGATAGTGGGTATGGCGACCATTCAATGCGGATGTGTGTGGCTTCCAAAGTCATGCCAGGCCTCCATTTGATGGACAAGCTTTGTAAAGCTCATGCATGAGCCATGATGACCAGTTTTATACTTGGGGAACGTAAACGAGTCGAGATCTAAACTGCACAAAACTTGGAAGTAGGTCCGGCTTTCAGAAATGGAAATGCAGTGGATACATGACTCCCCCAATATTAGAAAAGGGGATTGTTGGTGAAATCATTTGTTGCTGGACAAATTAGTGGTTTTCACCAACGATCACGGGGCTAGGCCCCTCCTTCTTGGGTATGGGGAGGCTCCCATTTATTGAATACAAGGATTAAATAAACTGTGGGTGGTCGTTAGGCCGGGGATCACACAGGAGTACTCCACTAAACTTGTCGCAAAGTGCTTGTACAATGTACAAGGGAGATATTTATTTGGAAAGAGGTAAAGGGGAGTAGGAAAATAGAGAGAGAGGGTTAAATTGTGAGTAGGTACTTGCATATTCTCACCAACATTACCCAGAGTAGGTCCACATTGTTAGGAAATTTAGAGTTTACATTAGATAATTATTATTTACTAAGTGGTAAATAAGTTTGTAATATTAGTTATATTGTTGTCATATATATATATATATATATATATATATATATATATATATATATATATATATATATATATTGTTATAACAATATCTATTTACGAATAGTTTATTGTTGGGCACTGGGTTGAGAGTTGTTATAGGAGATACAACTATATATTTGTAACCTGTGAATATGATTTTAATAAAAAGGGAGCATTTTTCCTATGTAAATCTGTTATTACTCCTGCATTTGGTATCAGAGCAATTCTGTTCCCGAGCAAGATGGTGATTTAATTGCAAAGGGGCCATTCAATTTTGTTGATTGCCCTCGGCATGCTAGACATTAGTCAACATCTGGGCATTCAAAGACATTTGGTGCAATGTGGCTATAGAATTGTTAATAGCTATATCAATGAGCCTGGTAGCAAAACGTTCGAGATCCTCTCCAGATCATTAAGATATTGATTCGCATAAATTTCTATGCTCCAACCAGTACAAATGTTCACCTCATTCGTCTCGTCTTTGCAGCAGATTCATTCAGTTTGTGTATGGACTTTTTTGTAAACTACAAACTACTATTTACACCAAGGACGCATTCTATTATAAAACTACAGCGGAGAACTTATCTTACTTTGTTTTTGGGTTACTGATTATCATCTGCCACAAGTAAAGGCTTGTTTTCATTTTGTTGATCTAACTTTCTAACAGTTAAATTATACGGCAAGTCCTCAAATTGGTGCCTCCATTTGAGAAATGGATCATGGCGGGCTCGAGTTGAGCATGGGTGGAGGATTCCACACACATTGAATTCAATTTGCGCATTTACCTCAAGTTCAAACTTCATAAGTGGATGATTGCATGGTTGCATCCTTCATACGAGATCAACTCGATCAAATCTATTCATTGCCCGGGGATTTGCATGGAATAAAAAGGTGTATTTTAGTTTAAAAGTCTATAATCATCATAGGAAGTCTAGATAGTTATCATATTAGAGTTGTCAAAATTTGTGGAGTTGTGGAGCTCAATTACTTCAGTTTAGCATGCAATAGAAACTTGCTGGAAAATACAGTAACCGGTATCGGTTAAGGGGGAACCGACATCGGTCACCCAGGACCGGCATCGGTTAGGTTTGACCGGCATCGGTCAGGCAAGTAAGGAACCGGTAGCGGTTAGGGCTAACCAGCGTCGATTACCTGTGCAAGGATGTTTTAATTAACTCTCAGGAATTAGATCTATTTTTAACATTAAAGTATTTCTATTGATTGTAATTGCATGGCTAAGTGCCCTAAGTCTATAAATGACTATATAAGCATAAAAGCTAAGGTTTAGAAGTAAGAAAGAAGAGATTAACAAGAATTAGAAAGATTTTGCAAAAAATTGGTGTGAGAGAGAATTCTCTGTGATGAAGAAAAAGCTTGAGTGAAAGAAAGTACTGAACATCTGAGAGGTGTGGAAGATTGTAAATCTTCATTGTATATCTTGTCAAAGCTTTGGATAATAGATTGGTTTGTTTCTTGGTGGACGTAGCCCACACTGGGTGAACCACGTTAAATCTGGTGTTAATTTATGTCTCTTATTTTATATATTTCTTCTGGTAGAATATCCGCTTTTATTTGCATGTATGCTTAGATCTGATATATTGTCTGTACAACCGGTGTGTTAACCCCAACAAAATTACCATTAGTGCTAATTACAAAAACATTTAAAAATTGCTATGGTCTCATAATTCATTATGAGTTTGTTATTGTCGTCGAGTCAAAATTTGTCTAGTTTTAGTAGCATTAAAAATATCTTCATTACCTACTAGTGTGAATTTACACATTATTCTCAAAGTGTTATGTAAGTAATTTGACTCATTATATAGGTGTCATCAAATCGGTGGTCGCTAAGAGTAATTATCTAAAGTGTCAAAGTTAAGAGTCATACAAGTCAAATAGGTGATTTTAGGGTTTTTATTGTCTTGTTATGGTTGTATTGTGGTATCCAGAGTCTCAAAAGTGTCAAAAAATTAAAAAAAAATTGCCTCATTTTTAGTTGGACGCATTTTCGGTGTTACCCGACATCCTAAAAAAATGTGTTTCATATTGAGAGGGGGAAGATAAAATAAACAATGTGGAATTCATTGAGTTTCACAAATTCATTCAGTTGATTTAGCAACATGTCTACTGGAGGTCGAAGGCAACAGAGGATGGAGGGCGATCAATGCTTCTCGTCAGTCACTAATGATGGGGCCGCATTTTGGTATGGTGGAATTTCTTTTTCAGTTATGAGGTGTGCGCAGAATAAAATGGTGTGTGGCTTCCTTCCCCTGTTTTGACTGAAACGAGGAAAATGTGCATTATGGAATCCGAGAACAGTCGTATAGGAGGGCAGCTAAACTGGAGTGATCCTTTGACTACAGAGATTCTTCGACTGTCGTATTTCTAACATTGATCGGCCGGTGAAAGAACGTTCACTGGAAGAGAAAGATAGAACTGTTGAGTTCGCGTATGTAGGTGAATCGGTGGAAGTGTGATCATCCGGTATGGGATTCATCTGGTATGGGATTCACTGTGATGAAGTGGATTGATCGTGTGCAGCAAGATCCAAGCTAAGCAGTATGCAGACCTAATAGAATGCGGAGACATATGATTCTTTTTCCAATCTTTCAGATGTGCTTTTATCCCATGTAAACACTAAGGGGGACAATGTTAGGAAAGTTAGAGTTTACATTAGATAATTATTATTTATTGAGTGGTAAATAAGTTTGGCAATATTAGTTATATTATTATGTCATTATAACAATATATATTTACAAATAGTTTATTGTTGGGCACTTGGTTTGGAGTTGTTATAGGAGATCCTATATTTTAGGAGATACAACTATATATTTGTAACCTGTGAATATGATTTTAATAAGGGAGAATTTTTCCTATGTAAATCTGCTACTACTCCTTCACACATTCAATAGGCAGAAATCAACCCTTTAAGCAATATCAAGACTCATAAATCAAAGACACAAAGTTTTATGGATTCATTAATCAAAGACACAGTTCCTTCTTGGTTGTACAAGATTACAATGCTTGCAAAGTTGGAAAGTAAAGAGAATAGAAGAACACAGGTAACGAGATAGAAGAATATAGATTATTGCTTGCAGTAGTAGTGAAACAAAGGCCAACAAATAACAACAATCAACAAATGCTAACCCCTTCGAATGGAGAGGCCATCCCAATTGATAGCTTACAAAGATGTCTCTTCCTCTCCCCCATGTGACTTTTCATCTAGCCACCAGTTGTGACCTTTCATATTCCTTTAGGAATGAAATTAAGTCATTTTCTTATTTTTGAAAAGGGACTTTTATAATGCAAAATGAGGCCACTTAAGTGAATAAGACGAAAGAGTGAAAAAGTACATTCCCAATGAAGAAATAGAATGTCAAAGAGAGGGAGGAGGAGAGAGAAGTGGAAATCCGGAGATAAGGAAGCTTTTGTTGATGAAGAGCTTGCTTCCGATGGGGTCCTGAGATGATTGCTCGAGAATGAAGTTCCTTTCCTTTGAACTCTTGTTGAATTGAAACACTGCGATTGCAATTCCCTCTTCCTATGAGATGCAGACACATTCCAAAGCATTGAATAAGTGTTCAATAACACTACCACGAGACTTGCACTATGTGGACCTAAGATGATTGTTGGATCTTGCAAACATGTTGATCCTCTTCTGCCATCACTAGGAAAGAGAGTTGAACACAATGTCAAAGTTTAAATATGGGGATCATCACCTTCCTCCTCGTGACTCTCTTAAAGTTCAAAATTCACATCTGTGACAAGATGCCTCCTTTGAATGGAATCAACCTTGGGAGACCCAAACGCCTTCTTGTTCATCTGTTCCCCCTTAAAAAGGTCTTCTTCTCCACATAGAGAAACTACTCCCACACTTAACTGAAAGTGTATACTGTGAAATTCTAAGTCTGTCAAGTTATCATGATGTCCCGCAACTGGCTCAAACACATCTAGGTGTTCTTCCATCAGCATGGATAACTCAACATCCTTGTTCCTTGACCAATATCTCGGCTCTTATTATTTTTAGTAAGTCTTAATTTAGGAAGTCTAGTTTTAGTTATCAGTTGCTCAATTTGACACCTCTGAGTATTCTTCATCTGCAAGGAGGAATGACAACTTAGAAAATGCATTATTTGCAACACTTACTATTTATAGACAATGAAGCTTAGTAAGGCTGAGTATTTTTAGAAGTGGGTCTTCCCGGTGTCGAAACGGAATGGGAGTGGTCTCAAAAAATTTGTTATTTCACAAGGATGCTTTGCTCCAATTTGTAGAGGATTTCAATGGCTAGAACTCCGTTGATATGAAAAATAAGTTTTTATAAATGGAAACTTCGTCTGGCCATTAAAAATAATGTAGGCCACCATTGAATGCAACGTTGGAATCATTTGAAGGGCATTTTTGAGAAGGAGATGTTTAAATCTCGTGGAAAATGGACAAGGGGTTTGGGAGATATGAGCAACTTTCCATTTTTAGAATATGAGATCTCATGCACATTCTAGTAGCATAACAAGGAGAGTGTGCTCAAGAGGGAAAATATGCATTTGAAAACATGAAAAATAATTAAGTCCTTGATTTCAACCTTTCTCTCTCAAATTACACACTTAACTCATGCTTAACCTAGCTACGCTTAACCGGGGTCAAACAAGGGTTGATGTGCAGTTGCACCCTTAAAAATATGGGACAAGAAGGGCAATGGGGACAAGAGGGACACCAAAATGCGACTTGCACCAAATCATGCTAAGTGTTATCATGTTATTTCATGAGAGTGAGATTGAGGGGCTGAAAACTAGCTCTCGGGGCTCAACTGTGGTTTTGCATGTGTCTGAGGGCTAACTCAGAGGTGGAGCGCATTTTTTTGTCCCTCTTGTCCCTTTGAACCTTGGGACAAAGCAAGGGGAACACCAGCAGCTCAAAATGCACCTTGGGTGCATGCATCATGAGGAGGGGGCTAGAACGGTCTAAAACATGCATTTGCAACTTCTTAGCACACTGAGGTTGCCACTTTAAGTGACGAAACAAACCAACTCATAAGGGGAGTACACTTTTGTGCCCCCTTTGTCCCCTTGTGCCAAGGGGCAAAGAATAAGGGACAAAACACCTTGAAAAATCCGCCAAGGGGTCCGACATCATGAGAAAGGGGCATGTTTTCATGTTTTCCACTTGCCTAACAACCTGAGTCACTAGTTTTAAGTGACAGAAGTGAAACTCTCATAGGGGAAGTGCACTTTTGTGTCCTCCTCGTCCCCTTTCATGAAGGGACTAAGGACAAGGGCCAAACAGGGTATAAAAGTGAGCTCAAGCCTTTAAGTGATATTGATGTCATCATCCCAATACAAAATTAGAACACGAAGCTTGCCTTTTCTGCCCCGAGGGCGAAAGTTCGAGTTCGGAGGTAAAACCTTCTATTATTTTGACTCTAAAGCATTCACTAAGCTCATTCCGACCACTTTCAAGACTTTATTAGCTTGGAACTTGAGTTATAGCACCAGTCACGGTAGTGACCTAGACTACAACGTAGAGTGATGAGATCAAGGGTCAAAATTAATGCATCCACCATGTAGTGGACCCTGAGAGCTTTCCATTGACTATTTGATGAGCTTTTAACTCCTCCCAGAACCCCTGAAATCTTCAAAACAAGTTGAATTTCTCCATTAGAGTTCATATTCCCTATGCCCGTAGTAACCAAGTTTTGCTTGAATTGTTCCCAACATCACCTGCGTCCACATATTTTCCCTAAACTGTCATGGATCACTGCATTTCTCTCCTACACAACTCTGAGATGGGTCGAGGCTTTCCAGTTAGCTTCCAGGGGATGTCATCCTGCCGCAATATGGCTAAAAATAGCCATTTTAGCACTATAAAGAGCATTATTCATCCTCGGAGCTTAGTTTCACTGTGAAATCAACTTGGATCCATTCCCCTACACATGAAACATACTTGTAAACCATGTTAGCATTTTCCTCTCAACCAGAATGAGGATGACACAGACACGCAGGGGATGCGCGAGTTGATGGGCTGGCCAAAGGAAAGGTTCACAATGACTAGGAGATAAGATGAGATAAATATATTGATGTCCAATAAATGACCACAAAAGTAGGTCAAAGGGACTGCAGAAAACAATGAACACCAAAACAAAGTGGGAAAATAAATAATTCCCGAGAAAGACAATTACAAAAGCCATAAGAGATGGCCAACCAGAAGGAGAAACCACCTACACCTAGAATGGGGGTGGAATTACAAGTGAGAGGAAGAAAGGGGGAAAGACGACCAAGGATAAGCAAAGAGGAAAGCCCATCAAGGAGTGGTAGATCCATCTCTCCTAACATCCAAAGCCGAATGGGAAAAGCTAAGGATAGAATGCCGACCCGTCGAAGAGAGAGTCTACCTACTATGATGTTGTCTGGACATAAGATAATCCCTCTTATGCCTAGTGGATCTAGTCTGTCTCCTGAGGCTAGACCTAGTACGAGCATGCATGTGATGGCTCGGGAAACCATGTCTGGTTTCCCTGGGCTGAACCAATTTGGAGGAAGAGGCGGGGTCAGTCTCACAAGGGCGCTTCGTGTCTGTTGGCTAGATTTTCTACACAGTTGAAAACCTAGGCAGTCATAAGATAAATCTCCCTCATTTACCGATGAGGCTCCCGTGTAAAATCTTGTCGATTATATTTCCTAATATCTATCTGTTGGTTTCACTTTAACTGCGTAGCTCATGGACCATAGCTAGGCAATTTTGCAGCAAGTAAGCAGCTGTAAGAAATGTATTTATGCAAAATAGGGAAATAATTGAATGTGAGCAGAAAAGAAAGAATCTATGCAACTTAACCAATAGTTGACAAAGTTGGTCACATGCACACAAACAAAACAAATAGATCTTGAAATGCAAAATTCAAATCAAAGGAAAGTTTCAGATCCAGATCTAAGATAACACAAAGTTTATGCAAATATCTAAAAAGAAAAGAAATAAATGCATCGTTAACACAAAGTTCTCCGGAAATTTGCCTCCACTCTATTTTTTATCTTTCAGAAAGATATCAAGGGTTTCCGCTCAAAGTTTGGAACACAACAATGCTAATTACAAATTATGATCTTTTAACCCATAGGTTCTTCCTCTATTTATAGTGTATAGAGAGCAATTACGAATAGGGATTTTTTAATGAATTTGTAATATCCCCTTATGGGATATTAATTAATTATTATTAATTACTTGCAAAAGAAGCAAACTTAGAAGAGAAACCCTTCTAGATTCACCTCAACTAACTCAGTGTCGACTTCAATACAACCCACATAGGGTTGGAGTGAGCCAAGGTAAGGGTTCAAATGGACTATCTAGTTGGAATTTACACTCCTTAATCCAATCAACTTTGCAGAAGTAAAATAATAAATTATAACTGCTGAAAATTGACTGAAACTTTAGAAATTAATAACTCACACAATATTAACTCTTTTAGTTTGAAACAAAGTGCAGTAGAAAGATAAAATTATGAGCTTTTAAGTGCAGCCAACATCAGAATTTTCCACCCACTGAAACCCACTCAAAACAGCCCCCGAATCTGCAGTTCAAGTCGTTGGGGTTAGGGTAAAATGTGCAAAATAATTCCAGCACTTTCCCTTCACTCTAAAAGTCAATAAATGCAGTTTTCAGATCTGCAATCAATAGACCTATAACGGCAGATTTAATAACACTTCAAATCCCTCCAAAAACACTGTTAATACATGCCCAGGTAAGTCGACTTGTATTAAATAAATTTCAGCAGTGTAAGTAAACCAAACTAGCATGAAAATGGCCACAAAATGCCCCAATTAGAAGCATAAAATAAATCAGATTGTAACCTCCACATGCAACCTCATAAAACCATACAAAGATGCTTCATACCAAGTCGATTTGAGCCTACAAAATTTTGGAAATGAACAAGTATTTGAGCATGAAATCACCTCTGAACCAACTCTAAAATTGCCCTAGACAAGTTGATTTCATCAAGGGAAAACCAACAGTATATAATAAATGATATTCACCATAAATCACACTCCAAACTCTCAAAGCAAGCTTATATCCTCTCCCCAAAAATGACGACTTACACATATATAGAGAAATGATTGCAAAACTTATTAATTCAACCTCAAATGGGCACACACACTTCACAAACGGGTGGTGTTGAAAACCTTTTTATTTTTATCATAAGTGGGCATACATCCCTCTTTCAAGTGAAGATAAGTTTCATAAACCGTCAACATACGAAAAAAGAGTGTCCACATCTTTTTCTATAGCATTTGTCTTGCACATCCCCCACAGTTCTTCTCCATCTTTGGCGCCATAATCTATAAGGGAATCTTTATTTAAAACATACCTAAAAGTCACACTCAACAACAAATATTAAATGCATAAGAATTTAAATCAAAAAGGGGCCCATATGGATCGACTCATGCCTAGAAGAAATCATTTTATTTTAAATATCCAATATTTAAATAATCCCCCAGAAAAATGCGACTTACTTAGTCACTCACTTCAACTTTAAAATATGAATTTATTATCCCAAGGTGAAATCGATTTTCTCCTTTATTTTTGATTTGCACAATAAAAATATATTTTATTTTAATTTACTTGTACAAATCGATTTTCTCTTCTTTTTAATTTTTAATAAAAAAGAGGGGACATTACAGAATTCCCACATGCACAAGTTATAGAAAAGGGTAGCAGCTGGCAATCTTCCTCCTAGAATTCCTCTTTGCATGACATGCATAATTTTTAAGTGAAAATAAAACCTTCTATTTTGCATGTCTGCCCCCTATTTCCAAGTAATTGACTTCTCCCAGTAACTTGAAGTGGCGGCTTTTAAACCAATCACTTAAGTTTTACAATTTAATTGATTACTCAATTACTTTGTCCGAAAAAATATGAGAAAGAAGAAATTAGGAAAAGTTGCTACACTCCCAGTTTTGTTCTTTTTCAATATTTTTCATGCGGTTGACTCTTTAGCCTTTGATTCTCACCAAACTGAATCTGGAAACAGTTGACTGTGATTTGCATGCGAGTGCTACCTATGACCTGTCTTCCCCTTTTATCCTTGAAGCTTTTACAATTCTTCTCTAATATATGCACCAGTGCAATGTTTGCCGTAAATAATTCAGACAAAACTCATCATCTTTTATTTTTAATTGCATATGAGCAATTTTAAATTCTGGAAAGCACTCCAGGTGAAGGCAAATACAAGTATATTCAATGAAGGCTTCAACTGGAAGATTGGGAGCACATGTACAAGCTCCTGGAAGGAATTTTCCATGTAATGACTTCTACTTGGGCTGCGTTAGAAAGAAGTGGATGAATTTTTGCCGGAAGCCTTAGCAATTATGAGATCTGGATCTGAAAATTAAATCAATGATAGGTTCAGGGCCTGTCTTTATCATTAACTTCAGCAAATCTGGAAGCTATGCATGATTCTACCGATCCTTTTCTTTCATCATGCTTCATCATGGTTGGAACAATCTTTGTCTAAGCTCTTTTTCTTTTAATTCTGTCGGAATCCCTTGCAATTGGATCAATTTGTGTAGATCTGGCAACTTCTTCAGATTTAGAAGATATATTCAATGTACCTGACATTTATTTGAGCACCTGTGATGAATCCCTGCAATTTATTTAGACAAAGATGGAGTCCATGGCATGAATACTTGATTTTTATCACCAAAATCTGCATATAAAGTCTGCTGCCCTAAAATTTGAGGTTTTGCTTGCATGCAAAGCAAACAAAAATATTATTTAATTCACCTAAGCACATATACCAACATGCAGATACTCAGAATGACAAAAATTAGGCTATTCCAACCCTAGGCGCCAAAAATGGAAGCTTCTCGACAGTAAAAAATATTTATTAATGCAACATCCTCCTTTTGGCGCCAAAACCTGTCCGGGCTGCAATCTTCATCAAAAAGAAATAAGTGTTTCTCCTTTATGGCATCTCATACTTATATCACCTCTAGCATGCTATTTTTAATAATTGTCTCTTCCTATTTCTAGCAATTTAATTAATTAATAGCCATGTCTATTCATCCAATTTAGGCACCCAATTATGCATGTTGTTAGTTGCTTTTAAATAAATTTATTTTATTTATTTTTAGTGTGCATCCTTCAGTTGTCTTTGGCTTGTCTTCTTGCATTGACTTTTCTTCCATTCATGGCGCCAAAATTAGGTGAAAAAACCATAGATAAATATCATTAAATTCATTGTTTAATGCCAAAGTGGGTCGCACTTTTTGGCAAGGGTGATTTCTAAAAATAAGAAGTCAACTTTGATAGGAATTTATACCCTGTACTACAACTCTAAAAATCCCCTCTTCAACTTAAGTTATTTGACTACCATAATGGGAAATTTTACCCTGCAAGGCAAGTAAAAAATTTCCGCCTGCCTGCCACTGCCAAAATTCTCACTAGCAAATTAAAACATCTCCCAAAAAGTGCGACTTACATGGGTGAATAAATCTCCTTGGTGGGAAAAGTTAGCCTGCTAGGTAAACAGAAAATTCCCATCGGTGCTTTAAGTGATTTTTCTTTATTTTATAATGGGAATTTTTACCATGCAAGGCAGGTAAGAAATTCTCCCCTGTCTGTCGCCTTTAATATTCTTATTGCAGCTTAAGTGTGTAATATCCCCTAGTGGGATATTAGTAATATATTATTATTTACTTGCAAAAACAAACAACTTAGAAGATAAACCCTTCTAGGATTACCTCAACTAACCCTAGTGTCAGCTACAATACAACCCAAATGGGGTTGGAGTGAGCCAAGGTGAGGGTTTAGCTAGGCAATCCAGTCAATATTTATACTCTTTTTTCCAATATACTTTTGTAGAAGTAAAATAATAAATAAAACTGCTGAAAATCAATGAAAACTTTAAAAATCCATGACTTCGAAAATATTAACTCTTTCAAAATGAAACCAAATGCAGCGGAAAGGGAAAATTATGAGTTTCAATCCAAAATAAAAACCAAATCTGTTCACCCACTAGAAACCCCTCAAAACAACTCCCAAAATCCTAAACCCAATCGCTAGAGTTAGGGTAAAATCTGCAACACAATTTCAGCACTTTTCTCTTCACTTTAAGAGTCAATAAATGCAGTTGCAGATCTGCAATTAATAAATCTAAACAGTAGATTTATAAATACTTCAAAATCACTCAAAAACACTCTTAGCATATGCCAAAACAAGTCAACTTTATTGAGTAAAAACCAACAGCATGTAAATAAAAATATTCATCACAAATCACACTTCAAACCCTCAAAGCAAGCTTAGATTTTCTCCCAAAAATGACACCTTGTATATATAAAGAGAAATGATTGCAAAACTTATTATTTCAAGCTTGTATGGGCACACACTTCACAAATGGTGGTGTTAATAAACACCTTTTATTTTTTATCATAAGTGGGCATACATCTCTTCTTCAAGCATGAAGATAAGTTTTTATAAACCGTCAACATGCCAAAAAAAAAGTAACCACATCTTCTTTTATAGTTTTTGCTTGCACATCCTCCAAAGTTCGTCTCCATCTTTGGCGCCATCATTTAGGAGGAAATCTCATTTAAAAATGTGCCTGAAAGTCACTAACAACAAAAATTAAATGCATAGGGCTATTCAAAAGATGCTCATATGGGTCGACCAAATGCTTAGGAATAATCGCTTTATCTCCAATATTAATTATTAAATGCTTCCAGGAAAATGCGACTTGCCTAGTCAGTTGATTTACTTTTAAAAACATGCTTTTATTATCTCAAGGTGAAGTCGAACTTCCCCTTTTATTTCGATTTGCACAATTTATAAAATTTTATTTTAAAATTACATGTGCAAATCGATTTTACCCTCTTTTTTTAATTTTTTATAAAAAAAGGGACATTACAGCCCTCCCTTCCCAAAATTGTTTGCCCTCAAGCAATTGTAAACTTGGATGCTCTAAGATTGAAGCATTTTCCCATGTAGCATCCTCTAATGGAAGGTCCTTCCATTTGACCAAATATTCTTTGATGACACGTTTTCTTAAATTCCTTTCTCTTGTTTCCATAATAGTTTCTGGAATTAAGATCAATTTACCTTCTTCATCTGAAAGGGGTAACTCCAAAGAGGGAACAACATTTTGACCAAGTGCCTTTTTTATGCAAGAAACATGAAAAACATTATGAATCTTACCATCCCCGGGTAGCTCCAATTCATAAGCCACCTCACCGATTCTTTTAGTAACTTTGTAGGGCCCATAGAAACGTGGCTTTAGCTTTTCCTTGCCACTTTGCTTGAGAGTAGATTGCCTATAGGGCTGCAATCTAAGAAATACCCAATCATCCACGTCGAAAGTCCTCTCACGCCGGTGCTTATCTACATACAATTTTTGCCTATTTTGAGCATGGTGCAGATTTTCTTTGAGAGATTTCACGATGTCCATACTCTGTTGCACTAACTCTTGTGCACTAGGCACTCTATTATCTGTCATCATTACATCTATGAAAGAGTTAGCATCATAACCATATAAAGCCTTAAAAGAAGACATTCCAATGGACATGTGATGTGTAGTATTATAGCAAAAATCAGCTAGATGCAACCATTTTATCCAAGCTAATTGCTGCCCTAAAACATAATATCTTAAGTACCCTTCTGCCCATGTATTTACTATTTTTGTTTGTCCATTCATTTGTGGGTGATAACTAGTACTTGAAGTAAGTTCCGTCCCAGCTAACCGGAATAATTCTTGCCAAAAAAGACTCATAAATCTGATGTCCCTATCACTCACAATGTTCTTAGGCACACCATGCAATTTCAAAACTTCTCTGAAATACAAATCAGCAATCATAGGACCATCAAATTTAGTAGGGAGTGGAAAAAAGTGAGCATACTTAGTGAGTCTATCCACTACTACATACATGCAAGTCTTACCATTAACATTGGGCAGTCCCGTAACAAAATCCATGGACACACTTTCCCACTTTTGAGAGGGAATAGGTAGGGGCTGCAAAAGACCAGCTGGAAAAGTATGTTCATTCTTATTTCTTTGGCATACCACACATTTTCTAACATACTAAAGAACATCTCCTTTCATACCTTTCCAAGTAAATCTTTCCCGTACCAACTTGTAGGTCTTGAAGTATCCTTGATGTCCACTTGTAGGGGCATCATGTGCTGATTTTTAAATCAGATTTTTAACTTCTGATTTTGGTGTTAAATACACCCTTCCCTTGTAAAGAATAAGTCCATCTATCACCTTGTACCTTTCATCCACAATCAACCCTTCAACCATATCATTAGAAAACTGATTTTTTACATACTCAAGGGTGCTATTCGGAGTCAAAATGGAGGAAGGTGACAACATGGTGGAACACATAACTAAGTTTCGTTCTATATTAAATCAATTAGCTGGAATAAAAGTAGATGTTCCTGATGATGATGCAAAAGTTGTCTTACTTAATAGCATGCCTCCTAGCTATTCTAATATGGTCTTCACTTTGAGCAAAATAAATCCAAGTCTAGAGGATTTAATTTCTTCTCTGATAGAAGAAGAAAATAAAATCAAGAAGATTGATCCAAAGGAAACTGCAATGTATGGTAGAAACAAATCATATGCTAAAGGAAGATTCAAGCCTTTTTTTAAACAAGAATCAACCTCCCAAGATCCACAAAAAATTCTTTGTCGCTATTGTAATGCTCCTGGACAAGGTATTATGTATTGTAAAAAAAGAGCACGAGATCTACTTGATGGTAAATTGAAGGATAAAGCCTTCATTTTTGAAAAACAGAGACGAAGAAAGTGATTGGGATATGAAGTCTACCCACTCTGATAATGAGGAAACAAATGCTCCGCAAAGTGATGAAGACTTCTTGTATTGAGTAAGCAACATCATTCACTAGAGGATGGAGGCACAGGAGGCTGGAGGTCAATCAACGACCTCTCGTCAGTCACCAACGACAAGACCGCACGAAGCTGTGGTGGCATTTTGTGTGTGTGTGAGTTTGCTTTCTATTTCAGAGTTCTTATTTTGTATTGAATAAGTGAAATGTTCACATTGAGGGGGGGACATGATCTCAATGTTCGATTTCCATTTCTGCCTCCTTTTTCAAGTATGTAATCAATGAGTAGTGTTTCCTACATAATTTCCTGAAGGAAAAACATAGTGACAGACAAAAGCACAAGGAAAAGCAGCATCATAATATTGAGGTTGTCGGTTGTCATGTAAAACCGTCCTTGTTGAGGTTGTTGGTTCTGTAAAACCATCCTTGTTGAGGTTGTGGAATTAATTAATTCCAGCAGTCTATATTTTATAGTTGAAGCATTTATTTGCATGATTTCATCAAGGGTTTCATGTCGTTGATGTATTTATGAAGATTTTTTTGTGGGAGATACTAAAATCTGAATTTATCTTGGGTCGCTTAGGGTTTGGTGGACCTAAAACAGGTCACTCCCCTAATTTTTTGATTAAATCAGATTGCTGTCATAAAAATCAGATTTTCTACATGTGGCTGTCATCATTTCCAGCAATATTCCATTAGGGTTTTGCGAAAAATCCAAATCCTCAAACATGAGTCTGAAAGGAACATTACATCCACCGAAGGGAAAAAGAGGAAGATGTGAAGTTTCCACTTCCAGCTGGTTCTCCCCACATTCGGGTTTCCAAGATAAAATCCTTTGTCTCGTGTGAGTTGTTCCTTTCTTTGCAAGTTGTTATAGTTTGCAAGTAATCTACTCCCTCTAATGCACATTCTACACCAATAATACACTTTAAAGGCACTTCCGTTGGGGAAATTCAAGCAGTCGCAGTATGGGTAGGAAAAATATGCATTTATTTTCAACTAGACTGCACGGAAACGCCCTAGACCCACTCGTACCAGGCTGGGTACGTTTTGGGTACGGGTACAGGTACGCCCTGGGTACACTGTGGGTACGTACCCACAAGCCCTAGGTACGTCCAGGGTATGGAAATCCGTACCTGAGACGTACCTAGGGCCTATGGGTACATACCCACAAAATACCCACAATTTTTTCTTTTTTTTTAAGTGCGAAAAAAAAATAAAGGAGTACCCAAAGAATACCCAAAGAGTACCCACAGTTTTTTCTTTTTTTTAAGTGCAAAAAAATAAATAAAACATGAGGGCTTTGATTGGATTTGAACTTTGGAAAGTTCATGTGAGATTCAATATTGCGAATAGGCTCTGAAGGGTCGAGAGAGATGAAAGGACTACATATGGTTGACTTACTATTTGGGGGCATTCTTGTTGCTCCTCATGGGTCCTTTATTCTTCAGTCAATTTGGAAGGCATGGGAACAAGTGAAGCACTTGGTGGTTGGGCAGCCTATCTTCTCTTCATTTGACATTAGGTGCCAAGCCTACAAATCGATTTCATCGAATCAGAAATATAATGAAAAAATCCTTGCCTTGACAAGAGGCTGTTCTGCCCTCCTTTGGTTTGAGAAAGGAATTAAAATATTTCATGACTTTAAATGTTTTTTTAATGTCCAATGATACGTCTAACTCAAGCTTAAGGCATTAATAATGAATTATCAAATCTATAATACAATCTATGTTATTAACTATTATGTTTTGAACATTATGAATCAATACAAACTCAAGTCTCAATTCTCAAAAGTATTGGAAATTTGTTTTCATGTTCTATGAATGATTTTAAGTTGTATGAGTATTAAATTTCAATAAATATGCAAATGTTTCTTTAAATTTATAATGTTATATGCATATATGTATACAAATATATATTATATATATATATATATATATATATATATATATATAAAATGTACCCAAAAGCGTACCATACCCGAGATTTTTAAAAATTTGCCGTTTCAGCGTACCGAAACCATACCCGTGCCCATATCCGTGCAGTCTAGATTTTCAACAAGGCAAAAGTTGGAGGAAATTACAGATCATAGCCCCTAACAAAACACATGCAGAGAGACTCCTTTTGGAATTTATGATGGTTTGAACTTTAGACATATGTCTTGACCACTTAGTGCAACTTGAGGAGATGATAAACCATAGGCACAGTACTCCAGTCTCTTTCTGAGTGACCAAGCACTCCCAACTTTCACTGTAAGCTTCCGAAAGACAAGCAGAACCTGCTCTTTGCCAATTAAATACTGAATTTCAGATTAACTACAAAATTGGAACTAATTATGAAATTTCATATTTAATCTGAATTAGATGGTTTCAATCTACATTAAATCAAGTCTTTTCTGCGTTTTTTCCAAGCACTAAGTCAATTCTTCCACTTTTGGCTTGTCAATTTGTTGTCTACATCAAGTTGTGGCTATGGAATAATGCTGCCATAAATTTGATTTGCAGATTGAATGCACTGACACTCAGAGTCTGTATCTCTTAGAAGGAATTTCAACAATGAATAGCAAGGTATCACTTCCATGTTGGTTCCTGATATAATGTCAGTCCAGTTTGGAGTCTACAACATCATTTCGATGTTCCAAAATGTAATTAACGTAGGACTAAAATAGGTCAAAATTTGTAAAGAGAAGCAAGTAAATATTCTAGAAAGAACAAAGCTGAAGTCTTATGAGCCTTAAGGTAAACAAAAGAATGGGAAAGGTATGCAATAGAAACTAATGGCAAAAAATTCTTATGAATAATTTCTCAAGATATATTCTTTTCTCCTCGTGCAATCTTTATAAATAACATTTTGATCTGGATAAGTTAATGGAGGACTTGCCTGTACAAGAAGTTCTCCAGTAGTAGCATGTACCCTAACATACCCAAATTCTGATATCCGTACTAAGCTCCAGATTTTTGGCTGCAAAATTTTGAACTCAAAACAGTTAGATTTTTCTTTGATTTCAAATGATCTGGAGAGAAATAATAGAAACTTATGGTGCGTACCACTGCCATGAATGAGTCGAGTTCAAATCCAGACATTCCAATGATGACATGCACTGGAGCATAGTACTCGGAACTCTTGTAATTATCAAACCCCCTATGATCCCTCATTGGATAATTCAAGCACTTGCTGTTATTCACAGCACAAGTACGCTCGTAATTGTGTACGTGACCCCACAATGCCAGGTCCACCTACATCATTAATCTAGATTCCCTTACGAAACATGCTCTGGTAGGAAAGTTGGGAAATATTCCTATCTAATCATGATATGAAAAGTAATGTATAGTTTTCACCAGGAAATATTCAGTCCAATGTACTTTTTGAATTCGGTTAAAATTTACTATCAACCACCATGAAAAGGAACAGAATATTCTGGGTTTTACTCTGAGGTTAAAGAAGATGCCAAATTAAGCTAATATTTTAGGCATACCTGATGAGATAAAAGGAGAGGTTCGATCACTGACCGAAAGTGAATATCCACAGCAGGAATTAAGGTGCTGAAAACAAACCCCCCTTCAAAAGAAGAATACTGTGGCCTGTGACTGTCACACATCAAACATAACATTTTCAACCACTGCGATAAAATGAAGTCAAGTCCCTGAAGTTTATTAAATAGCAGATTAAAACACATAAATTCCCTACCGAAATAAACCTCTTGTTTCTGTTAAAACTAAAACTTCTGACAAAAATTACTTTCCTCATAAACAGCACTAGATTTAGATCCATTGCAGAGGGGCCTTATGCAATCTTCTCTGATTTGAACAGCTATGTGCTTGGAAGTCCTGTCATTTCTCTTTATCATTTATGTAAATCAATGTGATTTCTTCATTTTTCTTCTCCCTTTAATTTGTACGAATCAATGAGAAAAGTGCTAGTATATTTTATGTCTGACAACAACCTTTTCTTCGTCAAGATAACCGCTTATAGGGGACTAAAATTATTATCACATCAAAATCAAAGATTATCCTGCTGAACATTAAATGCCATGCATTCAAATGAGACTTTCAAAGAGGAAATTGGGGGTCAAATCCCCAGGAGGCACATAAAGTGTTGAAATTGTGTAAACTGTAAAATAAGGCATCCAACTTGCTAAGTATGGTGTACCCCAAAGGACGAGGCTTCATGCATGTCCCAGGTGAATCTGACAGAATAGATATCCCTCAGTCCTGCCATCTAAGTTTAAGGTCACACCGGAAGGGAAATTTACCAATAAAAAAACAATTATCCTTCAGAACATATAAACTACACTCAAATTCGAGAAATTATCGACAAGAGATCTAGAACAGTTTTTGTTGTCAAAAAACATTCACAAGAAAAGAGTTTTCCATTGCAACGATACAGAAAGAAAGAAATTATATTGATTTCCACAAATGAGCGACGTAGGACAATGCAACTTGAAAATTACAATCAGTTTTATTAAATGTTGAAATAATCAGAGAAAGGAAAAAAAAATTGCCACACTTGAGCGAACCCGCCATTGAATGAGAAAAGTTGACAAACACTAAATTTTGAAAAAGCATAAAACCCATTGAGAAAGTTGTCTTGGCTTATTAGACTGAAGCACCCATCAGTCACAAGTTTCTTTGACATGCAAAAGATTTGAGAAGTATTTCCATATAATAGTTTGATCTTACAGTAGATGTAAAAAAGGTAACCTTACTCCTACAAAAGGTAAAAGGTAACTCTCAACCCACATTTATAAGGATTAGACACAAACACTTGCATTCGAAAAGTCAGGTCTGTTTCATGGATACATAAAAGTAAAACAATGCGATGGCACAAACCTTATAGCCTTCCAATTGGCTCCCTATTGGGTAGTGAAGTTTATTGAGAACATGGTGAAACAAGCTTTCTCACAGAAATAAGATCTTCATTTTGATTTCCTATGAATAAGCTATCTTTACTAGAAGTAGACTTCATCGTCTGCTAGTTTGTAGAAGCAAAAACAAATGCCACATAAACATCTTGTGATTTTATCAATTGCAGTAGGGTTAACAACTATGTTGCCAAGAAATAGGTACAAGTCCGGGTTCAATACGCGGATACGTTGATTTTAAAAAACCCTTGGGTACGATACGTCTTGGATACGTCCGTACTTCAAATAACCCAATTGCACAAAAACCTTCAAGTACTTCATACCTCTTAATGGAAATAAAACGGGTTACCTTCTTTGTGTAAGGTATGTTGGATATTCAAGCACTGGGGGGGCGGGGGGGAGGAGGGGTGAATTAGTGCCTTCTAAAACTTTTGAATATAAATTTAGCAATTTATACAACATACATTCATTATTCCTTTAAGCCATGAACCATTCAAGTAAGTCATCATGAAACTGAAACAATCAAGCACATGAGAACACAAGATTTGAGGTGGGAAACCCAATAACGGAGAAAAACCCACAGAAAAGAGAAATCAAAGAAATATCAAGGACAACTTTCCATCAAGAATTACAATGATCTCACCAAGAGGTGAACACCCACTCACCCTGAAGCTCTAACTTCAGTTTTGAAGTACCCACTCTAATACAATATCAAGCACCCACTTGCTAGGAAGCACCCACTCCTAATTGTTGAGCTACAACTCAGGCTTTGAACATGCAAGAATTTGATCACCTTCACCACTTTGTTGCTTTCGTCAACATGATGTGATCTCTGTTTCAGCTTACTCTTCTTATCCTCTTCTCTATTGATTCATCACGGTTTCAATATTTTTCAAAAATTGGCCCTTCGCCCTCCACTCTTTCAACAACATATACAGATTTAAAAACCTTCTTTTATATCTGCTATATCTTCACATTTGACTCTTCACATTCACTTCCCACGTACAATCAAGAAGGTGGTTTATCTTCTGGAAAATCTCTTCAAATTCTGACTTTTCACATTCCATTGCAAAGAGGATGAGATAACCTTACCAAAAAGTCTTCAAAATTGGACACCTAGAGTGAAAGATATTGCAATGCGGGTCTGGAGGATACATTTTGCACTAGGTTCCAAATCGACATACACAGTCCGCAATAGCCTTCATATTTTCACTTTATAATCTTTTTGTAAATCCTTTGTTAATCAGTTAACTCGGACTTTCGCGGAACTGGTGGTACAATGGAACTCGACCTTCTCATTTTAGTTCTTCCACACTCATTGTATCCCGCACTACACTCCATATTCTTTGTATTGCGGCTCACAGGGGATGGCGGGGAGCATGTCTTCTCGTGGAACTAGTTCTGTGTCCACTCCGTTTTTCTGATGCCTTGCCCATCCACAATACACTATGTTGTGTCTCAAAGCAGCTTGCGAGGAACTCCGTCCCGCACATCCCTATTCCTCCTAGGCCCTTTGTGCCCGCATTAGTCTCCCTATCCACAAAGCATTACTTCTTCGCTTGTGTTGCGGCTCGAAGTAGCTTGCGGGGAACTCCATCCTGCAAGGTCCTGTTCCACCTGAACTTGCTTGGGTTTTAAACATGCAATTGTGAACTGATATAGACACATGTAAAACCAAACACCTTGACCTTACATACCACTATGATGATTTCATGTTGAGACCTTAATGAGACAAAACAGTACAAACATACACAGAACTCCAAGATAAGACATAGGACCAATCTCATACTTGCTCATGCTCAAGCCCATGCTCAAGCTTGTCTTGTTTGACATCAATGACAACTTTTTCAACAAGGTATGTCTTTCTATGGACATGGGTCACCAATTTATTCTATGTCGGAAATATGTATGGCTGCCCGCTCATCACACTTTATTCTCTTTTCCCACATTTTCTTCAAGGCTTCCATAGAGCCATGAATTAGCAACAAATGGTAAAGAAAATGAAATGATACCCTAACATCCAAGTAAGGCTTGTAATGCTTTTCATACCATAAAGTAACTTGTGCATGATAACTTCCCATCATTTTCATTCTACCGTAATGTAAAAGAAGGTGAAATCAAAAATAGAACTCATGCATCCATAAACTTTATCACATTGAACCCAAGAAACTTCATACCTTTTGGTGTAGCAATCGATTCCCATCATGAGAGATGACAACACATCTGAAATATCATAATTGGGGCTGCTCATCATACCTTTGTAACTCATAATTTCTGATATAGGATCAGCACCTTTATTCTCCTTAGATTCTTCAACCCGAGCATCATCTTCCACCTTAATGCAACCATAGTCTCCCAAGAACAACCTCATCTCTGGCGAACTCAATCACAAAAAATATACCACATACCTCATTTTCTTTCAATAGAATGGGTTGTTGTACTATTTTCTTTGCCAACACATGCTTATAGTTATTAGCTGAATCAAGAACAATATGAGCGGAGAATGTGACTATCCTATCTAGCATACCATGGGACTTGATTAGGGAATAGTCCCCTTCAATCATCCAAATATGTGCACGTTGTCCAAGATGATAGAAATATGTCAACAATGTAGGAGGAATCAACAAACTCAAAATATGGTAACCACTCTCATACCTCAAGTTGTAATCATGAATGTACCTTGAAATCAACTCTTCATTATCAGCAGACTCTACCTTGTTTCTTTGAAAATTTTGAGGACCAAGTGCCCCCACTAACCCTTCCAAGGGTTCCACCATATTGCTGATATAAAAAATCAGTCGTGGGATCCATTAATAAAGCTCTGTCACCTCTCTTTATGACTGTTGTTATGAACAATCCAACAAGCTGAAGCTGATCAAAAAATGTTATCTTACCCTTTATTGGTTGTCATAGGGAGTTTAGCAATAAGAAAAACTGCATTAGTACCTTGAGATGTACTCTCCCTTCTTGCATCAAAGTCTCCTAAGAATAATTCATGTTTGCCAACGCTTATAAACTCAAAAGATAATTCTGAATTATTTCTCTTCCTTATGAAATTGGTCACAAAGCTTTCAAAATCAGAACTGATAACTTTGGACAATTGCAACATATTACCTGGATCTCATACCTTATAGTTCCCATGAGCAATTGAATCATGAGAGGTCTTCCATCTTTTCTTCTTTCCACCGCTATCTTGCCACACATTGGTCAAAGAATGTACCCAATTCATGAATGGAAGAGAGATTCCCCTTTCAACACTATCCCTCAAAATTCTGAAAGTAGGATCAGCAACTGATTTCTCCCTTTTTCTTGCATATCTATCATCCTTGGACTCTTTGTTGTTGATAGAATATCCCTTAGAATGTCCTCATATGGAAGTGTCATAGCATGAAGCATAAAGCACTTGTTAAAAACACAAAATGACTCACTACTAGTTGTTATGTTAGGATCAGCAAGTTGCTTGTTATCTCCTTTCTTTTCACCATTTTGCTTCTCATGTATCTCCTCATGTACTGTTGTTTCGGATAAGGCAGCAGGCTGAAAGTAGTCCTCATCATTTGTAATTTGGGTCTTCGCCCCCCAACTCTCATCATCACCTTGCGGATTGGAGTTCTCTTCTTTCTCAAGCTCAAGATCCTTGATTTTCTTCTCTACCACTTGCTCATTAGAAGTTGTACCTTTTTCCCTTGAAGCTTCTTTTCCTTCCATTTGCATGGTGGAATACGCTAGGGGTTGCTTCTTCTCAAAGTTTTGTATGGTGGTTTTCACCTATTGAGATCTTCTATTTTTTCTAGTGCCTTTACTATCTTTCAAGACACAAAATTCTTTAAAGGTCGACAGAGCTCTTACCTTGGAACTGAGTGTTGCATACTCTTTACACCATGTCCCCATGTCATCATCCTCGACTGGTTGTTCCTCTTTTTGGAGAAACTTGGCTTTGAAAGATTGGTGTGGAGGCTTGGCGGAGGTTCTATCTGGTCAAGTAGAGCTTCTTTTACCATTGTTGCCTTGAATTCCTTGAGAGCTTGGTCTGGTAGTACTCATCCCCTGTATAGATCTGCTCAAATCAGCAATGGCTCCTATGACGGAGTCTCTTAGATCTCTCTGAGTATCCAACTTACAGGTTTGCAACTCTATGTTGCCTCTCGTGAACACTTCATTCAAATAGCTTATCTTATCTGTGGGAGGAGCTCTCTGATCCTACTCTTCCATGGTCACCTTCTTCGTCTTCAGATTCTGATGATATATATATCACACAACTGGCAAGGATCACTGCTATGATACCATTGTAATGTACCCAAATGGAAAATTTCAACCCCAGATGGAATTCCCGCAAATCCCAACAAAAATACAAGTGGTAGAGAATTATACAGAAATAAACAAGTGCGGATCTGAATTTATGCCCAAAAATGGCAACTTGCATGGAGGAAGGAAAATACTCAAAACTAAAATAAAATCATCCTTTTATTGCAAAAATCAGATCACTTGATTTTATATTGCCAAAAACACAAAGAAAGTATCATATTTGACCTCGAATGAAGGCTGATTTATTTATTAAAAATCTGCAAGTTACTCCTTCAGACATATAGCTGTAAACATTAATTTCTTGAGCCAAAAATCACACAAAATGGCTGATTTGATTTCTAAAAATCCAAAGTAGGAACAAAAACCCAGATCTGAATTTTATTAGCTTCGAAACACTCCAAACCAACTCTTTCTATGGGTCGCTCCACAAAGAACACTGCTGGAAATAAAGGGGAATCACAGTCACAATATTCTCCTTCAAACCCTTGTACGGATCTGCAACATTCAGCCCTCAAACAACTGATCTTCAATGGAAAACACAATTAAATCCTTGGTCTACAATGGAGGCCCCTGAATGGAGAATCCTCTTAAAAGAAAGAAGAGTTTTCGTTCCTCTTTCTTTAATTCCTCAAGAGGGTTTTCGTCCTCTAGAAATGACTTCAAGGGGTTTTTGTTCTTTGAAGTTTATTTGCAAAGCTTACAAAGCTTATAGACAAAAATCAAATTTTTTATAAAATAAGAGATGTTTTTCAAAGCCAAGTCCACTTGCTTTTATAAACCATATTGGCTTAGTCGCCATCCACAACCACCAATCACATACTTTTGCTTGCATTTAATTCTTTTTTGGCTTTGTCTCATCCCCAAAATGGGTCGCATTTTCTCCCAGGGAGAAATAACAAATATAAAGTCACTTTCCTTTTTCTTATTTTTTTTATCACTTTATCTTTTATTTTCTTTTCTCTTTTATTTTTATTAAGTCAATAGATTAATATAAGTGCTTTTTTATAAAGTTTCTTTTTTGTGCACTTTATAATAATTTATTAAGACTATAGTTCCCCTTTAAAAAAACCCTTAGTTGTCGAGAAACAAAATTGGGCTAAGGTTCTTCGGCTGGTTATTTTAGGAAGAGGGATGTTTCAGAGTTTCCCTTAAAAGAAGAAAAAGAACCAACAAAAGTAACAGAGACATCAAAACCTCAAGGTCAAGGAAGAAATCATGGGGCATGAACCGGAAAAAGAAAAATCAGATCTGCAAGAGGGTTTTGAGGTGGAGTCCCAAGAAGACCATGTTGAAGGACTAGCACATGAGAAAGGAGCTTTATCAGTCACTAATGTTGATTTTCAGGTTGCTGGATTTTTTAAAACAACCTGTAAGGAACAAGTTAATGGTGTTCATGAATCTAGCAAGAACTATGAAGATGCTCCATACATGTGTCAACAAAGTATGGATGAAGTCAAGGCGGAAAGGGCTTCACTTGTTGAATGTGAAGAGTCTAAGAGGAAGGAGAATGTTGATCCTAACTCAGAAATTCTTAGTCAGAAGGATGGAGGTGTGGAAGATATCACAATCATTCTTCATCCGACAAAGGAAGGTGAGCAAGTTGTGGAAAGCCAAAGGTATGCAAGTGTTGTGGATTTATTGCATCCTACTATGTCATTTCAGATTTGTGGTCATCATGAACAACATAGCAAAAATGGTGAGAGAATGAAGAACACTTTGAGTGGCAAAGGGCACATGGATACTTTCATACAAGTTCCAAATTGCTTGTACATGAAAGTTTGGGATTTGGGTGATATTTTGAAATCTAGAGGGGATAGAGTTCTTAATTCCAATATTTGCATTGTTAATAAGTTCTTCATCCTAAGCATTAAGAGAATCCAGCACCTCGATATTGCTTTAGGAAGGCACAAAGTAAATGAAGATTTCTATATTGTTGGTATTGAGGAGAAAAATTTAGTGCTTGGAGTTCAACGGTTGCATTCTTTGGGTGAATTTACCCAAAACTATCAAACTACGGAGTTGAGATTCAAACTTGATGGTCAAAAGGTTGTGCTTCAAGGCATGACAAGTAGAACTACTCAAATTGCTACAACAAAGAGGATGGAGTGTTAGAATATTCGGAGAGAGAAAGAATAAAGAAAGAATAGAATGTACAAAGAACGGATGAAGAGAAACCGTAATGCACACATTATCATTGTGTCTGTCATTTTACAAAGAACAGATGAAGAGAAACCGTAATGCACAAAATATCATTGTGTCTGTTATTTTATTATGTGAAAGATTGTTACAAAGTGGTTGAAGTAGTTTCAATTGTTTATTAATTAAATAATGACTAATAATACTGATAAATAAGCCTTATATTAAGTCTTATGTTTTAATACTCCCTCTTACGGCTTACTCTATAGAACATACTGATAGAAGATTAAAATAACATAACCAAACAAGACCACACATTCTTCAAAAAACTTTCCCTTTTGAAGACAATGCTTTTGACCAAATAGAACTCCATCAAGTTGACTCTCTAACCCTCATAAACATGTAGTTCCTGAGTTGAAAACTTGACTTCCTGGATTCTACCTCCCTAAACTCCCGAATTACAAAATCTCCCGAATTGTTGGACAACCATCCATATGGAGCCATCCACAAGCTCCATCAAGTTTCCTCGTGACCCTCGTGAGGGTAAATTCCTAAGATTTACTAACTCCCAAACTATCTGGACAGCCATACATACCAAGTTTCACCTACACCGGATTCCTTCATGTCTTCAAAGTGTTGTGATTCTTTTTAAATTACGCATTCTCTATCAGTGAGTTCATCAATGCCAGCATCCATTGGATTTTCAACACTATTTGGTTTGTCTTTGTCATTTTCCTTTCATCTTTTTCTTTACGATTTGATCCATCTCTTGAAAAATATTTCGTTCAATAACTTGATAGTATAAACTTTCTTCACATTTCCTTAGTCCATTCATGGACAAATAAAAAACCCTAGTTCATCAACAGTGGACAGGATTTTCGAGCCCTTCAAAACCCAAAAATCACGATTGTAGCCCTTCATTTCGTATTCACCTGAAACTTTGTTTTTCTCACTTGAAACTCTAATTTTCTTTGGTGTTGATTATAGATCTTCATGACTGTATAAGTCTAAAACTTAAAAACCCTTTCACAACTGATAAATATGCCTTTTTCTTGCTCAAATGTGTGGATGCCCTGTCGCAATGAGGAAATAATGGCTTCGTTTTGAGCTTTTCAGCCCTCGAAACCAACTTGCAACCCTTGCAACCAACTTGTGACTGTAAATCTCACCTCTGACTGTGCTATCGTTTATGAAATTCGCAAATGAAAAACCCACGATTTTAGTTAGTAAATAACTAATATTAAACTAACATTGATAAATAACCCTTATATTTTAATATGGAGAGAACTTCCAAAAGAAGGAAAGACTTATAGGCAACACATGGTAAGATAATCCCTACACTTTCAGTTTTAAAACAGCATTCACTTCATAGAAATTTTCAGCTCTTAGTCCATGCACATGCATAAGTCTTCTAATGAAAGTGGATGTTGAGTTCCTAAATTTTATATTTGGAAGTGAGCAAGATGGATGTTATCTTGCTGCCCCTTGCATTGTAAAACAGCTAGAAACTAGTGGTATGATTGTTAGTAGTAGAAGTCATGTTTTACGGGTTTTAAGACACATTGTCATAAAACATTGTACTGCTGTTATCAACATTTTCAGTTTGCCCAACACTTTGTTTGCTGCCACACAAATGGGGACAGTCATGAAATGGAATAATTTTCAGTCATTAGGAGAATTTCCAATCAATAATGGGATGTTTCCAGCCCCCATAACTTTGTCATTGCAGAATTTCATTAAGGGTTTTCAGTGGGACAGTTATACAATTTTGTCACCTGTTGCATGCAACATTTCCAACCCCCTTCTCACTTTGTTGAAAGCCGTAAAAGAGTTTCCAGTCACTATCACTCTGACTTTGGAGAAGGAAATGCAAGGTTACAACTGTGTTTGGGACAACGTGATTGAGTTTTCAGACATCTATAACTTGAGGGGAGATTATGAGATGGTTGCAAGCAATGAGAGAGAGTTGGCCATCATGTCTATAAAGCATGAAGAAGTGATAATGGGAATCCTTATTTTTCTTAATAAATTTGTTCCATGTGCAGGTTCAGGTATAAAAAAGGAAGAGCAGCTGAGTTTTTTTCCCACCCAAGCAAATGGTGGAGCATATGGAACTGCAACTGAAGATGAAGAGTTTTCAGTTCTTGTATGGCTACCTACCGCTTCTACATCAATCACATTATTGAATTTTTCACGTGTTTGTCATATTTATATCAATTCTATATTGCTGGTCATAATATTTTCAGTCATGAACAACTATAAACTTGTGCAATTCGAGAGGGTTTCCTTGCATGGTAATGTTAGTGGACAGGCTCCACTATTGAAGACAATCCTCCCAACCATCCTAGTGTTGATTTGGATGGAATTCCAAGCGACTTGTGGTTGTTATGACTTGTTTCCAGCTTACATGCAAGTTGTGTTGTGCCATGCTTTGGAGGGATCAACCCATGGTAACATTATGGGACCCATTGGAGCTCAAAGCTATAATCATGAAGATAGTGTATGGGATCCTTCATCACAAGAGAAGAGCAAATGGGTACCTTGGGAACACTGTAGAGAGCACTTGGGGTGGCCTTTGGCCTTAATGGAGTGTATGAAAGATGTTCTCATGCTTTGGGTAGAAGGCTTCATTGAGGGAGGGCATATAGATGTGGGTGATGGATGGAGTATACGCCATAATAATTGTTGGCGGAGGTTCTTCAACTCGACAACTATGTGATTTAGGTGTTTTGGTTATTATAGTATGAAAGTACTTGGGCATTTGAGCTTTTTGGAAAGAGCTCTTTCATTTGATGGGTACAAGATCCAGATTATTAGAGCATCCAAACTTGCAATTACTTGAGGGCACACAATTTTGGGAGGGGAGGAATGCAACATCCCCTTCTCAATGCTAGTTCTCTTTGAAGACCTTGAGTCCATTGTACTACCTGTGGGCAAAAAAAGGCAAAGAGCAAGGGAAGGTAATGTCATGGTTTTCAGTTGTTTTCATAAGTTTTGCATTTTTTTTGGTAATTTTGTAAGTGTGGTCAAGTTGGTTGGGTAAAGGAGAAAAGCCAAATGAAAAATAGATGAAAAAGGAGTACCAAAGAGGTCTATCTTCTTTAGAAGGTTCTAATTTATTTTTGGCTCCACATCTAGCTATTTAAAGGGCTCGCTTGGCTTGGAAGAGCTTGTGCCTGCTTTTGGAATTTAATCTGTTGGAGTTGTGAGCATGTTTGCTTTCTCTCTCATCCATTGAGGACAAGAACCCTTTTGGAAGACCTATTGAGAATAAAACCTCTCAATATTGGGCTGGTTTGAGGACGAAAACCCTCAAGCTTGCAAAACGGTGATCTCATAAGGAGTTTGTATTCAGTTTTGAAGGAATTTCTAGCCCTTCCCAAGGGTGGCGAATTGCCCTAAGGTGGATTTTGTGGTCTTCTAGGGCACAACAACTTCAAATTCAGCCATCATTGTGTTTCTCCTATTTTTAGTAGCTGGAGTCTTCTTTGTACTTCATTTTGGGGCTTGGAAACCTTCATTTCCAGCCATATTTGTAAGGGTATTCACTACAATTGATTAATTAATTTCCAGCTGCTATTAAATTGGAAAAAAAGATATTATTCTGGTGTTTTTCTCTTGCAATCATTTCCGGATTTGAAGAATGTTATTTTGAGGTTTCTTAATTATTTCCAATTTTGAGGCTGATTTCTGTCATAAAATAAATATATTTACAGCCTAATGCTATGGTTTTGAATTTAATTTCAGTGTTTGCTTTAGTTTACTATTTGGATAGTGCAAGTTCTTTGGTTTTCGGTTTCAGCCCAGGAAAGGGGCATTACACACCAACTCTGATTTCAATTTGAAATTCTTCTTTAGGTCGTTTCATTTTCCTAGCGTCACCCTTATTAGAATATTTCAACTACGGAAGGCTATAAAAGCAAGTTATGGTCATTTTGTAACTCATTTGGCACTGTTACAAGCTACTATTGCAAATATCTTTCCAAAAGCATTCAAAGGGTTCCTAAATCTATTAAATCATCTACACATTATCTAGAGTAGTCCCTACTGCAAGTTTGAAGTGCTCAACCAGGTCAAAGAGTCTAGCTCCATCCATTTCCAAGCATGAAAGGGTCATAGAGCCATGTTTTAGCGAGAGTAAAGTCACTCCAAGCATTGCACAAAGGTTTCAATCAACAAAAGGGTTAGGTCACATAGTTAAGACACAGTACATCTAACTACTACTGTGTTAGGCACATTTTATACTATGCAGTAAGCCCATTATCTTGGTGCCAAGAGACACGAGGGCACCCCTAGGGGGTTGGTTAGCTACTCACACATGCACAACTGACTAGGAGAGCTACATGAGGCTTGATCTTGCAACTAAGGCATGTATTTTGCAGCACTTGGATTGGTTCAAAAGCTAGGAGTCTGACAAGGGTAGTCCAGCCTCACCACACACATGTTTTCTCATTTTGGTTTGTTAACGCTATGATGAAGGGTTCTTCAGATTGCTAGGGTTTCTACTTTGTTACAGGTGATTACAGGTCATCCGTAAGAAGTGCAAGCAAGAGCAACATACAGCGAAGATCATAACCAAATAAGCTAAGCACACAAAAAGTTGCAGGTCCAAACTGTCGAAGCTTTTAAGACTGTACAGTTCCAAATCAAGACCGTAAATATTAGGTCTAGATTATACATAAGTTGTACGGTCCCGCCCTTGTTGGGTTTGCAACCCCTGAAATTTCATTGAAGCATCTACAGCTCCAGATCATCTATATCACTACCCTGTACATCTAGATCATCATTGCTTTTTCCCGTACAACTAAGTCTATCATTCCTCTTGTGTATTTGAGCAATAAATTATCGTTTATTAGTTGTTACATGTATGAATGCATTATTCTGATTATGAATTATTAATGATGGAAGTTAATTAGATTAGAATAATCTACCTGTTACAAACCTTACATCCTATTTAGTGTCGTGTACTTTCCATAACACATTAGATTTAATTAGGGTGAAAACACCTGCAATAATGCCCAACAACAACGTTGCCTCAAGCCATAAGAAATTCACCTTCAACACTTTGCTTTCCTTGTAAATTTTCTTCTCTTGTAGTACACTCATACTACAACATCTAACAGAAATCTTCTTTTCATTATTCTTTGATGACTATCTAAGCTTCATCCAAAGATTCCACATTTTGCACATCTAACAAGCATTTGCAGCTACCACATCCAAGAAAGGACGGTTTTCAAATAATTTTAGATGGATTTCCATACCCTGTTCCAAAGCTCCAAATTTGGCATATGTTGGTTAGATGATGGCAAAGGTTGTGGCTTTGGCTTTACTCTTTCCCAATGTGTTTTCTTTAAGAGTTCTCAGGGCCCAACCAATGCCATCCGCTGCCAATCTCAAACACAATCTCGCAATAGTAGGTAGAGAGAGTGGATTAAAGTAGGTGCTACACATTTTGCTCACTACACGCAACCTTACCTCCCGTCCAACTCCAACCCAAAAGTGTGCTACGTATTTTCAACTATTGTAGACCTGCATTCCCCGAACTCTGTGAAACAACATTTCTTTCAAGCATTTTGTCAAATGGATTGCATGCCTGGGGAGGCGTCCTCTAGGAAATGACCTACCCACAACCTGTTTGTGCATTTCTTGCAAGCATGACATCCACAAAGCTTTGATGGACGTCTCAAACCTATTCAAAGCTCACAATTCAGTATGGGATAGAGTTTTACACTTGTAAATAGCACTTGTTTCAAAATTCATTGTGGCAAAAGTAGATTAAAAAACTATGCACATTTCTAGTGCTTCATTTTTTCAAAAATGATGCCAAAGTTTTCCTATGCCAAACTTGAGTCTCCATCCCCAAACTACATCTCAATCTCGAATCTCAAAGTCATCTCAAACACAATCTCAATCTAACAAGTTGCAACAAAATCCTGGTTAAAGGAGGCACTGCCCATCGTTTCTCAGCTACTCACATTATTCCACATTGTTTCTCTATTCTTCCTCCAACGACCAATCTACCCGCAATCACTCCATTCTTCTCCTTTCAGAGTTTACAAACTGGTTTTGTTATATTTTAAGTTAATGTATATTTATTTACATATGTATATGTTTGAGTTCAGGTTTGACTTTGAGGAGAATATATTTCAGTTCATGTTCGTCGGTAGATAAGCCTGAGGCAGTGTCTTAAAATTCGAGCAAAAAGAATATTTTATTTCTATTACTTCATATTGATACCTTTGGTATAACTAGTGGTTTAATAATAATATAGACCTATATAACATATATATATATATTCTACTCCTTATAGCTATTTTAAATTTTGCGATTATATAATGCTAGAACCCAATATGTTAAATATATTTATTTGAAGATGTCAAGAGATATCAAATTCGACACTCTTACTTGTATTATTAGCATTCCACACTTATTAAAAACTTCATTATTAAAAACTTCATTACCATTTCCAAAAGTCTAAAGGCAAACTGTCGACTAAGGGCACCAACAAGTTGTAGCCAGATGTCGGGCTCAAGATGCCCACAAGGTTTAATTGAGTGATGCCTGCATTATTTTTTTGGTTACAAAATTACAATTATTTTGCCACAAGAACATGTAAACCATTGCATATCCAACTAAACTCTCATAGTCCACAAAAGGGTTTACCAAGCAATGAGAAGAGCCCTACATATTGACCTACATGGGTCACTCATGGACAATAATATGATTAATTTCTTTAGAGAATTCAATATATGAATGGAATAAAAAAGTGGTCTTTATTTATGACCATGGTCAAGCTTTTTGAGATCAGCACAATTATGGATAAGGGTGGGATCCATCTTCATGGCCATCACCATTTATAAGACACATTTTAAGGTTTCCACTTTGACTATGATGCCACAATAGTATCTTATACATCTTTGCTTTCACTTTGTCTATAAACATGGGGTTAATTGTGTATGGGAAAACAATTGGTTTAGCTTTGTGTATCAAATTGATCTAGGGTTCTTAAATTTTCCACAACCAAGCAAACACCTCTTTGTAATACAAGAAAATTTTGATGGATGCCTACATCAACTCCAAACCCATTTTGTCCCCAAGGTTTTGTGTGTAACAACTAGGCTTTGTACTAAATATCTTCCCAACTACACAAATGCACTTAGGAAGCGGTTCTTTGTCCTCTTCATTCTCCACCCTCTCCTCCTTTGTTGCTTCAAAGTTGGATACTCTAGATGAACTCACTTCCAACTTGCTTTTACTTGAAGACGAGCAAGTTCAAAAACCTCATACTCCTCCCACCTGCCAGTGGAACAAGGCACTATATAAGTTCCTTGCATCATTGGAACAAAGTTGTTATGGAAGCATTCAAAGGGATTCTTGTGGTAGTCAATACCCTAGGAAGGTGCCAACATTAAAGTCAAATAGAATAGTCTGTACACAATAAAAGACAGTATAATACAATATTCCTTGAGAAAAAATTCAATCAATCTATAATACCCTATGAACATCTACTCAACTTGATTACACATAAAACGATAGTATAATACAATATTCCTTGAGAAAAAAATTCAATCAATCTATAAATACCCTATGAACATCTAACCAATTTAATAACACATAAAAATATCATCACCCTAAACTTCTCATTTATCAGTAATAGTGTCATCTTAAATATCAAAAAATCACTTCAAGCAAAAGGCTTACCCCGCAAAAATGAGCCATGGTGTACGCTTTCTATCCACAGAAGCAAGATCAGTTTTCATCCAATTAAACTGTACATAAAACAAACTATAATTTCAATAGATATCTACTAAGAAATATTTGAAAGGAAAAACGATAGTATCTTTTTCATGTAGCTTGACATTAATATTAATAGATGAAGAGCACCAGAGCTGAGCATTTATAGTTGAGTGACTTAATGCAGTAATGGGTAACATAATATAAGTGTTATTCAGAATCTCAGATACATAAATAGCATTAGCTTTGCAAGCCTTAGATGCTATATACATGAACCCTTATTCTATTCTTTCATGTAGCTTGATATTAATATTAATAGATAAAGAGAAACATAGGTCAGCATTTATAATTAAGTGATTTAATGCATCAATGGGTAACATAAATTAAGTACCATAAATAGCATTAAGTAATAAACCACGTTGCTTTGCAAGCCTTAAGACAATAATCCAAGCCTTAGATTGTTTGCTAGTTGAATTCCAATATCTCTTGTTATTGTTTGCTAGTTGAATTCCAATATATAACCTTCACAAAGAAATTATAATCTAGAAACTTTACATGCACGATATTCACAAAAGTATTCATCACTTTCCTACATTTACCAACCCTGGTAGTAAATTTGTATAGAATGTTCTCGTGATTTTTTTCGTGTTTTTCATGTTATTAAGTCTTCCTGGCCTTTAAGAGGTATTAAACACTACTAAGACAAATTAGTAACAGCAACTTTTTTTATAATAACAAAAAACGAGCCAAAGTCACTCAGTTCTTCATTTCTTACAACCTCCAGCGTAGCATTATATTATTTGTTAAGCAGACATAGCCTAATATATATTCCAAGCAATGCATGATGCCAATTACTTTTGCCTTCGGTGGATCATGATACCATGGATGCAGTGAAAAGAGATCATATGACACTAAGGAGATACCTTCAACTGGATAGATAACCATGAAGGAGGATGCCATGAATACAATTTGAGCATGAGTTTAAATCTACAAGGTACAGGCAAAGGCACTTTATTGGGTCCCAGCCTAGCCATCATGCTGAATGGGACCCCTTCGCATGGACAAGGTTTTGTTTTTTTGGTTAATCTCTTCACTTTATCTGTATACTGTTCTAATTACATAACCCGTCAGATTTCGACCATGTGACGAAGCTCGGAAGAAGCTGCCTATTACCTTGTAATGTTTGCTGTCTTTGTACCAGGGAGTGCCTATGTTTTTCAATTTTATGAAAACATTGAATGGGGACTAACAATGCTAGTATTTTCTTGAGTTTTACATGTAATGTCATAGCTAAAAGGTTTGGCTTCCATCTCTATGTGGCAAGACAACTAATGCAAGCAATTAGTCTAGCGTCTCACTGCTACCAATGGAACAGTAATCTGAAAGTGGAAATCATTCAGAAAGCAAAGCGTGGAACTATATGAAATTTGAATTCAATTAACTAGCAATAAAGTACTAAGAAAAATGAAATACAGTGCAAACCTGCTCACTGCCAATATCCCATGAATGTTCTGTTGACATAACAGTAAAGTGAACTGGCCCATGTTCAATAGAATACCATGGCTTATCCTGCCCAATCACTGGCATCTGAAAATATTTTTCGTATGGCACCCCGCACTCACCACCAGAGTCCAGCCCCTCATAGTATGATCCTGATTTTGGAAAATCCCTGATATATTCACGATTCATATATCAGATAAAGCTATAGACATATAGATACTAATTTCCAAATTAGAATCTCTGATAACATTCATTTAAGTTCCTGATGAAATTTTTTTAAGAGACCTAAAAAGAAATGTGCTATTTAAATCAATTAGGAGCATGGTAACAATTTCTTAAGCAGCAGTCGTCCGAAGGCTATGGCGCCAAATTAAAGGTACAGTAGAACACATTCCAACATTTCAGATGCCTTCATAATTGTTTTTTGTCATTACAAATAATTGCATTTTCCTAACAGCTGCCGCAGACCATCATACACAAAAGGACTTGGAGAAAATAAGGCAATCACGTAACTTATTCTAGTTTGTAAAACTGTCTTAAACAGGAGGCACCAAGGAAATTTTTATAAACATGAAGATGTGTCTCGTAAACTCTCCCACTTCTATTTCCTATATATTATAGTTAGTAGTGTGTTGTCTTAATTGAATCCATCTAATAGAACACTTATTGACTTTTCAAAGTTTTTCAAAAGATTCAAGGTGAAAATTAAGCAAATGGCAGCTATGTGGGAGAAATTAAAGAAATTATATTAGTTCCCGTGAGACCAAATAAGTCAAAGAGAGTAAGCAAGTATATTCAGCATCAATAGCAAGAAAAGAAATCCCCAAAGCATCTGCAATCTAAGAAAACAACAAGAAATATTTTTCACACTGATAAAATGCCTTCTTAAGATCCTAATGTCTGAAAAAATGGACAGCCCTGAATCTGTAGCCATGGGAAAGGAACTTGCTAGAGATTTTTTTTTCTTTTGCACATCTCTTAAAAAACAAATGGATGCCAGCTTTGTGTTGGAAATAGCTAGTTAGTACTCACATAATGTGATTAGTTAGTATATTAGCTAATACGAACCATGCTGTTTGTATGTGAGATCAAGATGTTAATAACAATTCACTTAGAATAGAGTTGTTTGTGATAAGGCTTGACTCCTTATTTGTAAGAGATCACTAGCCTATATGTAGCTTTTGTATTGTTGAATAGTAATGAATCATGCAATAAGTTTAATATGGTATCAGAGCACTAATCGTTTTTTTCTTGTGATGGACACATAGGAAGATCAGGGGCAGCCCTGAGTTGCTTTACCCCTCAGAATGATTCACATTAGTCTTGTGAAAGGTTTTAGATTGACTTACAAAGGTTAACAAACTTTCATATTGTATAAGGTTGATATGCAAAATTAAGGTATAATTGTGTGTTGATGATAGATTGTGCAGTCCATGCGATCCTACATACATGTGCAGTCGGGTCTAAGTATTGATTTAATTCCCATATGGCTCAGTTTTGACAAAAAGATACAAAGTATACGACATTTATCTGCAAAAAACTCATGTAGTGTAGCTAATCATGAGGATATATAAATGGTTCAGCATTTCAGTGCATTCTTCATGTGTTTTTCAACCTTCGCAGATCATCATCCACTTGCGCTAGCTGTCTTCATTGTCATTATACAATTTTCTTACAGCTCCAACTGCTCACATGCGATCATGTTTTCATCTTCATGTGTAGATGACTCTGGTCACTGCTACAATCATACCTGTGGCCCATGCATCATTGAATTTCCAGTCAGCACTCTGCTAGTGTCGTATCACCTTGTCAACACTTTGCTTTGAGAATCTTAACCGAGCATTCTATGCAGCGTGTAATCAGTTCCTCTGCAGATCTGATCCTCCCCATTCATGTGATTGTAGTCTTGGTTATATTCTTATCAACACCTTGCAGTCCTGACTCTAGAGACTCCCAACTATCTTTGTGTACATTGTACAGATCAGTAGGTTGTGTGTGCCGATTATCCAAGTCTGCAGCCTGATCCGCCTGGACCATGTGCAAAGATCACCTCAAGAGCATTCATGAAACGTCATAGCATGACTGCTACTTCACTGGCCACATCGTGCAACTCTACCTGCTCCATGGTGCATCCATCTGCCAAGTCATTGGGTCTACTCTTCCATGTACTTATCAGATCTATCATACGACTTTAGCCGCCATCATCAATCTAAGTCTTAAAATTAGACAGTCAATAATAGTCTAAATGATTGAAAAGCTATAAGAATTATTAGAGTTCGTTGCTATAGATTTCATAAGGTTAAATTTGTTTCGAGTTTGTTATTTAGGTAGCTTGTGTATTGTTTAGTTTAAAAATTGCTTTTGGATTATAGGTTGTTATATAATCTATTGCTATGTAGTCTTCGGTCTTGTTATATAGTCTTGTTGTGATCTTATATTTTTTAGATTTCACTTTATAGGGTATTGTATTGGGTCTACAGTGGTGCGACAAAATAGACTAGTCATTGATTAGTTTAGTGTTCTTTGGTTCTAGTCGGTAGTTAGTCAAGGATCATTTTAAAAAAGCATGTGTGCTCTGTCAGTCAAAGTCGATTTACTACTCTCTGTTGATAAGGCGTTATCAGGCAAACCCAATGTCCATTCTAAGGGGTATATTCTTTCATAAAAGCAACATGCAGCTTAACCTAACATGTTAAGCTAAGCCATGCAAGACATCTGAGGACACCGAGGAAGGAAGCCCGAACAAATGTGCCAAAAAGACTAAAGCAAGGAATGGTGACCAATGCAGTGGTGATCATTCTACTATTCATGATCAAGTGGCAGCAATCACCAGCAGCTGCTGCAAACACAATTTCAGTGAGGTGGCCAGAACCCACTAAAGGCATAGTGAGGACACATCCCACGATCTTGATGTGTGACTGCTCAGTGACTCCCAGCCAACAGTAGAAGCAGATTTGAAAAGAAAATTTGAGCATGCCAGACTTGCAGTGAAGAGTCACAGTGATTACTTGTTCTCGCTGAAATTGAATGTTGTAAAGGTCAGTAAGGCTTGGTACGACTAATTTCGTTGTGAACAATTGTGTCATTGTTCACAGTTCTAGAGAGTGTATTCTTTATCAAAATTGTAGTGAGGCCATTCCCACTATCCTCGTTGAGTTGGTGATATGTTCCCATCTTTGGATTGGTTTATGTGTTCCCATCCATCAGAGTATGTGTCAAAATACATGTTTATTTCAGTTCTTAAGTGGTGTGCCCTTTTCCTATGTTTGTATTAAGGGGCGAATGTTGGAAATAGCCAGTTAGTACTCACATAATATGATTAGTTAGCATATTATCTAATAGGAACCATGTTGTTTGTACATGAGTTGTACATAACAACTTGCTTAGAATAGAGTTGTTGTGATAAGGCTCGACTCCTTATTTGTAAGGGATCGGTAGCCTATATGTAGCTTTTGTATTCTTGAATATTGAATTGTGCAATTACTTTCATGCTTTAGTCATCAACCTGATAGGAACTACTTTTCAATTACGTCTCTGATTTTTCAGAAGTGCATCCATCCCATCCTTACAAAACTTTTTGTTACATCAATACTAACTACCCAATATATTGGAAATAGCTAGTTAGTACTAACATAATGTGATTAGTTAGCATATTAGCTAATAGGAACCATGTTGTTTGTACATGAGTTGTTAATAGCAACTCGCTTAGAATAGAGTTGTTGTGATAAGGCTTGACTCCTTATTTGTAAGGGATCAGTAGCCTATATGAAGGTTTTGTATTCTTGAATAGTATTGAATCGTGCAATTACTTTCATACTTTAGTCATCAACTTGATAGAAACTACTTTTCAATTACCTCTCTGATTTCTCAGAAGTGCATCCATCCCATCCTTACAACACTCTTTATTACATTAATACTAACTACCTAATCTGCAGAAAAAATCTTGGAACGTGTTGGATTCAATACCAAATTATATATTTGACTATAATGTTTGACATGTCTGCTAACTTGTAAAGTTAGTGACCCATGTTATGTTAGTGTAGGATTTATTTTCCTCGTTTTATTTGTATTATCTTACTCGGGATATTCCACCTCACTTGGAGTTTCACTACACTTATGGGATATGTTTGCTTAGGTGTACACTTGACTACACCATTCTAGGTGTTGTGTAATGTCCCCATTTTTGAAGACCCTTAGCCTATCTTTCCCCGTGGGCTTTGGGATGTTGCAAGGGGAACAATTTTATTAAATAATTAAATATTATTTAAATATTATTTCCTGGAGCAATAATTATTTAATTATTTAATTATGAAGATTATTTAATTTAATTCCCAAAATATAAAAAATTAAATGGGGAATTAATTAAATAAATATTTAGGTGGTTTTTATTGATAAACTCACCCTTTGAAAAGGGGATCCCACACCTAGGGGAAATAAACTGCTTTTATTTAATAATTTCCCTCTCCTAGGGATTTCGAATTTTGTGCCTCCTTGCTTATAAAAGGAGTGTTAGGATCATTATTTTTTATGTTATGATGAGATCATTTTGATACTCCATGCTTGGAGTTGGGATGCATGCCCAATGATATTTTCCTTCTCTCTCTCATGCTTGGGAGCTCTGTTTCAAAAATCGCGATTTATCGGCGATAAATCGTTTGCAACCATGAAAACGATATATCTTCTGAAAAATCGCGATTTTTGATATGGCGATAAATCGAGATTTTTGGCGATAAATTACACTCGAAAATCGTGGTAAATCGTGGAAAATCGCGGGTGAAATCGTGGCCCCAAATCTAACTCGTTTTTTTCACTTGCGCGGCTCGGGTTTCCTCCTTTCTCCTTCTTTCCTTTTTTGGAATTTCTTTCCCTTTCTGGATTTTTGGTGAAGAAATCACAAGGACAGAAAAAAAATTGCCATTTTTGGAAAGGGTCCGGGAAGATGTAGCAGCAAAAACTTGCATGTGCTATAACTTTCATTCTGTGGCTCCATTTCAGGTGTCGTTTTCTCTAAAAGTGCATATTTTCTCGAGCTCTATGCATTGATGGCAATTTTTTTCTTATTTTCATAAAACAATATTTTTTATTTTTTTGTTTGCAAACTTTGTACTCTCTTTTTTGGTCAAAACTTAATCGAAAATATGCATATGGGCCTATGGCATTCTATAGAGTCACTTCTCGCATCATTTAACATTGTTTTTACATTTAATTTAAGTATATTTTATGAATTTAAATGTTTTTAAAAGTAGCGATAAAGTTGCCGATTAATGCCGATTTTTTGCCGATTTCCGATTTCCGATTCAAAATTTGGCCTGCCGATTAATCCCGATTTACGATTTTTTGAACTATGCTTGGGAGATCTTTGTAGTTGATCTTTGAATATCAAATTGAAGAGGGTATTTGTTTTGGTTTGAATTTGCAAATAGAAATCTGCATGTTTTTACCGTAGCGATCCACTGTAGCACCTAGGTTTTGGGTGTAACCTCTTGCTCCTTGCATATCGGTTCGGCTGATTTAATATTCCTTATGATGGTGGTTTATAGCTCCAGCCTTGGCGACTTGTCATTGATGTTTGTGAGCTATTTTATATGCTATATCTACATGCCCCTCACAATCGAACTGCTTTCAATTTATATTGCCCCTTCTGAAGCATATCTACTTAGACCACATTCATCGATTTTGGCGTGTTTCTTGCATTTTTCCATCCATCAGAATTAGCGACTGGACACTCGAGATGATTTGGCCCACAAGATCTCTAATTGGCAATTTTCTGTGAAATTCGATTGGCTGGTTCCAAATGATTGTGTCCTCTAGCTTTTGCGACTAAATTGGATGTATGATGGGTGATGGTACTTGAGTTCATAACTGCTAGCTCTTCATCTAAAATGTACGACCTTATTCAGGGCCTCATTGATCACTGTCACCATCTCTTGCCAATATGCCTGACTTGACAACATTCCCAACATGAAAAACTATTGTTAGTATCACATCTTGCAATGTGCTAACATTCGATGATATCATTGCTCTCATGGTGACTTGAATTAGGACCTTTCAATGGTAAGCTTTTGATCCTCTTTTGTAACAAGAGGTGAATCCTCATCTTGCATGGTGGTATTTTGACATCACAAATGGATGTATTTGGGGCTCACAATTGTGCGAGCTGTGTGGCCTTAGATGGCTGGCAATAGGTGGCGACTCGTTTTGATCTATATTTTGATATGTTTGGCCCCCATTTTTTGGACAGCGACCTGGGAAAATGACCCGATGACGACTGTTGTTTCTGAAGGAACAAGGCTGGGTTTACTGGCACCTTCTTGTCCCTATAACAGCGAGCTATGCTAGTAGAAGGATTTTGTTGTTGGCACCCCTAGCATATGTTCCTCCCCTTGTAAATTCTAACGCCATGACACAATGGATTGCACACAATATGGGCTTTATACCGGATCTATATGAGCAATATTGAAATCCGGGCACATTTCAATGTAGGATTACGTCCAGCAATAGTACTTTCTAATGGTCATGATTGTTCAAAAGCACTCTGTACCTTCCTTACTCCAGTTCAAAAGTGTCATTGTTTGTTTCATCATATCAATTAATATGTTTAGTCAAGTCCGCAAAATTAGGAACAAAGTGGTGGAGAAAATTAACCTTACCAAAGGAGTGAACACTCGGTGTTACTTGTGGGACAAGAGAGTTTTTGAATAGCCTCCACCCGTTTAGGATCAATTTGAGTACCTCTGTTCAACCGGTATGCCCAAGCAGTTTCCCTTCAGTCACTCCAATTGATTGACTTCATTGAAGATTTAGGGATATGTCGTGCCTAATTCTACAATGGATCTTAGAAAGGGGGATATGAGATGTTGGTTACCACTTGATCATCACCACTTCAAAGTGTTGAGTTACCACTATTCTAGGTGGAGATCTGTGATGATTCATAGGAGGAGGTATACACATTATGCACCAGTCCTCTGTAAGGTCCCTTGAATGCTCCAAATGTCCATGGCCCTTTGGAAAGTGGCTCCGGGCAATTGATAAGGCCAAAAGGTCATACAGTTGTATGCAAGATGCAACCCATGGAGTTATGAATGCGGTTTTATATTGATCCTATTAGAGCTATTTTTCAATTTGTTATACCTGAAAAAACCATCAAGCTTATAAGAGAGCATCCTTGAGCCGGTGTACTAAGCCTGCAAAATTTACTCCATAATAGGCAGTCGGCCATAGGCTTTTATGCGATGGACATGTGATTTAGATTCTTGGAGTCAACACTTTGAAATCCGTATCTCACTAGGGGTTCATGTGGAGTCATTTGGAACTATATTAACCACCCAAGTGGAATGATGGATTGGGAAAGATGTTCTCGGGCATTATTTCACCACATGGGATGAACACCTCTTCATCGTGATGGTGTCAGTGATTTTCGGACAAATACCCTGCCTATTGACTTTTGTCATAATGGTTCTTAGCCTATGGCTATGAGATTTGATAGACATTGTTGAGCATTTCTTTGGGTTTGAAAGACTTCAACTCCTCATAGGAGTAAGCCAACTTGACATCTTAGTACTGGGTTTTCATTTAGTGAGACAACCTCTTCGTTCTTCCAAGAGCAACATTTACCAGTAATCTGACCAGCCTTGGTTGCTCCAGGCTGATCCATACATCGTAATGTCCCTGATTTCTGGTGCAATAGTTCGGTCGAAGACCTATTGGCTTGTTATATGCTGCTGCAATTTCCGACGGCTCAGAAGGGTGTCATTTCAAGCAGTGACTTCAGTTTGCATTAATCCTTATTATATCTGTGCTCTAAAATAAAGTAAAAATAATCATATAAAGTACATTTATAATTAATTAATAGACTGTTTAAGTGACTTTGACTTAGGAAAGTGCATTTAAATGAATTAATAAATCGCTGCAATTTAATATGCCTTCCTAGCCAAAAAATGCGACTTCGTTAATCAAAACCCTAAAATAGGGTTAATTAAAAATCCTAATGTATGCATGAGTTGGAAAAAGTGCGACTTGATTCCTATTGAGTTGGAGCTATTTTTGTGCTATAAGGGAAAAATGCTCTCTTGGATTTTCGTAAAGGGCAGTCTTGTATGATTATTATTATTTTGTCCCCGAACAGTTAGCACGTCTCGCAGCATTCAATTGCAGACAAAATCTTCGAAGGATGAAAACCCTCTGGTTATTCCTCGATATGCGGATCGGAAACCCCAGTTGAGCAGTGAGTTTGTCTGGTTATCCATTCAGGGATCTTCATGGTCATTCATGAGGTCATTATTTGCAATTATTCCAGCAGTTTTTAGTGCAAAGAAATAAATTGCCTAGTTTGTGGGCATACAGCCTATTTGTAGGCTTCTAGAGGTTTACAGGCGACTTCTTCTATAGTTGTTTTATGCAGTATCTGGAGGTCACCTTTTTCATGGCCCTAGATAATTATTGTAGGCTCCCAACATCAGATATATATCCAAATCTAGAGGTTGGTTTGCAGATCATATTACAGTGGCGTTTTTTGACAATCTTTATTATTAATCTATCTGCATGCATGTTCATAACTTGCAATTGACGTGTAATATTTAGCATCAAAAATCATTATTAAATACACGGCTGAATTGTTTATGATGAAATTTGCCTGTTAAAGCCCATAGGCGCCTTGCAAATCTAGTATTCACCCGGTTTGCGATTGATTTTTTTATTTAATTTATCTATGTAGTTTGCTACACTCAAATCTGCAGTGATTCTAATGGATCCTTTGAAGATGTTATCAGATTCAGATTTGAGCCAAAGCAATATATACTTACAAAAAAAAAGTATCTCAGGCAAAAAGGGGTTTGGGATCTTTCGGAATAGCATTTCTATATGATCTTGTGAAAATATGTCCTTGAGAACCGTGCCAACCCCAATGCCACTACAACCCTCTTGAAATTTTTGGCCTTCAGCCGCGCCCGGCGCATGTAATTTCGAAGGAATTTGTGTTGGTTTTTGCTTTATTAGAATTCTACCTCCTTTTGATATTAATTATATTGCAAGTGAAATACCTTGCATTTCAATTTTAGTGCAAATAATTCCTCTCCAATAGCCTCTCCTAATGTATAAGCAATAATTCTTGTACACTACTATAGTTTTGTATGTTGATGAGAGACATTGAACAAAGATGCCATTTTTTGAAAAAAATTAAATGTGTTGTTCATTTCCCATCAGCATTGGACCTGGATGAATACATGTAAGAGACGCACTAACCAACCAAAGTGCCAACCAACTATGGGGGGGGCTTCTTGAAAAGGTTAACTAATGGGAAGCCTGCCCTGTGATACTAACTCTTGTATAAAGCTTCAATCTTTCCACACATATCTTTGTTTATTGCAACTACCACAACTTTGCTTCCTATGTCTAATGCATCTAAGTTCAATCAACCCACTTACATTTACATTAACTGACCATTAAAGTAAATCAATTCTGACAATTACTACTTGGGTTGAACAGTGGTTGTATGAGTCTTTCACAATGGGGTTAGAACCTGAACCTAATGAAGCTACAATCAAAGTTAAGTGGTTTAATAAGTCTGATGACGCCTTTGGTATATTGTTGCTGTCTTTCAGTGTCTGAATGAGACTACTCTTTCAAATAGATTCAGCCAAATCTGTCAACGACGTGGGGAAGCAATTCCTCTCCATAGTTTTGCTTTTGATTGTGGTTATAGTTGAGACTATAAGTGTGAGATCTCGTGATGGACTGGAAGATAAAACCCATCATGCTTTCAATAGATCATAGCAACTTTGAACACGAATGGAATGATGCCCCTAAGGCACCCAAAATATAATATAGTGGTGTCCACAAATTTCACCCTGAAATATGGGACTACCCATTTTGAAAAAAATTGTTCTTTTTAAAATAACGGGTCTTTTGTGTTTTTATTGCCAGAATGTCATCTCTATTATGTTAAAATATTCTTAGTGAATCATATGAGACAATTTCGACAAATACCCAGATGCTCAAACTCATTTTATCCCTCCGCCAAGTTTTGTCTGCAGGAATTTTATTTAATTATTTATTTAATAAATAAAGCCCCGTTTAAAGTAAATTGTGCTCCGGTTGAACCTGTTGAAGTTTTCCATGCCAGTATTCCCACATCTCAGTAGGGTTTTTTACCAGGAATGAAATCTGAATGATTTTCTGCAACTTCTAGCAACATTTTTCGTTTTTATTTATTTCTTTTGCGTTTGTTTTCTGGTTTTCTCCGCAGTTTGTCTGTTAAATTTCCCTTGATCCAGTCTTTTTTCTGTATAAGCCTGTTTAATTACCTGAAACATTTGGAAGTCATTTATGGCCTCTGCACAATGGAAGGAATCAGTCTCGAAAGGCAAACTTCTGACCAAAAAAGATGAATTTAAGTAGAAAAATCCTCTCCTAGGCAAGTCACACTTTTTAGGATAAATAGATCTAAGATGTAATGGGAATTTTGGAAGTGGTAGGTAGGTGGGAATTTATTGACCTACCTAGTAGAGTTAATTTTTCCCATCAAGTCAAAATCACTTAAGCTGTAATGGGAATTTTAGAGGTGGTAGGCAGGCAATAATTTCTTACCTACCTTGCAGGGTGAAAATTCCCATTATAAAGAAAAAAATCACTTAAAGCACCGACGAGAATTTCTTTCCTACCTAGTAGGATAAATTTTCCCATCAAAGAGGTTTATTCACCCATGGATGTCACACTTTTACAAAGAAGGCTATTTTCCATGGAAGTCACACTTTTTGGGAGGTGATTTAAGCTACTAGTGGGAATTTCGAAAGTGGCAGGCATGCATGATTTTCTTACCTGCCTTACAGGGTGAAAATTCCCATGATGAAGGAAAAATCACTTAAGTGAAAGATGGGATTTTTGAAGCTGTAGTGCAAGGCGGAAATTCCCATCCAGTTGACTTTCTATTTTTAGTTGTTCACCCTTGCCAAAAAGTGTAACCCACCTTGGCATTAAACCATGCATTTAATGATATTTATTAATTGTTTTTCTATCTAGTTTTGGCACCATAAATGAAAGGAAAGTAAATGCTAGTACAGATGAGCTAAAGAGAATTCAAGGATGCATGCTGCAAATTAAATAAAATAAATTCATAAAAAAGTCGCAACTGAAGCATGCATACTTGGGCACCCAAATTGGATGAATAGACATGACTTTTAATTAATTAAATTGCCAGAAATAGGGAAAGACAATTATTAAAAATAGCATGCAGATGGTCTATATAAGCATGAGATGCCATAAGTGATAAGAAATTAATTATTTTTTATGAAGTTTGCATCCTAGACAGGTTTTGGCATCAAAGAAAGGAGGATTTTGTATTAAAGATTATTTTCCACTGTCCAGGAAGCTTCCAATTTTGGCACCTAAGGTTGGAATAGCCTAATTTTTATCATTCTAAGTGTTTGCATGTTGGTATATGTGCCCAGGTGAATTAAATAATATTTTTTCTTGCTTTGCATGCAAGCAAAGCCTCAAAATTGTAGGGAAGCAGGCTTTATATGCAAATTTTGGTGGTAAAAATCAAATATTCATGCTCATGGACTCCATCTTTGTCTAAATTAATTACAGGTATTCATCACAGGTTCTAATATCAATGAAAGGAAGTTAAAATCAATGTCAGATACATTGAATATATCTTTTGAATCAGAAGAAATTGTTAGATATGCACAAATTGATCCAATTACAAGGGATTTTGACAAAATTAAAAGAAAAAGAGCTCAGAAAAAAGATTGTTTCAGCCATGATGAAGTGCGATGAAAGAGAAGGATCAACATGAATCATGCATAGCTTCTAGATTTGCTAATATCAATGATACAGACATAGGCCCTGAACCCATCTCTTATTTGATTGACAGATCCAGAGCCAGAAGAGCATCTCTGATGCGGGAAATTAAAAGCAATAGAATTATTCAAGCTTCAACGTTTCCAGTCACAGCTCAGTTGCTTGAATTTGTTATGGAGTGTGTAAGGTCATATCATCCTCTTTCCAGAACAATTCAGGATGTTGCTGGAAAGATAATAATTAGGCTGGATGCACAATTTATTAATTATTGTCTGAAGATTCCAACATGACCAGTGGTGATTGCAATCAACATGTTGGATGCTAGCAATAGATGGGAGAAGCATAAAGCAGAATTGCATGGGTATAATGAATAATAGATACATGAAGAAGCCCAAATCTCCATAAAAGTTCCTAAGGACTCTTCCATGATCCAATTTGGTGCAGGAAGTTGATGATATTACATAAATTGGTTTATAGGTTAAATGGAGAAGCCAATAATCATAACTTCTACTCATGGATGTATGCTTTCGTGAGAACCATTGAGATAAACATAGCTGATTTAATAATAAATTGGGTGGAGATCATCTGTGACAACATCGGCATGAGCAGCTTCGAAGTGTGAGGTAAAAATTCAACTTCAAAATGACTTCATACCTAGTATATGCAGCAGCCTTATAGGGTATATTTTCTAAATTGGATATACGAGGCATACGTTGTCGAAAGATCCTATTTTTGAGTGTTTCCTACAGTTGGCATAGTTCTTGAATGCTATAAGGATTACAGGGTGGTCAATGACGGGTTCTTCTATGGATTCATCTGCAAATTAAATAGTGATCTAAAGACCAAAAAGGTGAGCAAAGAATCTTTAGAATTTGTGTCCTAGCATGGTTGTATCTTCCTCCAGTTTGTAGACTTCACATATCTCAGGGTCAGTTGATTTTTCGGGAGAACTAGTTAAATTGCCAAGGTATCCAAGTGAAAAATGGGTCATCATGGAGTTTTGCAAGAAGCTCATGGTGATACATGACTTACCATCAAAGTGACACAAGTCTTCAGGTTGCTTTCCAGTCACAGTGGGTTATTACAGCTGCCAGAGCATCCATAAAGCCAAAGGAATCGAAGCAGGAATGTTTTCTGGATATGAGCATGAGTTCTTCCCAGAATGACTAAAATTTTATCCATATGGGAAAGTGAATAAGAAAATCTCCCAGGAATATTCACATGTACCTTTGTTGGAATATTTTTGGATGAAGTGTAGGAGTGAGTATGAAGTTAGAAAGAAATATTTCAGCAGGTTATTGGTGCAACAAGTTTCTGATTATGGTTTAGCATGGATACATACAGATCTCATGGATGATGGGCATGTGGTACTTGACACATACCATCAAATGGGAGGATATAAATATTATCTTTAGGAAATCATATGTGATTTTTAGATGATTGAGGAAAGGTCTTCCGCAATTCTGGTTAACACCTCAAAATGGTTATTGGTAAAGGGGTATTACCTAGACGAATCTTTGATGAATCAGATCACAGGTAATTTTATTGTAGAAGACTCTATAAAAATAAAGCACAAAGGTGAAAGTAGTAGGAGGTCAGAATAAGCTTTAATTATACAAAGAAGTCTCGAGATACTGGAGAAGGCCAATTCTAGAACTATCGTGTTACTACCACTTTCAAACAAAGCTTCTCTAGTTTCGTCCAACGTCAATTCATAGCAACTTTAACATCCCCTGAACCCCAAGAAGATCTTGTCATCCCTCCATTGAATCCAACACCATTTGTATTTGCTCCTTAACCACTCAAATATTTACCTCTCCCTGCATAGAGAAACTGAAAGCACATATGACAAAGTTTGAAAAATCATTGTCTTTAGATAATTCAGAGGATGGACAGCCACAAAACTGATGACAAATTTGGATGCAAAAGATTCTGAGAATGAGAGGGTGGTACACTCAATGAATTCTCATTCCTCGAGAAGTAATTTTTCATCATGGTTTGATTTGTAGATAGTTCCAAAAGCCAGAGAGGAGATCAACCTGGAAGAGCATGACTTGCAGCTACTCTTGAGTTTGGGTCGGAAAGGATAGAAGACCTAAAGTTTCCAAGGTAACTTCAAGGTTAACTATTGAAGAATCAGGGAAGAAGTTCGCCGAAGATGATAGTTCCAGCATAGGGAAAGTAGAAGGGAGAACTCACGGTGGTAGATATCTCAGTAACCAAAGTGCCAATAGGTTAGATTACCATGGAAGGATTAAAGCAAGATACACAGACATTAATAAACTCTTTATTCCTCAAGCTAGACAAAGAGAAGGAAGAGAAAACAAAACTTTAAGACCAAGTTTCCTAGTTGTGTGAAATCATTGCTAAGGTTGCCAAACCTTCCTCTTAGCCAATTTTAGCACATGAGCAGGTGAGAAACCATATGATTAAGGAGGTGGAGGGTGTAGGTAATCAAGTCATAGACTATCAATGAGTGGAAAATCCAAATCATTCACCATGCTTCAAAACAGCTCAAAGAGGTACCAACTAGTCTGGAAGTTATGAAAGGTGCATTATCTGCAACTGAAGCAACTGATGACAAGCGTAGTGGATGAGAATACAATGGCTGAAAGTAAAATGGAACAATTTGTTTAAAATAAATAAGCTACCAGAGGAAGTTTTTATTGCGGAAAAACTTGTGCCTGATGGAATGATTGAAAAGGGCAAGCAGCTTGAGTTTGCATTTTCTTTCCGCATGGAGATTCTCAAGCTTATGCTGGAAAGAATGTAGTTGCTTGAGGATAGGATATTTTCATTGCCGGGCAATATAGTTGCTTTCACCGAGGAAGTAGTTGGGGATGTTTCTTCCTGTAGAAGAGCTATTCCAAACAAGGTGTCTACTTCTCTTAAAGGGTTGCTTCTGATGATTCAGAAGAGGATTGATGAAGCTATTAAGACTTTCACGTTGAATTCAATCAACAAGTTAATAACACTTTAATCAGATATTAAAGAGTTCAGGCCTAGTTTGAAGGAGGTGGAAGTAAACATTGACATTTTGTCTAAAGGATTGCTACAGTTCAGGACTGAGAAAAAGGTTGTTGCTAAAACAGATGGGAAATTGTTGAATTATATGTTCGACAAGTATATTCAATATCAAAACAAGAAGAAAGCGTAGGGTGTAACATCTGGTAGATCTTCTTTCTTCTCCTCTCTCTTTTTCCTTATGTTCCCAGATGAAATTGTAAGATTAAAGTTATTAGTTTAAAAGCCATTACTTAAAGTTATTTGGAAAAGTTCTCTAAGATAAGTGGCAGATGTGCACAACTTTGGCTTAACCTCCAGATGTATGTCACTTAGAGAGGAATTCTAGGAGAAAGATTGCCAGATGTTCCCTTTACAACTTCCCGCATGTTCTAGTTCAGTTGTAGTTTCCATTTGTAATTTCCCCTCTATACACTATAAATAGAGGAAGAGCCTACGGGTTAAAGGAAGAGAATTGGTAATTAGCATTCTTGTGTTCTAGACTTTGAGCTAAAACCCTTGATATCTTTCTGAAAAGCTAAGGAATTGAAAGGAGGCAGGTTTCTGAAGAAGTTTGTGTCAACGATGCATTTATTTCTTATTTATTTTTAGATCTTTGTATAAACTGTGTTATTTTAGATCTGGATCTAAAACTTTCCTTTGCTTTGAATTCTGCATTTCAAGATCTATTTGTTTTGTCTATGTGCATGTGACCAACTCTGTCAACTATTGGTTAGGCTGTACATCTTTCTTTTCTACACGCATTCAATTATTTCCCTCTTCTACATATATACATTTCTTGCAGCTGCTTACTTGATGCAAAATTGCCTAGCTATGGTCCATGAGCTACGCAGTTAAAGTAAAACCAACAAATAGATATTAGGAAATATAATCGACAAGATCTTACACAGAAACCTCACCGGTAAATGAGGGAGATTTATCTCATGATTGCCTAGGTTTTAAATTGTGCAGAAAATCTAGCCAACAAGTCCTTACGATTGCAGTTAAAAGAATGTGTAACAAAAAATAAGGATGAACAGTTAGTTCTTTCAATGCTTGGCAAACTAGGTCCTAACTACTCTATCTTTGTCTCTACCTTCTTTGCTACCAAAAGGGATCTTGGAGCCACATGGTTTATGCCATCTTTAGATGACTTTATTGTTGATTTGACCAAGGAGCAAGATAAGTTAATACAAATGGGTACCTTGAAGTCCTCCAAACCTCAAGCGCTCATTGCCAAGGATGGAAAACAGAAAGCCTCATTAGACAAAGAGTATAAACAGAGTAACAAGGATCAAGAAAGCAAGAAGGATCAGCATTCTTCCACCTCTACATCAAACTCTAAAACTTCCTCTTCTAGTGACGAGTCAAAGAAAGAAAGGATCAAATGCGGGTATTGCAAAGGGAGACATGATGAAAGAAAATGTTTGAAGAAAGGGATTGACCACCTCGCAAGTCTTCTTGGGAAGAACAAGATAGGTGACCCTGAGTCTTATAAACAATCTTCATCAACCAATGAATCCTCCAATGCAAATGGAAAAGGGAAAGAGAAGGAATCATAAAAGGAGGAAAAAGGGAGAGCCCTTGTTGCAGTTGTACCACCACCTCCTACATGGGTTATTGATTCTGGTGCTTCACATCATATGGCTTCTTCACATGTGGAGTTCACTTTGTTAGAGCCGTGTGGCATGTCCACTATACGATCGGGTGACATCAGTTCTGCACAAGTTTTTGGGAGAGGACCTGTTGAAGTGAATGGTGGAACATTCAATAATGCTCTTAGTATTCCCTCACTATCAACTAATCTCTTATTAGTCTACCAGATTACTCACCTTAATCGGGGCGTGCAGGTTGAGTTCACTCCAGATTTGGTCTATGTCAGAGAGATACACAATGACACTTATCATTGTAGTGGGTGTAGTCGATCATCAAACTCGGCTATATTCATTTTCTCACTTTGTCTCTCCTTCAGATTCTTTCTCAAATTCACCTGTACTTGATGACACTTCTGATCTTGAGCACATTTCTGATGAGAACTTCTCTTATGGCACAAATGACTACAGTAGTGATGGGGACCCCCCTCTACTATCTCTTTGTCACCTTCCAATTTTAGAGGAGTTATTTCTTGATCCACCTACTGCTGGTCCACCTCAAACTTTTCAGGGAGCAAGCATCTTGATTAAAGACTCATTAGACATCAAGGAATCTTCTACTCAGTTACAGGACCCTCCACATTCTTTCTTCGCTTCTGCATCGAATACATCATTCCATCATGGAGTAGTTGGCACTTCTACCGTGTATGAGGAGCATAATTCCTTGGATAGGAACCATACCTTTGTTGGAAATCCATCATACATTTGGCAGCTACCTTCACTTTTCCATGGTGATCCACTCTTCACTGCATCTACTTTTGTGCCACAGACACTCCAGGAAGTTGCTTTGCAGGATACCAGATGGCTACCGCAGTTGTAGCTTCAAGTGGGGATTTCTAGTCCTACCTTCTCTTTTTTGTCTCTCTTTTGGGGGGGAGTTTTTTCCCATTGGGTTTTCTCCTTTTACTCTATCATTGTGAAAGATGCATTGTACGTGGGTACCTCATCAGGCCTTATTGTTGGGAACCCGCTTTCATTTTTCACTTCCCACCTAAGTTGTGCTTATGAGGGGGGGGGGGGTTAGTGTAGGATTTATTTTCCGCACTTTATTTATATTAGCTTACTCGGAATATTCCACTTCACTTGGAGTTTCCCTACACTAATGGGATATGCTTGCTTAAGTGTACACTTGACTACACTATTCTAGGTGTTGGTTACCACTTGACTACACCATTCTAGGTGTTGGTTACCAGTATTCTAGGTGTGGAGATTGCCATGAATCTAGGAGGAGGTTACACATTCACCTCCTATATGTACATCTCTTGCATTATTCTATTTAATTGTATTGAGTTGGAGCTATTATATGTTATTGCAATTATCTCTCTTGTATTTTCGTAATTTGCAGTCTTGTACGCTTACTTTGTTTTGTCTTGGAACAATTCACATCTCACAACGTTCACCTGTGCATTCTTTGAACCAGTAGATCCATGGCGCTTCTCCAATATATTATTATCATAAATCGATACTGCCTGGGATTATAAGTATCACTGACCTCAAGCATGTAAACTTTTGGAATTTAATTTTAAAAGAAAATTAGATATCAATCCAAAGGTTAAACGATTTTTCTGGTGCAAATACGCAAGCTCACAATCATATTTGACAACCTATGTTTGTTTGCACTTTTAGGTACAATAAGGTTTGGATACACTAAGCTGTTATTTTGTATAAACTCATCTTATTGCTGCTAAAATTGATTAAATTCACGTAAAGATTATTTTGATTATTTCCTAGGTCGGGCTTTATACGACATGCTATAGAAAAATCAATTAAATCCCCATTAGAACTTAGAGAAATCAAAATGTAACACTTAGCTGTCATGTTTATACAAATTACAAATTGCTGCAATCATATTTATCCTTCCTTCAAACCAATTGATAACTTGTTCAGTGATTGTAACAAGGACATCACACTAAGACAAACTAGTCACAATTGCTTCTAACTGAAAGCTTCTTCAAAAGACACAAATTGGATCTCATTATGAACTAATACGATATAATATATTGGTTCCAATATTAAAATCAGCCATCTCGCACTAATTTGGTTGTTGATGTTCACCATTGCTTGAAGGATATGAAGATCTTTAGTGGAAAGCTGGGGCTTAACAATGGCATGTTTTACAGCCTCGTTAATTCTTAACCCTAAAACAAAATATCTTCTTCTGGACCTAATGCTAACAGGTTAGAGACCCACGTAAATCAATGGTCACAGGTAACAAGCTCAACCTAGTCAAATTTGAATACAAAGTTTTTTGATTAAAAGCAGGTAGTACTAAAATTAGACGGAGCTTAATATCTGATGTTTATTAGTTGATTAAAAACATAATTTGTTTCTCTGAAATTAATACTTAACATATAATCAGGAAAAGAGATTCTAAAATTAAGTGAATTGACTAACTCACTCCACTCCATTCAGCATGGATTATTCTAGACGAAATGTTTTAACCTTTTGTGGGTTTTAATTGGTCTAAAAAATGATTCTCAAAACTGACAAGAAGATATGTTTGTGAATATATAAAAAAAGTAAAGCAAAATGTATCTGTTAGTGTCATTCCACAACCTATTTAATAAATATAAATAGAATGTGTACTTGCCTTTCATGATTGCCAATTGCAGTCATATATGGAACTCGTGAGGCAACCGCACCAATCATCTCAAGAAAGAAATCCCACTCAGCCATAAAACCTGTTGCATAGCTAATATCTCCTATATGAAGAATCATGCTAATCTCTCCCATGTCAACTTCCTTCTCAACAGCATCTATCACCTTTAGTGCTCCTGGCTGCAACATAAATGATATATTTAATTCTGGTAAAATATAGAGATGAATTATAGGAATGGGAATGGGAATTGAAAATTTTATATTAATGTTTACAAGTGACCAGAATAATTCAATAGAACTGGTGTACACTGCTCACAAAATCAGCCAATAGGAGCACCCAGAAAGGGGTAAATTCTTGAACAAAAGGAACAAAGGGAAGGAAAGGGAAGAAATACGTCAAATAGAAGAAGAGAAAGTATGAAAGAGGAGAAACTGCATCGGGAAGTGAAGAGCAAAAGGGTTAAGCTAATTGTTGTCATCTTCTAAAGATAGGAATCTTAAGTGTCACCTAGTGCCTGTCAAAGAATGTGCTCTAAAAACTGCCTTGGAAAGATGGGACTCGGGGGCAAATTCTTTTGTGCCATTAAAATATTTCCACCAAGAGACGAAGCCACAGAGAAATGCCTAGCATCCAAAGCTGAAGGACCCCTAATGGTAGCAAAAACGCTAGTAATGTGTGTACGGGGCAAAACCACTTGAGGTAATCGTCATCTGACCTGCCCTTGAATCCTAGACTCCACATGACTCTCCTATTGAGTAGCATACGTCCAGAGGCAGCATCTGGTGAAACTACAGCTTCTGCCATGCAACAAGGGAGAAGTTATATCTTTCAGATAACTGATATATTTGTTTCTACTCTTACACAAAAAAGATCAAATTTTTTTATTCTAACAATCCTAAACTTGTTTAGAAAGTTAGAATAGTTGAACGAGGACTTTGAATCCCTATTTATCCTCTCAATCCCAAGAAAAGACAAAAAGAAAAACATAGTAGATCAAAATTTTCATCTTTTTTTTCTATTTGATCCCCACATATGATGTGGAAATCAAAATCGTATCATTTTTCATTATAAAACAAACAGAAAATAAATATTTAAGCATTCATAATCAAATCTTATTCCCATTTTGCATTTGAATGTTAGAGATGTGTAAAATGGTCATTCTTAGAACATGGTCAGTGTCGATGACAATCCACTATGTGGGAATCAAAACCGTATCATTTTTCATTACAAAAGTTAAAACAAACAGGAAATAAATATTTAAGCATTCACAATCAAAGCTTATTCCCATTTTCTAATTGAATGTTAGAGATGTGTGAAATGGTCATTCTCAGAAGATGGTCAATCTCAATCCACCATGTGGAATGGGTTGAGTTCAAATGGTTAAAGCATGGGGCTTCCAGAGTGAAATCCCAAGTTCAAGTACCCGGGAGGCATAACTATGTGTCAAAATTGAGTAAATACCACATCCAACTTACTAGGTGTTGTGTGGCCCACCGAATGAGGCTAGGTACAACTCCCGAGTAAATTTTGATGAAAGAGATACCCCTTGGTCATGGCATCTAAGTCAAAGATCACCCCACTAGGGAAAATTTACCAACTAAGAAAAAAGAATATTAGTGCACTACACTTACCCAAAGTTCAAAGTTTTTAACAACAACAATGGAAACCTCCTCCACAAGAATTTGTTACATTAAATTTCAACATATCAAGTATCAGCAACCCAAGTAGAAAACAGGCAGGGGGACTTCTCCATAGTGCTTGGGGAAAATCATTAAATCCTATTTATAGTATGTGGGTCCAAAGGCTAACAACTATTGAAAAGTTTGGGCTCTACTAAGGAGCCTACAAATTTCCTAAGATAATCATAAAAGCCCACTTATAGTGGAAGGTGACTCCAAAATCATTTTAGATGTCATGGAAGAATTCTATTAAGTCTCTTTGCCTTCACCCCAGCGACTCTGCTTCCCCAAATTCAATCGTCCATTACAAAAGTATAACCACCAATATTAGTGAACTTCTACTACAATTTCGCGAGTTCAAACTTTTAACACTAAATTCCATTATCTAACATTGTTTGCTTCTAGTAAAGCATTACCTGTGGAGTTCAAATATTTGAGGTGTCTAGTATACCCCATTGCATTACAACTTACACCATGTTTGACGACCTCATTACAGTATAGTCCCTTTCAAGTCCTAAGAACAATCCAAGTCCCCTATATGGATACTTGTTTATTTCTTTATATCCTTCCTCTATCCCTTCCCTATACCACTTTTGTATTTTAACATCTTATCCATATTTGAAGCTTGTACTTTTTCCACGACCATGCAATGTAATTCACCCCCTTCTATCTAAGTTATACTTCTCTAGCACACTGCTTCTACATTCCACTCCACCCTCACAATTCCACAGTTAATAAACTTGACACTTAAATTTTTCTTCCTTTTTTAATTGTACAACAATCATCCTTCAACCAATCGACAAAGTCAGTTATATACTAGGTTGTCACATTTGAAATCATTTTCAAATTCATGGAGGATAAAATTCATACAAATTTGTTGCTAAAATTCAACCATAAATTTGTGGTTAAACTTGACTAAAAGAAATGTTATACTTGTTTTATCAATTAGATATTCAAAAAAATAATGATTTTTTTAAATTGTAATGAATTTCAACACATGTCGATGGGGTTTGGGTGGAGCGGTTAAGTCGGATGCTTGTTTTTGGTTCCACCCAGGTTCAAATCCCACTAAGGCATGATCCCCGTTCGGGGTGGTAATGTCCAAGGTGGCGCGGCTGGCAAGCTGGTTTAACAGAGTATAATTTCTGGCTCATGAAGAGCTGCACTAGATGTGTGTTCAAGTGTGGCGGATCGTGGTTCGCTTGAGGTGTGTTCATGCGTGGCGGTTCGTGATTTGCTAGACGTGTGTTCAAGTGTGGCAACTCGTGGTTCACTAATTGTTGAGCTTAATGATATATCTTGGTTGATTGTACACTGGTTCATAGCTCCCGTCAAAAAGCGTTAATCCGGTTCATAGCTCCGGTCAATAACGTTTATCTATCAAAAAAAAATGAATTTCAACACATTTTAATGAAATTCAATGATTTCCGACAAATGTTAAGGAATTCAACGAGTTTTATAAGGTATATTAGGTATTCGGAGAATTTTGATTTTTTTACTTAAAATTAGCCGAATGCAATAACTTAGGTTAGATACATGAAATCAAAGCATAAGCAGGGGTTTTATTGTGGATAGATAAATATTATTAACATCAACTAGACCAAAATTATCTATGGGAAAAAAAGTTACAGTCGTATAAGCTATTGTGCATGAGGGGAATGATATCTCAGGGAAAGTAAGAATTGTGGTCCAAGCCTTGTTTGTCTCTTATGCAAGATGTGTTATCTCCTAGCAATTCTCATTAGAAAGTTCCATGTTTTGTCCAATCTCACCTCTTCAAAGAGAGTGCATGGAGCTAACCTTGAAGGCATCTCTATAGTTAGCCCGAATGTTATTGTAGGTTTTGCACTCTAAAACAAAATGTCAGTGTCTCCACTGCGCACAAGGAACCAAAAGTGCATATTCTTTCCTCCCATTCTTTTGGAGATGTCCATTTGTTGGACTCAAGTCTAAGGTGGTGCATGTTATTCTTTAGCCCTATAAGAATCTTTGTTCTCCACTTGATTCTTGTATCTATGTATGTTTTGTAATCATGTTCAAAACTAGGGTCGAATTCTTCCTCCCATGTTGCTCTATCCACATGATTAACCTGAATTTTTTCCTTAGATAACTAATTATTTCCCATCTATCATTTGGGCATTCTTCAAAGCTAATGTTCCCACGATTCATCTATTTGTTATTTTTTTCCATCCATGTCACCCTTTCATTTGTTTAACTCTTCTTCTTTTGCTTGCCTAGGTTATCTATGTGCTTCCATATTCGTTTAAGTCCCACACACTGCGTTCAAAATTCAAAGTGATTAAGCATTTCTGGAACACGAAGAAGAGAAAAAGATCACTAAAACCCAAGAACAAGCTGCATTGAAGCATTCTAGAGGTGAATTAGTGTGTTTGCATTCGTGTTCGACCTGCAATTTGAAATTTGAGCTGCACGTGCACCAGTAAGCCTTACGGCCCGATATACCCTCGTTCTCATTGTACTAAGGGTTTGTGTGAGTTGTGAATTCAATTGCCCCTATCATACCACTGGTTCTGCTTCATTTTTCATCGAGGGGTTGTGTTTCTTAGCCTTTATCACCATGAAGATCAAATTGGTTGGAACCCCTGTCACATCCAACATTTCAAGTGACCTAGATGATGTAACTGATACAAACCTATGAAATGTCGACCTTGCTAAATTTCTCCCAAGACTCCATGCACCTGATAGGAGTGAACTCATGGCCTCCATTGATGCAAGTGGTATTGCTTTGGCTGCCACTTTCCCTCCCTCCATTCAATACCCAAAATTGGTATGGGTGTGTGCTGAGAAATATAACCCTAAGAGCAAGGAGGTGTTAGATGGTAGTGGTGCAAAGGTTTTATCATTGACAACAGAAACATTTGATGTGATGCTAGGACTTCCTAGGAGAAAGAAGGTGGTGGACATAACAATCAAATCAGCTAGGAAATTTTGGGCTACCCACAATACTACATTTTTTAAGATCATGAATAATCAATGGTTATTGAAGCCTAGAGACTCCTACACAAGAATCCCCAAGAAATTGATAAAGTCAGACTTTATTGAAGAGGTTGAAGACATTATTACGCTGTTAAGTAGGATTGCAAGCCTTGACTCTGGTTATTACTTCCATGAATGGATGTTTAGATATATTCAAATCATTCTCATCTTCAAGGAAAACAATTCTTGGGGAGAATTGATTGGTAACTCTATTCATGACCAGCTCATCAAGATGACTATGCTGATTCATGAGGGATCAAAGTAGAAAAGTGAGTTTTCTATTACTTCTTACCTTGTATACAATGTGGCATGCCATAAACCTCTCCCTGGCATCCCAAGGGTAAGGAAATTCTCATATTACAAGGTTTATGATGTGTACCCTCACCTAAATTTGGAGAACCCAAAGGTTGATTTTAGAAGGGCTCAAGATGCCTTTTTTGCACCCATAATCTGCTTGTTCAAACCAGATTGGGAGCAATACAGAATGTCATCCAGAGCAAGGAAAGTTATCAGTGAGTTTAGGTGCTACTTCATACAGTTCAGATTCTTCACTTACATCAGGGTGAGTGGCTTCCAAGGCACTCCATACATGCTCCCAAGATACCTGGATGATAAATGGGCATTACTTGAATTATCAAGACAACTCGCTGAGGTGCATAAACTTATTGCTGGTAAACATAAAACAAACGTCAAATTCCCAATCACTATTGATTGGGAGATATGCATGCCCAACCATTGTCAAAGCAAGACTCCTTGATGCTGAAATGAACAAGACGGTCATGCAAAAGTTTCAAGCAAGGCCAAACTATAACATTAAATGGATAATACACACTGTCCTAGGCAACTCATATGAACATGAACTTCACTATGAGGATTATTAGATGGATTGTATGGATGAGGACGATGTAAGGTTTATAGATTTTTCTCGAATGACTTTGCCTCAAGTCACATATGACAAGGTTGCAGTTGTCCTTAAGGGCCTTGTGAATGAGAAACAAACTATAAGCAGGTATTATGTTGAGCAGAAATTGGCAGCACAACCAGTAACACCAATTGATTGGAGCAAATCAGAGGTTACACAATTGCATGAGAAAACTGTCAATGTCATAAGAAGGACTCTCACTTGGCTCATGCAGAAGGGTATAGATCTATCACTTCAAAATACTATAAGTTTGAAAGAATATAGAGCTTATGGAATTATTAAGGATGATTTCCCTCCTTTGAAGAAAAGGAGCAGCTAGCATGGACCCGTTGAAAGGTAACGCACCACAGGTTTTGACTAAGAGACCTACTTCTGGAATAGTTGATGAATAGAGTGCAGAGACAAGCAAAACATGTACCTCAGTATCTCACTTAACACAAAAAGCAGAGGAGATACTTATGAAGACAATGAAAGATACACTCATAACTCAAGAAACTCCACTTAAGTCCATGCCTCCCCATGCATCAAAGTCCAAGAAATCTGCCTCATAAGAAGAGGATCATGCAAGTGCAGCCTCTTCAATTCCTCAAAGGCACCCAAACAAAGGAAAAAGGATCAGGGGATCGATCCCACATATAAAATCAGGACTTGGTTCAACATTGGGCCTAATACTTGAAGAAGAAGATGAAGAGCCTAAGCGTAGGCACTTTGTAATGGGAATAAGAACTAAAGTTGAGACTTCTGCAACTGAGGAAATTGCAAGTGCAACTATCCTTGGATATGTTGCAATTCCTGAAGTGCGTGCTAAGGAGGTTGCAACTCCATTCTTATCAGCTCAAGAGGTTCCCATTGCACCAACTGCCCAAGATAAACAGACTGGGGAAGTTGAAGTGGCAAAGATTTGAGGCATAAGAGGCATCTCACACTCAGGCTTTTGCTGATCTGCTATAGGGCCTAGCAAAGGAGGTGGGAGCTGATCTTCCTTCACAGGACAACCAAAAAACAAGTACCAGAAAATGCCAAGTGGTGAGCAAGGTGATGATCCTACATTGTCTCAACAACCCACAGTTGAAGCAGTTTCAGTGGAAACAGTTTCCACAGAGGAAATTTTATTAGAAGAAAATCAGCCTGAAGTTGACACAGACCCAACCACTTAGGGAGAACAAACAACTCCAAGTGACCCTCTTCAAAAGGAATAGAAGGTTGTTGAAAGAGCAATAGCAACTCATGAAATTGCTGACAGAAAAGAAGAGAAAAAATTTCAACAGAAGGATGAAAAGCAGGAAGGCCCAACTCAAGAAGTAGCTCCACCCAAGGAGCCTGGGGCTAATATTGAAGGGACTGGGCCAATTGATACAAATGTTGCACATCCAGACCTTGAGCAAGTAAAAGAGAGTGTGGAAACTTCACGAGTGCAAACTCCTACTCTTGATGCCACCCCTTTGTTTTACATGAAATTGTGATTGCCCCAAGCACTTCACAACAGCAACCACAAACACAGAGAGAGGGGAACAATCCAGCTGCATGATGGCTGGGAGAAGCCCTTCCAAAGAGAGGAAATGTGAAAATTGAGCTAGAGGCTGTCAGCCTTGAAAATGTTATCTCCTCAAGACAACCCAGGGCCCCTCAAAAGGCCAAAATTCTATCAAAAACCATAGTGGGCCCTCAAAGAGAAAAGCTTATGGAGGTTGTAACTACTAAGGGTGATATTTTAAGAAGTGATGCTCAAATTAGCAAGTTTGAGCTCAAATTAGCGAGTTTGAGCTCAAATTAAGTAAGTGGACTAATAAATGGCTCTCATCTAGAGGAAGGATGACTTTGATCAAGTCAGTCCTTCAAGCTATGCCAATTTATGTTGCCTTGGTCCTAAACATACCTGGAATTATTTTGAAATAGGTGGATAACATTTGCCAAAAGTTCTTGTGGAGTGGAGCTCAAGACAAGAAAAAGTGATCCTCGGTTAGATGGGACATTCTTTGCCGCCCAAAAATGGTAGGAGGCCTGGGATTCAAATCTTCGCCTAAGCAAAATAAGGCTCTGGCAACCAAGTTATATTGGAGAATGCTTGTTTATCCTAATGATTTATGGGCGGCCATGTTCAGAGCCAAGCATGCTGAGAATAATCCTCCTGAGAAAATTATCATATCTACCTTGCCTACTAAGGGATCTCCCACCCTGAAGTTCATCAAGATGGGAGAAGATATGATTAAGAAACAGCTTTTTTGAATTGTTAATAACGGGCTATGTGCCAAATTCTGATCTAATTCTTGGGATGGGCGGGACCCCAGGCCCCTCTCATCCATCAATTCCCCTAGCTCAAACCTATTATGGAACAAATGCAGGATATGGGATGGGTCAAGATTGCTCATTATGGTAAACCAGCTATTCAGCCATGGGGGATTGGGAAATCTTGGTGTTGGCTAGATTTTTTGCATAGTTGAAAACCTAGGCAGTCATGAGATAAATCCCCCTCATTTACCGGTGAGGCTCCCGTGTCAGATTTGTCAATAAAAATATGTTAGTAACTATATGGGGGTTTTACTTTAACTATTCAGCTCATGAACCATAGTTGTATAGCTTTGCAGCAAGTAAGCAGTTGTTTAAGAAAGGAAATACTTATAGAAGAAGGAAATAAGAAAACACAGGGAAGAAATAGGGAAGATGTGCAACCCAATCAATAGATAACAGAGTTGATTGCATGCACATAGAAGAAACCAATAGATATCAACACACAGAATCATAAGCAAAGGCAACTCCAGATCTAGATATAAAATAACACAAAGTTTATTAGAAAATCTAAGATAGAAAGCTAGAAACAAAATGTACCATGACACAAAGTTCTTCGAAAACATGCTCCTTTATATCCCTTTGCTTCAAGTGGCTCTCAAGGGTTTCAGCACAAAGTCTGGAACACAAGAATGCTGCTTACAAATTTTGATCCTTAACCCGAAGGTTCTTCTCCTACTTATAGAATGTAGAAGGGAAAGTACAAATGGGAAACTCAACTGAACTGAAACATAAACAAAAGGTAAAGATAACATCTGGCAATCATCCTCCTCTAATTCCTCCTTAAGTGACACAACTGTCACTTAACTAATAGAATTGTTCCACATAACTTAAAGTAATGGTTTCAAAACCAATAACTTTAAAGTTTTAAAATTTCATCCGGGAATGTGGAAAATAGAAGAAGAAAAAGTAGGAGGAAGACACGTCAGCTGTAACATCTATATCTTCTTTTTGTTTTGATACTGAATATACTTGTCGAACATGTAATTCAGCATCTTCCCATCTGTTTTAGCCACAACATCCTTCTCTATCCTGAACTGCAGCCATCCTTCGTTCAACACCCTTATACATGCTTCTACCTCCTCCAAGCTAGGCTCGAACTTCTCAATATCCGACTGCAGTGCCACCAATCTGCTGATAGAATTCATCATGAAAGGCTTAACGGCTCCATCAATTCTCCCTTGCACCATCAGAAGAGACCCTTCCAGGGAATTAGGCACTCTACTAGGAATGATCCGTGTGTATGAAGTAACATTTCCGACCACTTCCTCATGAGTGAAAGCAATGATATTGTCTGGTAAAGACAATGTCATACTCTCAAGTGCCGCCATACTCTTCAACATAATTCTAAAGATCTCCAAACGGAAAGATACTGCAAACTCCAGTTGCTTCCCCTTCTCAACTGATCCGTCAGGTACAATCTATTCCGCAATCAACACTTCTCTCGGCAACTTATTGATTTCGGCCAAAGTACTTAGGTTACTCTCATCAACTGTGTTCATAGCTATCGTGCTTGTCATTAGTTGCTTCAGCTGATCCGCTGCATCTTTCATAACCTTTATGCAGGCTGACACCTCTCCGAGTTGTACAGAAGCTTGACGAATAATCAAACTTTTCAATCCGTCGATAGCTTTAACCTAGTTGCTTGCATCTTTCATTTTCTGCATCAGATGATCACTCACCTGCTTCTGTGCTGAAATGGGCTGAGTGGAAGATTTAGCAACCTTGGCAATGATCTCGCACAACTGGGATACCTGCTTCTGAAGTTCAATTTTCTCCGCCTCTTCTTTGCCAAGCCTAAGGAATAGAGCATCTATCAATGTCTGTGTATCCTGCTTCAATCCTTCTATGGTGGCTTGACCTATGGGTACTCTAGTCACTGTTATGTCTTATGCCATGAGCTCATCTTCTTTCTTCCCCTCTGCCAGAATTGACATCTCAACAAACTTCTGCCCTGACTCCTTAATGATCAACTTGAAGTTACCTTAGCAACTTTAGGTTTTTTATCTTTCCCGCTTAAACTCAAGAGCAGCTGCAAGTCGTGTTCCTCCAAGTTGATTTCCTCTCTAGCCTCTGGAAACCAACTGCGAAGTCAACCATTCTGAGAAATTACTTCTCGGAGAATGAGAAGTTGCTGAGTGTACCACTATCTCTCGCTCTGATTCCTCTCCATCTGAAACCGCTACAGTGTTGTGGCTGCCATCCTCTGAGTCATCCAAAGACAAAGCTCTTTCAAATTCAGCCATTTGCAGCTTCAACTTTTCTTTGGGAACAGGCGCTGAACAAAGTGGCTAAAGAGAGAAGATGAATGTTGTTGGATTCAACGGAGGAATAGCAGTGTCCTGTTGAGGTGCAACAGTCGGTGAAGTACTTGGTGCTGGAGAAGTTGTAACTAACATCATAGCCGTAGAAGTGATCTTCTCCTTCGAATGAGACCTTCTGTGCACTTTCATCTTCTCAAGCTTTCTGCTGCTTTCTCCTTCGTGCTTCCTCTTAAGGGAATCTCCTGTGCCGAAGTTGTCCGTGATTTGATTCATCAATGCTTCATCAAGGCAGTATCCCTTCGTCAACAACCAGTTTGAAGTGTTCACCAAAACTGCGGCAGACCTTTCCTCAATCGTATGGAAGCCCCCCACGTTCTCTTGAAGTACAGTTCTATCTCCTCCCATTTGATAGTATGTGTCAAGTAACACAGGCCCATCATCTTTAAGATCCACAGGTATCCGTGCTAATCCAAAGTCCAACACTTGCTGTGTTGATAGCCTGCTGAAATCTTTCTTTCCAACCTCGTACTCACTTTTGCACTTCATCCAGAAATCTTCTAATGAAGGCACATGTGCGTACTCCTGGGAGATCGTCTTCTTGGCTACTCCAAATGGATCAAAGTTCAGCCATGCTGGGAAGAACTTTTGCTCGTACTCAGAGAACATCTCCGCTTCCACTCCTCAAGCTCTATGAATGCTTTGGCAGCTATAATGGCATACAGTGATCAGGAAGAAGCTCGTAGACTTGTGTCGTTTCAACTGAAGGTCATGCATCTCCACAAATTGTTTGCTCAGCTCCATGGTGACCAATCTATCATTCGGATATCTGGGCAACTTAACTGGTTCTCCAAAAAAGCCGGTGACCCTGAGGTATGTGAAATCCGCAAACTGAATGAAGGGACTGCCAATCCTGAACACAGCTTCCCACGCTTCTTTGCTCACCCTGTTGGCCTTTAGATCCCTGTCCAGCCTGCAAATGAATTCGTAGAAGAATCCATCGTTGACCACTTTGAAATCTTTCTTGCATGTAGGTACAGTAAGCTATGGGTAGCAATCGAAAATAGGGTCCTTGGAAAGAACACCACATCTATCCAGCTTGGAAAAGATGCCTTGTGAAGCTGCTGCATATACCAAGTAGGAAGTCATTTTGAAGTTGAAAGTACGCCTCACATTCCAGAGCTGCTCACCAATGTTCTCGCTAATGATTTCCGACCAATTGATTATTGAATCTGCTTTGTTGATTTCAATGGTCCTGATGAAAGCATACATCCATGTGCGGAAGGTGCGAGCGTTCGCTTCGCCATTTACCCTGCATAACAACTTGGCAATATCATCCACCTCTTGTACCAGATTGGACCGCGGAAAAATTCTTGGGAACTTGGAAGGATATCTGAGCTTCTGCATGTATCTGTTGTTCATTATGTTCACGCAATCAACTCTATGTTTCTCCCACCTGCTACCGGCATCCTGTATGCTAATAGAAGTCACCACCTTTCATGCCGGAATCTTCAAACAATAATTAATGAACTGTGCGTCCAACCGGATTATTGTTTTCCCCGTGGCATCTCGGACTCATCTGGATGATGGATGGTAAGACCTAGCACACTCCATAACGAACTCTAGCAATTGGGTTGTGTATGGAAATGTTGCAGCTCGAATAACTCCACTGCTTTTAACTGCACGCATGAGGGAAGTCTTCCCTGCTCTAGATTTTTCAATCAATTCAGAAAGAGGTTCCGGACCTAGATCTGTGTCTCCAATGTCTGTGAATTTGGAAGTGATGCATGACTCCATTGTGCTTTCTTTTCCATCCCTTTTCGCCATGGTTGTGTCTATCTTTGTTTGAATAATTCTTCTTCTCCTTATCTTGCCGGAATTCTTCAAAATTGGTGCAGATCTGGATAATTTTTAGATTCAGAAGATATATTCAATGTATTGGACATTGATTTAAGCTCCCTTTCTCTTATAAAGCACCTGTAACGAATTCCTGCAATTAATTCAGACAAAGATGGCAACCGGAACATGAACAGTGGATTTTAATCATAAAAATCTGCGTAATTCAAGCCTGTTGCCCCAAAATTTGATGTTTTATCTGCTTGCAAAGTAAGCATGAATTTTACCAACTTCACCTGAGCACCTGTATCACTTATGCAAACAATTATCTAGACACAAATCAACCTCCTTCAACCTGTGCGCCAAAATTGGAAGCTTTCAGTATTAATTTCACCTTCTTCTGAGCAAAAATCCTCTCCAAATGAGACGCACTTTTCCTCTGGGCTGCACTTCTTTGCCTTTGAATTAATTAATTCATCCTTATGGCAGCCCCTGCTTATATAATCTTCACAATTCTATAATTAATTAATGCATTTCCTATTCCTGACAATTAATTAATTATTTAATAAGCTTTACTCTTCAAATGGGGCGCCTATTTTGTGCATGCTCATGGCTGCCATTAAATAAATTAAAATTATTTAATTTTAAACTTCTGCTTCTAGTTAACTCAAGCCTCACAGTATGCTTTGATCTTAGCCTCTGAAAATAGAAATTAATTTAATCATTTAATACTTTAAAAAGAATTGTTTCTCTCCCAAATGGGGTGCACTGTTTGACATAAAGGGGTTGCATTAAATAAATATTATTTATTTAAGTTTAGAACAATCTATTTCCAACTTCCTTTTGTCCATTTACCTCTGTTGACTTTTCTACAGCCTAGGCGCCAAAATTGGAAGAGAAATTAATTAATTTAATGTTGTCTTTCTTTCCCTAAAGGGGTCGCACTTTTTGGCATAAGAGATTTCTATTTTTAAAAGTCACATGACAATGGGATTATTTACCCTGCAAGGCAGCTCCGAAAATCCCATGATTCACTTAAGCTATTTGACTTTCGTAATGGGATTATTTAACCTGCAAGGCAGATAATAAAATCCCATCAATGCCTTAGTGATTTTTCTTTTATTCCACAATAGGAATTTTTACCTTGCAAGGCAGGTAAGAAATTCCCGCCTGCCTGCTGCCTCTAATTTTCCCATTATGACTTAAGTGGTGTTGCTTCCATGGAAAAAAGTACCCTGCTAGGCAAGTACAAAAATCCCACCTGCCTGTTGCTTCCAAAAATCTCATGATTCACTTCAAACCCTCTTTTTCCAAAAATGCGACCAGCCCAGAAGAAGCTTTTTGGTGCACGACTTCGTCTTTTCTGAGAGAACCAGACCTCCAATAGCGAATTCCTTTTGGCACAACATGCATAGGTGATCTCCAGATACTCCAGGCCAAGAATCAGGCCAAACCAGCAAAGGAATTGATCTAGAGAAATTTCATAGAAAACGAAACGGGAAAACACAAAACGTTGCCAGAAGTCACAAATAAAGCCCAGGATTCATTCCTAGTTAAAACCCTACTGGTATATGGGAATAATGATATGTACGATCACAACAGGGTTAAACCGGAGCACAAATTGCCTCAAACGGGGCTCAAAATAATTAAATACAAATTTCCCGCAGGCAAGCTCCAGCGACAGAATAAAACAATTTTGGGCATCTGGGTATTTGTCGAAAATGGCTTATATGGCTCCTTAGGAATATCTTGACACATTACAGGAAGTATCTGGCAATAAAAACACAAAACGACCCATTATTTTAAAAGTACAAAAAAAATTTAAATAGGGTAGTCCCAGATTTCAGGGTGAAATCTGGGGACACCACTTGGATTCCACCTATGGAGTGGCCAATTGTTATGGATCATCAAGTGCAGCAGTTGCTTCACCATATCTTGAAAGCTCATCCTTTTTCATCATTCCCAAGTCCTGATAAGCTGGGATGGGGAAGGGACGCTATTGGTACTTATTTTGTTGTTGTTAGCTATGCCTCTTTGGTTACTAAAAATCCTCATCCACTCCAGTTTCTCTTCAAGCACATTTGGCATCCGAGTATGTGGCCTAAAGTCAGTTTTTTTCTTTTGTTACTCATCCACAGAAGAGTCCTAATTGGGGATCGTCTTCTAAAGAGAGGTTTGTATGGCCCATTTCAAAGTGCTTTATGCCTTCATGCTGAGGTGTCTTCTTCTCATCTTTTTTTCTCATATCCTTGGGTTATCCCGTTGTGACAACTTCTTGTTGCTTTATTTAAGGTGCATTGGATAAATTTTGAATCTATAGAGCAGATTTTCAGAGCTTGGCAAGCCCTCAATGCCAAAACCTTATCCCTGTGTTATGGAGTGGTATCTCTCTTCTCCTTTGGAATATTTGGAAGGAAAGAAACAGTAGAATCTTCAGGAAAATTAGTAAAGACAACTCTTTTGTGTGGGAGAAGACCAAAATCAACATATCGAAAATCCTGAAACATAAGATATCTTTGCCTCAAGATCTTTCCCCACAGTGGGAAAACATATGTATACAACTTAACATTCATCCTAAGGATATTTCTTGCCCTATGATGCAAAATAAGAAGAAAGCTCCAAGGGACGGCCATTGGAAGAAGCCTCCTCTAGGATATGGTAAGTTGAACATGGATGGGGCTTCCAAAGGAAATCCAGGGAAAGCTGTTATAGGAGGTATTGGTAGGGATGTTGATGGTGGGGTGCAGTTCCTTCTTGTTTAAAATCTTGGCTCTTCTACCAACAATCTGGCTGAGGTGAAAGCTATCTACAAAGGCATGCAGGAGGCCTGGAAAATTGGCTAGCATAAGATCCAAATTGAGTCGGATTCCCAAATCATTATTCACCTGCTTTTGGATAGTAGATTGGACTCCCCTCCTAATTGGCGTATTGCCAAAGAGGTGTAGAAGATAAAACTAGGGGGAAATTTTCAAGAGGTCCAATTAAATCACATTCCCCGTGAAAGGAACAAAGTTGCAGATGGACTAGCTAATTGGCCTCTGGATAATAAGGACTTGTTTTGCTATGGCATGCCCCCTCCATGGTGGTCCAACAAGCTTCATGAAGATATCAGACATAGTCTTAATCTTGATTCTCTATCATGATTAGTTCTTTTGTTTTTTTGTTGTATAAGGCTCAAGCTTGGGCTAATAGCTTTCAGGCTTGGCACAGCCGAATATGTAATTTTGAGTTTTACATAATATAAAGTTCTGTTGTTGGGGAAAAAATAAATAAATAAAATAAAATAAAAATAACCCATACCCAATAACCTCCACATCTCTAGCCCCTTGGGTATGACCAAAGCTAAGATGGAAATAAGCCTCTAGGCCTCTAGCGTAGGAATGGGGACATTACAATATAGTTCGTTCACACATAGTTCATTAATGGCGGAGACCCCCATTGCGTCTCGTACATATGCAAGCCGTCGACCTATAATTCAAGTTTAAATGTGAGCCATCCACGTGTATAGATTTGGCGAAGATCGGCCGGTGAGGAAGCATTTTGCAGTTTCACAACAGTTGCGAGAATGCAATCTGCAAAGCTGCATGGGATGCCCGGTTTCAAGATGTATTAATAGAGTGTCACGTGTCGTTTGTCAGGTTTTCGAGCTCGGGATGCATCTTACATTTTAGCACAAATTACTGAGTTGTGAATTGTAATGTTAAAAGGATGCAAGTTTGATCGAATGCTCTGGAAATGCGCCACGTGTCCTTCCTTCAACGGGCCTCGGAGGCACAGAAGCATTTTGCATTCTAGCATGATATGCGGAGTTGCAAGGTGCACAGATGCAAAGAATGCCCGCCCCGCTTCTTGCAAGATTCAACGAATATTCCCTTCATCAGGCATCAAAGTTGGATTTGCATTTTGCATGAACGCATCAATACAAACCTGCAAATTTGCACAAGGCATTTTCCAAAGACAGAAAGCTTTGTTTCAAAGGTTTAAAAATATCACTACGACCGTCATGAACTCGTCTATGCCCTCTGAAACCTACAGATCATGAAACCATCATAGAACACGCAAAAATGTTCAAGCATTAGTTTAAAATGTGTGACAAACTTACGAGTGGCATAGTTTACTTCAAGCATGAAGGTCGGTGGCAGTGGAGAACACTTCAACAAGCTTTTGATCATATGAGGTAGCGCCAAAAGTAGCCAAGGGACCAAAGAACACACATGGAAAGCATGATTTACTCGAAGGGTTAGATCAAGCACCAACAAGGTTAACATGTAAGATTAACGCATTTTAATTTTTAAGGTCTTTTTTTCTCTTTTTTTTCTCTTTTTTAGATGAAAAAACAAAGCGAACTAGATCAGATTTATCTAGACGCTCTAAAATATTTGGTTCACACGGAATCTATTCCAGATCCGGCTGAATTTGCTCCAGATCCGACCAAACCTGATAACTATTCTTCATGGGGACTTACATGTCAAAGCTCATACAAAATCAAATTTTCACTCCCCACTTTCCTACATGTTTTTTTCGAGAAGCACATAGCGAAGCTATATATGTCTGCAAACGTATTTAACGGTGCAAGGAAACACCATATGGAGTCCTTATAGTTATACTCTTCAAATATGTAGCTCAATGCAACATTGATGCACATCTCTACAAATCCTATCTCATTCAAAGTGCCATAACAATTAGATTACAACCCAAAATCTAGTGTTTTTTAAAGTGGGGGATAAAGATGAAGTTACAACCCAATAATCTTCTAGTTAAAAACTTAAAATGGGTGGTATGTTGAATGGCAAGCAAAACAGCGGCAAGTAGAATGGTAGTCAAAGTGATGAAGGAGCTCCTTTGGTTGGCGAACGCAAGGGCGTGAGGGATAAATGTGGCTAAGGCCCTTCTTGGTCCTCCATTGTTGGGGAAAAGGGCTTGAACAATCAGAATCATGCTTCTTTGGATTGACTAGTTGAGAGTGGAAGGAACACAAGAGTCGAGACTAGTTTATGCACAATGCTGAAATAACCCTAATCCATTCTATTCTTGTGGGGATTTTTGTAAGTGTTGTTCACAAAGGAAAAGGGCAGTCTCCTACTTTGGTCTTGGCTATCTCACAAAGCGCTACGCTAGGTGTATGTTGCGACCCTAACTCAGATCACATCTGAGTTGAGATAAGTGGAGCAGAGAGCAAGAATGTTGTGTCTTCTCCCGCAAGGCTTACTCAACCAGGCAATTTTTGTGCATGATTTTAGTCGACTTCCACCAGGAAAGGAAAAAAATGAGCAACGGCAGGCTAATTCTAAAATTCGCAAGTTGAGTGACCCTCCTATGCTTCCAAGCAACGCTTCATCGGGTAGGGAAACCTTTCGGGATGCAGGACTGCATTTATCCCTAGGGAATGTTCTGGTGATTATAGCGGATTCAACTCCTGAGTTGAACTTAGAGGAGGAATGCATTCGAGATGTGGAGAATGACATGTGTGCAATTGTTGATTTGCAGATGCTTAGGGAAAAGACCATCACTTGAGGAGTTGACCCACAAGATGGAATAAGTTTGGACAACCCCTGACTACCCTGCCATCTACATGCTAGAAAGACGTTTCTTTTTCATTCCGTTCGGTACTGTTAAGGACTGCGTCCACATGCAGATTAATGGGGTGTGGTTTCGGTAAGTGCGGGTCGTTCTTATGTCCTTCGACTCCTTTCTTTGATCCTTCTTCCTTCCATATTACAAAGGTGCCTATGTGGGGAAGGTTGTACAATATTCCTTTGGTAGTGAGGAATACAGGTTTGATTCAGATGTTGTTAGACCTTGTGGGGGACTTCATCAAATTGGACTAATCTTCAGTTGGGTTTTGGCAGAAATTTGTAAGGGTATGTGTTAAGATCAATCTATCCAAGCCAATCTTTCATAAAATGAAAACCATTTCCTCTCAAGGAATCTGGAAAAAATATGGCAACTTTGAAGGCTTGCCCTTTCAATGTTTTCGCTGTAATCAGCTTGGGCATAAGATTGTTGATTGCCAATCCAAGTTTCAATAGCCCTTTCAATCTGTTCATTTGCAACATTAGTCTCAGAAAGAGGGTAGTCCAAAGGCCTTTTCAGAACAGCACACCCTTAAGGTTTGTTCCAATCCTTCCAAGGCCATAAGTGTGGGTATTGACTGCATGACCAGTTGTTATACAGCTGTTCCACCTTGCCAGCCAATTCATATGCATTTAGTCAACGGAAATGGTGTTACTAGGCAATCAGCGCCCGAATATCAGCGTACCTTCTCTCCCTGCATAGAGAATCCGTACCTAGAGAGTTCAACGGCAGAAGCAGTGATGATCCCCTGATGCTCTAAATTTAAGCAAGTCAAATGAAACAGGTTTGGTCAAAAGTCACTCGCAGACTCAGGATACGAAGAGCAAGAACGAAGCTATGGTAGCAGAAGAATCAGACTTCTGGCGGAAGAAAGAGCCTTTATGAGAACCAATTCTGAGTGATAAAGAAATGCAGCGAACAGGCATGGGTTTTAAAATGCAAAACATGCAATCACACCATGATTCGGAGAATGAATTGATGGAGATGTGGTCCCATTCACATAACAAATTAGCTTCTCCTATTTCCCGCTCTATTGCACCAACTAAACCTCCTTTAACCAAAACACATTGCTGCACTCCGAGACAGAGGAAGGGATCTGAAGCTGAAAGATTGCAAATTGAAGCTATGGACGCCATCGACAAGAATTAATTGATGAATGAATTTAAAATGCAAAACATGCAGTCACACCATGATTTGGAGAATGAATTGATGGAGATGTGGTCCATCCAGATAACAAATTAGCTTCTCCTATTTCCCGCTCCATTGCACCAATTAAAACTCCTTCAATCAAAACACATTGCTGCTCTCCGAGACATAGAAGAAGGAAATCTGAAGCTGAAAGATTGCAAATTGAAGCTATGGACGCCATCAATGAGGGATTGCAGCAGACTACTGATTCCCTTCTCCCCCAGAAAGGAAGGGGAAAGAGGGGCCCTCCTGAAGGGAAAGTGCTAGTATAAAAGTCTAGTGGTTTATGCCATTTACGGATATTTAATTTTTTAGTCATCATTCTTATCTGGATGCCATGAAGCTTTTTTGATCCAGGTCTTTACCTGCTGTAATCATTTTCTTCATTTTTTATTGATTTTCTTTACTGGGAAAGGGACCCTCTCCAACCCTTGTTTACCTATCAAAGAAAAAAAAAATTCTTGTTAAAATCAAATATGGATAACCCAAAATCCATTTCACAAATGTTGACCTGTGGCAGCCTAAAACTTTAATACAGATGAAGGCAGCTCTTTTGAGTGGTTATGGTACATTTTTATCCATAAATTTGATGTATCAATATATAGAGGAAAATAAAACATGTCTCTCCCCCTCGAAGGTCAAGGAAACTGAAATGGACACCTACCTGATCCGGATTTGGCAGAAAATAGCATAGAATTGGCCTTAATATTAGTGTACCATGTTCCTTTACTTAAACCCATCTCCCCTCTCCATACAAATTATTCACTTAAGTACCAAATCATTTAGACCTTAGAGGACTTGTGCTTTGGTTGTAATTAATTTATTACTTTAATAAGCAACTTATAAAAATTGAGTTTGGGAGGTCGCCATGCCTTCATATGCATTTTTGTATATGATATTTCACATCCTATGCGCATATGTTTATACATGTGGTAGACAGTAAACCTAGTTAAAAGCTAAACATGAGTCACAGAATGAGAGAATGTTTGCTACCTGAATATAATGCTCACCAAAACCATCACGCTCTGCTTTTCCCATGTCCCCATATGTGATAAATGTCAATTCTCCTGAGCCAACTGCTGGAGGTGTAGTAAATTTGTTTACAGCACTCCATCCCACTTCATCGCTGTTAAACATGCAAAAATAAATGCACCATTTACTAGTTTGCCTCTGATTCATCAATCAAATAGTTGATATCTATTATTCTCAGATCATCATTGGACTTGTAATTTTCTCACGATGATATTAATTTCACCGCTGTAAACGATGAATAAAATTTTATTTACCTTCCGTACTCATATGAATAAGTCTCTGAAGGTGAAAGATCATTCAGCAATGCTGTATGAATGAACCCTGGATTGTGCCAGCCAAAATTGAGGGCAGGACTGACAAACGAGTCTGTGTAAAGAGAAACACTTCCGTATTACAAGAATTTTTCACAAAATAAATTTGACAGAAACAAGATTTAACTGCTTCCAAGGTTTTCATTTCATGTTCAACTCACAAACTTGAATTTTCGTCATAGAAATGGATTAAATTAATACATACTGCAGACTTCACTGTATAAATTACATGTTGAACAAATTCTCTTAACCAAATCACCCACCACATAAATCTTTTGGGGTAAATGTTGCTACAGTTGATAATGCCGACTTCCCTCCTGCATAGTGTACACTTTGTGGCTTGCTGTCTCCACTGATCCAAGTCAATCTCATCTACAAGAGAGAGGCAGTCGTAAGTTAGGATTGAAATCAAAATATGGTGAAGGAACTAAAACATGTAACTAAAAGTATGCTATAATCGTTTGGAAAACAACACTAAGATAACAGGGAGTAGTTACACGGTATTTAGTTTCATGTTACAAGAATACTAGCATCAAGTATAGAATAAAAAGTGGGACAAATGAAATGAAATATTACCAATGTCCATAGAAAACAATGAATGATTAATGGGATCATAATGGGTTGCATAACCTAACAAAGACAATGGGGTGTTATGAGAAACTCCAATGGAGAGCTAATTTTTTCTTCAATTCACCCAAATACTCTTATAAAATAATCTATTGAATTCTTTTCCCTAGTGAAATAATCATCTAGCATGCGTCTTGTGATACCAAATTGCATGTTGACAACACTTTGCAGAGAAATCTCAATGATCCAGGTTATGTTTTTTAAAAATAATGTATAGATAAAAGGAACTGTGTATTTCTCGGATCACCCAAGCTATTGAGTCTGAATTCAAAGATATGATATGGTGATGGAAATAATATCCCAAATAGTCTGTTGAATGGGATAAGCTCAAGCAGTAAAAGCATCAGAACTTTCATAAAGGAGCTCACAGTTTGAATCCCAAGAGATGTGATAATGTGCTGAAATCGGATAAAATATTGCACACGGCGCCCTGGGTGGGGTGTAGCCCAACAAACAACGCTGGGTGCAAGTCCCAGGTGAATTTGCCAGAAGAGACACCCTTCAGTCGTGACAACTAAGTGAAAGGTTTGCCTGCCATCGCTACATGCCCTCGGTCCCTTTCCCTCCAGTCCACTCGCAATCCCCGCCCCCACCACTCTCATCAAGACACTGTCCCAAAGATACCAGTACCAATAGCAATGCTCGACTACTTTCCTCACCTGAAGCTTACAGAAACATATGTCCAAGATATCAAAAGTTATGGATCTTTCAAAAGCACCTCCTTAGGCACATGCTCCAGTCAATAAGGCAACTAACTTGGAGATCTACATATTAGGCTGGCCTATGCATACAAGCAACAATTGCAGCACAGTGCACACCTTTTCTATGCATTTTTTTAACTCAATCTAAATGCAGTATTTGCAAGTTGTTACTGGCTGTTTACAATCCGAGCATTTAGAAAGATTAACAGTAAAAAGTTTAGGCACCCTTAATTGACCCTGCCAATCTTTCCAAATAATGCTAAAAAGGTAAAGTGGTAACTACAAAAACTTACTTGAGTGGCATAAGATGTTCCTTTAGTACAGTAGTGTATATGCAATCAGAAAAGCAAAGTTGCATTTTCTGCTTTCTGGCTAACTAATCAATTTGCAACTTAAGAACCAGGCAAAATACAAACCAAGGAAGCCTTTTTGAAAACCTTTGCACGTACTGAAACCAAGCCAAATTCATGTTCTTAGTGTTTAGGATTTTTCCTATTAAAACATGTTTCTTATAGGTACCAAATAAAAACAACATGCTCAAAAGAAAAAGGAAGGCTGCTTACCACAGTAGATGATGAATCCACACTTGACAGATGACCATATAATGGTGCCTTCGGATTGGAAAAATTTAATGTGTCTGAGTCTGCAAGAATGCAGGGGAAATCTAACCCCACCACCGAAAAACATGATCCTAATGTCTGTTCTGATGTTCACAACACGAGCAGATATAGTTCCACTACATGTTGACCACAGGCACCATCTTCCTATTGACTTTTGACACCGTTTCTTCTTGCATGTCAAGTAGTCAGGATCGGCTAATAAAAATTGGAACTACAGAAGAAACACAAAATGAAGTACAATCATAAACTGGATAAGCAGAAGAAAAAGAGATTTTTGCCAAAAGCTACTAGTCAGCAACCAAAAAGAAGAGAATGAATAAATATTCTTCAAGCTAAAAGATTCCTGTTAGATAAGGAAAAATGACTCTGTCAAACCATTTTCTGCTTTTGATGGATTGGTAAGTACCTAATTTATGGCGGCATCCTAATGCTTTACCTTGAGGGGATATTGACACAAAAGCGGAAGCCTTGCAACATCACCAGTCTCTACATACATTCTTTTGACACTAGGACAATCTGTGTAACTGAGACACACAATGGTGATTAGCATAATAGCTATACTTTGAACAAATAATTTTTTAGTTCATCAAGTTCACACCAAAAATGAAAATAATGCAGTGCAATGCAATACACATTTGCATCAATCATTCAAAAGATGTAAGCCACCTCTTGAACTGAATTTCAAGTCCATGAGATGTTCAGGGATAAATAACTATCATTATAACCAGGGAACCAAGAATTTCTCTCACTGAGGGCATCTGATTGAAGTGGAGCTTCCACGTTGAAATTTGATGAATTGTACTGTTTGTGGCATATATTAGGGGTAAAATATCAAAGCTAATTTCCTTATGTACTGTCCCTTTCCAGCCTCTTACTGAAAACAAAGGGAAATTGTATAAACCCCCAATAGCTAATAAACTGAAAATTGTACAAACCCCAATAGCTAGTAAACTGAAAATTATAATGAGAAGATACAGCAGTCTGATTTTTATAACACCAATAAGGAAAATGCAATATCTCTTCAAAAATGCATCATTCACACCATCCAAAGCATGTAGGGCAACATAGAAATATTTTAGAACAATTATCAACCAAGAAATAAGCCTTCCAACCCCAGCTGGAATTTATTTAATTAAATAAAATAACAGTAATGAACACCCTTACAAAAGTGGCTGGAAATGAAGGATTCCAAGCCCAAAAATGAATTCCAAATGTAGATTCCGGCTGCTAAAAATATGAGAAACATAATGTTGGCTAAGTTGGATGTTGCCGTGCCCTAAAAACCCCCAAATGCCACCTTAGGGAAAGTCACCACCCTAGGAGAGGGCCCAAAAATCTCTACAGAACCCTAGCAGCCCTTCTTCGACCAAACCCTAGCTGAAAATTTGCAAAATCAATCTTCTTGAAGCTCCTTGGAAACCCTAGGATGTAGAATCCTCAATGGATTGAAGAGTTTTCATTCTTCAATCAAACAAGGAAGGTTTTCGTCCTCACTTGTTGGCCACACAAGAGGGTTTTCGTCCTCAAGTGGAAGTAGTTGAGCAATCAGCCCAAAAACCATGCAACATTATTTTTAGACAAGATGATGATGATTAAATGAGCCAAGCAACCCCTTCTTATACCTTGATGTGGCACCAAAACCAATTAGATTGCCCCAATTAGGACCGACCCTCGTAATGGATCCTTCCTCTTCTATTTTTCATTTGTCTTTCTTCCTAACCTAGCCAGCCTAACTATATATGGAAAACTACTAAAGAAGAATGTGATGTTCACGAAAATAACTGAAAAACATGACAAATACTCCCTTGTTCATTTCCTTCTTTCCCACGGGAAGTGGAACGCGCTCAAAGTCTTCAAATCAAACTAACTTGGAAAAGGGGACATTGCAATCCTCCCCCTACCAAAATTATTTGTCCTCAAGCAAGGTTGGTCTGCAATTACCAAGGTGCTTAAGTATCACCGTACCAAGCCAATGAATCAAGCTAAAATGCCCATGTAATCTAGATCATGTACCTGTTAAGTGCGCCAACTCTCGCCAATCAATACAACTCCAAACTCCATTCTCCACAATTATTATGGATGACCCTTGCATTGTAGGAGACAATCAGATAATCATGAGTGGGTGCAATTTATTCTCACAATGTTCTTCCTCTATTTGACATTGCATCACACAAGACCCATGACTGCCATATAAACTTACCATTGTGCTTTTGTTGCACACCTTGGTTCTTCCCATGTGATGGAAAATTTGGGACACTCATTTGAGTTCCATGATCCAACTTGCAAGATCTTATGGCTTCCTTAGAGGGGTTGCCATGAACACCTTCCCAAGTAGAGTTCAAAATACATTGTGTGAGGGCTGGAAATAAGTCAAGACAGTCATAACTCAACTAAGATTTTACCCAACTAGGTACCCTACTGGCTATGATGATGATTCCCTTCAGTCGAGCCCTTTCTCCTACTTCTTCCATCCCAAAGCTCCCCTAAAATGTGCCCACTGGCAGCTGTTCATGACTGATAACAACTGCCCAAACAACATGTCTATGGTGTAATAGTAGTAGAACTGGTTTCCTATTACACAACTTAAAGGTGTAAAGGCTGGAAACTGCCCCATATTAGCTAAGAATACTATAACAGAGATAACGAATAGGAAATTCCGTCATCTTCTAGGTGTGGTAGCCACACTTGGGACTCCATTCGCTCTACCTTGAAGTATTGCCTCTTTCCCTTTATCCTTGAATTTTGATACACGATATAAACAATGCATGCCAACACTTATCCTCACCTCTTTTGGATTGTTGTCATAATGATTACCTTGGTCTCTAAAAGATGCTTCCAAGCTGCCCCAAACTAATCTCTTCAAAATTTGGTTCAGATCAGAACTTATGAGCATGCTGGTACATGCAAGTATAAGCAGTCATACTTTTCCCTCGAATTTCTTCCCTTATAATACCAAATATGTTGGGACATTGGCCTTAATTGATCTCAATGAGTGAACCCTCTTACACACAATATTAAATGAAAAAAATGTCTTCAAACTTGCCCATCTATTGTTGTCCAAAGAAGATATGCACAGTCCAACACATGAAATTGGGGGAGAACATCCCATCATGGTTGTAGCATTGTATTTCATTACTCAAAATTGGGATTGTGGTGGCTGAAAACCATCTTGTGCCCGATGCAAACACAACATCAATTACCATGGGTGGAAAATGAATCTCCCTTGCGATTAACAACTCTTTTATAGCTGCCACTAGAGTGTGGAGAGAGCTGGAAATGTAAATAAAAACAGTCCTAAAATTGGAGGTAGTTCTCATAATGATCCACGGATCAAAACTTTTGATCACCCAAATTCATGACCAACTATATTAAAATGGTAACACATAACCAAAAGATCACGCTTTTACCCATGTCTCACCCTTCTTGATCCTTCCTTTCAACAACAAGCATTTTGTTGTCCCAACGACCATGATCTTCTCCTTAACCTTGCTATTCAAGTTTAGAAATTGGCTCCACAAAGTGAGTTATGAATCATGAGTATTAGGTCCTTTACCACTTTGCTAGAATTCACAATATGCAAGTTTCTTTCTATCCTAATGCATAGGATAGTGAACTTACCGGCAATAAATGATCATCATTTTCCTCAAGGTGAAAGCTCCCACAATGCTTAATAGGAGTATGGAAGAATGGCTGCCAAGCTTGATCTTCCGAAGACCACCCATGCCCAAAGCAATCTTGGCCTTGAATAGCAAGAAGCAACATGCCCATAGCTGCAAGTTGTCCTTTTTGGAGCTAGCATGCTTCTTAAAATATTTTCCATGATGACAATATGGCAATGACATAGGGGGAAACAACAAATCAGAAATATGGTCAAGATTGACATACCTTGGGCTGCTCTGGGCTGCTCTGGGCTGCTCACAAGGAGCTCACCCTCCTTTGCCTTTGCTTCTTCAACAAGCGAAGATCTTCCCGCTTTGATTCCTTCCATATTTTGTTGACACATGTATGGAACATCATCATACTTCTCACTAAAGTCAAGAACACCATCAGTTTGTATTTTATTGATTGTTGTTCAGAAAATTCCAACAAGTTGATCATCATTATCAGCCGGAGATTTGGCTTCAACCAACAAATTCTCTCCATAGTTTTGCCAGTCGAATTGCTCTTCTTTCCGTGGTTGAAATCTTTGGAATGCTCAGAAGATGGATAGGGGCTTCTTAGAAAAGATCCTCTTTCCATTTAGTACCCCTCATCTTCTCATCATTGTTAGAATAATTCTCATGACGACCAAAACATTGTAAGGACATAGTGCGAGGGTGATGAAGTAAATCAAATTGCTTACCATTTGTTGCTGAAATGTAAATTCCAGCAGACTAAAAACCAACATAAGTATCCAGTGAGGCCCCCTTCTTAAGGGCATAACTCTCAACAAGGTCATCCTGAAATTCAGCCTCATAAACCTCTTGCACATCTGAAATTCTTCAAATACATGTCCCTTCACATGGCATTCAATGCCTCATTCTTGGGAAGTTCAAAGGATGGTGCATGTGCCTCTATCTTAATCTCTTCGCATTCAGCTAGTAATGCCCTCAGTCTTGATTTCTTCATTATTTTCCACAAAGGGAGAATTTTTTTCGTCTTGGGCTAGAACATCTTTCCCACTTTCCTTTGGCACTATAGATTCCTCCATGTGTTGTTCTCTCTCCATAACTTACAGCGCTGATTTTTCTTCTTGCTCCACTATTACAATTTGGAAACTCTTCTCCTCTTCCTTCCTCAATGGTGCCTGAGAGCTAGGTTCATGCCTTGCTCTACCTTTGTTTACTCCATTAACTCTGCAATTGATAGAGATCGCGAATTTCAGCTAGAAGATCCCTATACTTCTCATAGCTAGCCACAATATTGTTCCCTACTGAATGTCGTGCATCAACCTTCGGAATGACTCCTTCCCTTGGGAGGAAGGTATGCCAAAAAGGCCTAGCTATAGGATCCATCACAGATCTCGGTGGTTGAACATTATTGTTTTCCCTTAAAGAACTTCCTAGATGCATGTTATGGATCAGTCATGCCATTATATCAGCTAACCTCTATTGCCCTTGGGCAAACCTCTCAAACCTAGCATCATCAAAAAAATTGTCCGCCATTTATCTTCTCCTTCCGCATGAAAACCCTCCAAGCTGGGAGGAACTTTGCTTGGATACCACTGTAATGTCCCTTTCTGTACTCTAACAGAAAACAAAGGGAAATTGCATGAACCCTAATAGATAGTAAACTAAAAATTATGACAACAAGGTACAACAATCTGATTTTTTATAACACCAATAAGGAAAATGCTTTAAAAATGCATCATTCACACCATCTAAAGCATGTAGGGCAACTTAGAAATATTTTAGAACAATTATCAACCAAGAAATAAGCCTTCAAACCCCAACTAGAATCTATTTAATTAATTAAATAAAGGTGAACACCCTTACAAAAGTGACTGGAAATGAAGGATTCCAAACCCAAAAATGAAGTCCAAATGTAGATACCAACTGTTAGAAATATGAGAAACACAATGATGGTTGAGTTGGATGTTCTCGTGACCTAGAAACCCCCAAATGCCACCTTAGGGCAAGTCACGATCCAAGGAGAGGGTTAAAAAATCTCTGCAAAACCCTAACAGTCCTTCGACCAAACCCTAGCTGAAAATCTGCAAAATCAATCTTCTTGAAGCTCCTTGGAAACCCTAAAATGGAGAATCCCAATTGGATTGAAGAGTTTTCGTTCTTCAATCAAACATGGAAGGTTTTTGTCCTCACTTGTTGGCCACACAAGAGGGTTTTCATCCTGAAGTGGAAGTAGTTAAGCAATCAGCCCAAAAACCATGCAAAGTTATTATTAAACAAGATGATGATAATCAAATGAGCCATGCAACCCCTTCTTATACCTTGATGAGGCGCCAAAACCAATTACAATGCCCCCAATTAGGATCAACCTCATAATGGATCCTTCCTCTTCTATTTTTCATTAGTCTTTCATCTTAACCCAACCGACCTAACTATATATAGAAAACTACTAAAGAAGAAAGCAATGCTCACGAAAATAACTGAAAAACATGACAATTACTCCCCTTGTTCAATTCCTTCTTGCCCATCAAAGTCTTCAAATCGAACTAACTTGGAAAAGGGGATATTAAACCTTAAGTACATATGAAATAGGAAATAGATGCAACACAACAGGGAACTTGAACTGTGTGTGTACTACATATATATGAATCAACAAGAAAATGACCCGCTCTGCAAAAAGCAAAAAAATAAAAAATAAAAAATTAATGGACTTCTTCAATTCAGAGCGGAATGATGTCATACAGCAATCCTAATAAACTATTAGATGCCTTTAGAGTACTCACTTCAAAAGCAAAAGCCTTTAGAGTACTCACTTCAGAGAAGCTATTCGAAGAGGTGACAACCAATTTTTTGAATGCAAACAAGGATCGATCAAATTCCAATAATCTCGTAATTGTAAAATGAGACTGGAGAAAACTGCCCATTGACTAGTGAACGACAAAAATAACATAAGGCACCATACATTTGTAACGACGGATCATAAGAAGGACAAACAGGCTCACTTAATACATTTATAAATTGCTTATGCAATACTTACAATCAATTGCATTTCATAAGAAAAGAAATAAAAACTAACCAATTGGGAAGCATTTAATATAGCAGACCACAAAGGATCATTTTGTTGAAACTCTTGAATATATGAATCACAAGCCCATAATCGTCCACCGTCTAGCCATGATATCTCTTGCTACTCCCATAGGTACTCCCCTAGCATTGGGCATAAACCACTCGTAGGCCCCTGCTCATTGACTAATGAAAGGCAAAAATACCATAAGGCAACATACATTTTTAACGACAGACCCTAAGGAGGACAAATAGACTCACTTAAAATATTTATAAATTGTTTATGTTATACTTACAATTAATTGCATTTCATAAGAAACGAAATAAAAACTAACCAATCGGGAAGCATTTAATATGGCAAACCACAAAGGATCATTTTGCTATCTAGCCATGATATCTCCTGATGCTCCCATAGGTACTCCCCTGGCATAGGGGATAAACCACTCATAGGCCCGGCTCATAACCAAGGTCGGGTAGCTTAACGACTGTGCTCCCAACCTAGCAATCTTGTGCAGGATAGCATATTTGGTGCCCAACCATAACGGCGCTCGTGGTCATCAACCTCCTTAACAATAGGAGACCAGCAATACAATACCCTGTCTGTGCCCTTATCCCCAACTATCTGGGAGGCTAATATACCCATGATGACCTTCTAGAAGCTCTAGATAGGGGAAGTCCTCAAACTTACCAACCTGCCACCCTATTTGGTGCTCATGTTCGGCTCTTGATCATCTCCAAAATAGGTTGCCCATCGCCGACTCTCTACTGAGTCGGTTACCTCTCTCAAAGTGATAGTACGGCCTATGACCGATAGCCCAGTAAGCTTATAGACGTCCTTCGAGTTAATGGTCGATTCCCCTAGAGCCAATAGAAACTGAAAAGAGTTCTGGTCCACATCCCAAAAGGTGGACATGTCACATAGAAACCTACTAGCAAGTGCTACCAATAGCACTTGTGCAATAGCCCATATGCCCGTCTATCCAATTGTTGAATCTCTTGCGGGGTCAACAATCCAATGGCCCTTGGCAACCAATCATGCTCTCTAGCCTGGCTCCACCTCACATAGCCTCCCTACACAAGCATAAACGAGTTCATATTAGGAAACAATTTCAAAACCACAAATTTTGTTTAAGTCGTATAATGTTGCAGACGGTGGCTACACAACTGTTGCACAGCTACCAGTCTTCACAAACTGGCGATTGTGCATTCATCTTGATGATTGCTGCAGCGGTCACTAAACTGTTAGTGCGGTTGCGTAACCGCCAGTCACAATCATGTAACCACCATCCTGTAAAGGCCAGTGGTTCCACCATGCAACCAGCATTTTCACCAGCCATGCCTATCAATACAAAAATGCCCTAAAATGGTCAAAAATACCACAAAAATCATTTTTCTTACACCTAGCTAATTTACTCGCCCCAGTGAACATTTTAACTGTAATTTTACACAGTTTCATTGCCCCTGCCACTAGATCTGGAAAAATTCCCATCTACCCTCCCAAAATACAAAATGTACATAATCAACATGTCTAAGAACACAACCTCCTACCGCTAGTATCCCTGCCATCCTCTCATCGCAAGCTCTCCATAGACTATCTCCATACATCAATTGGTCAACAACTGGCCAAAGCTCCAAAATCTCAACACAATTGTTCAAATGAATTCCAAATTAGGCAAGATTTCATATATATGGCCCCCAATATTTTAATATTAAATTTGAAAATTTACTTTCAATAATATGTGGTGGCATATATGTGATGTTTTGACTACTTTTCTGCCAAGACTCGGACTTTTGTAGGCTTACGGGTGGTTGGGCATCCTTTGACACTAGATTTATTTCTCACTAACATTATATTTTGTATACTATATGTTGTTTTGTGTTTCCTATGACTTCTTACAAGTTCCGACTTTGCGTTTGACGGCAATGCCCGTTCCCTCTCAACAAGATGGACCAGGAGGTATTACTCACCCCCACACAAACAGTAAGTCATTTGTTTATGATTTGATTACGTAGATCTAAGATTTCATTATGTTTTCCATACACTGCACTTGATTTTGTCTTTCGCATTGTAGGTGGACGAGCATTTCAATTGGCCTCCTTCCACGTCAAGGTGAGTAAGGTGGGTATTCCTAACCCTCTCCCATTTCTTTTCGTGCACACTTCTCAGGAAACACACCCTAGCCAATTCATGGCAAGGTGACTCCCCAAGGGGGCAATACGTACGCATCCAAATTTGCATGGTACAATATTTCAAAAACCCAATGATGATGCCAAGACTTCTAAATATTACAAAAATTGCTCAAAATCTATCGCAACCCTTGCACTCACTTATGTTTGCCTATTAATGCTTATTTTTCTCACATTGCTCTCCACCACTTTCCTCGAGTGCTCAAAATCTATCGCAACCCTTGCACTCACTTATGTTTGCCCATTAATGCTTATTTTTCTCACATTGCTCTCCGCCACTTTCCTCGAGTGCCAAGACCGGAGATTTTGCCTTGTTTCCATGTTAGCCCCAAACTTGTATTTTGCGCACCAAAACCACTGAGGTGGTTTTTGCAGTTGTCATGGCAGACTTCCAAACCGCCATGGTACATGTGCTAACCATTGCAGAGATCTCGTCATCTCATTGTCACACATGCTAGCCACAACAGTGGTTGCGCAACCGCCTCCTACATTTACCAGTAATTGCACAACCTTGCATTTCCTTTTCTACTTTTATCCCGTGAACTCGTTTTTGAGCTTGTCTTGCATGATTATGTTAAGGAAAATAATGGATAGTGGTCCACATATTTGATATTTACCATATGGTAAATATATTGTTACTGCAGTAAATTAGTAGTTAATATTGATTAACAGTATATATTGTTGAAACAACCAATATTTGTTATACCTGTATTATTATAAACGGGTTATTAGTTTCCTAGTTTGTAGGAAGTAGTTTTCCTCCCTCCACGGCTATATAATAGCCATTGTAACATGCATCACTACAATAGATGAAATCAATTATTTTGCGAGTAAATCTGCTGCTGCACCTTCAAATTAGCTATCTATCTTGCATTCCAAGCAACATAATTCACCTCCATCTTACTTCTTGCAAACTCCTCTTCACTCTCATGCATTCATTTAACACCATTGATCAAGTTTTGATCTCCCACTTGGATTTTTATCAACTTCACTTTCAGAATCGCCCCTCTTTTGAAAAAGAGATTGTGCATTCATTGTTCAAGTTTGGAAAAATTGGAGTTGAGAGGATTCATTACAGAGATCATATTTGACAGACTTCTTCCAGTTTAAGCCATTTCCATAATTGTTTTCTTGCTACCATCACCTACAAGAGTTTGTTCTTGCCAATGGTTAGTGGGACACCACCAGCTTTGGTGTTAATTACCATACAAATCTCAGTCAAGTTCAGCCTTCTTCCTGCTGTCATAAGAGGAAAATACAGAGGAGATCAAACCAGTCCTTTTAGTCACTTTGAGTCAGCCACTACACTGCTGCTATTTTACTTTCACACCCACACAATTGTTTTTTTTCTTCCTTCACTGCTGCAACCCGGGGTCAGATTGAACGCACAAAAGAGATAGCAAACTGAGGGCGAATCACAAAAACACTTTTAGCCATTCCTACTTTGTGGAAAGAGGTTGGAATTTCTCTGTCTTGTTTATTTGCTTTGATAGTTTAGATTTGCAACTTAATTATTTAAAATACCCTGAAACTTACCGAAAAGAAATTAGAAGTAAATAGATTTAGGATTTCAATTGCAGTTTCTTTTGTTAGATTAGTTCTTCGGCTCTGATCTAATCTCACATCAGAAGTTAGATTTCAGATTGTTGTTTGTTAGTTGTTTTCATTGCATCTAGATTAGTTTAGTAATAGCATTCAAAGAGGAAAAATCATACAAAAAGGGAAGTTCATTTTCATTTGCATTCATATAGAAAAAGGAAAATTGTTTTCTTGCATCTGCATAAGAGAAGAGAAGGTAGATTTTCTTGCATTGGCATCTAGGGAAAATACAAATCTACATATGTAACTTGCACGCATGTCGTCAGATTTCTTGCATCAATTAAATATAAAAACTGTCATTTATTTCCAGCAAGTTAGGAGTAGTGATTTGTCCCTTGCGTACATCATTAAAACATTCTAAAAATACACAAACAAATTTGCATTCGCACTTAGAATTACTTTTTTTGTAGTTTTCCATTGCATACAAGCATAGATCTGAAATTTGTGGTTTAAAGAAGTAATTTCCAACAACTTGTAACTTTCAAATTCGTTTTTATAAACCTCAGAAAAGAAAAACAAATTGATGTCTCGTCTTTATATTTCAGCCCACAATCTAACACACAACCCAACATTTTCGTCAATGCAAACAAAGCCTTCCTTTTACACAAACAAATAACCACAACGCTGTTGTAATTTCCGCCTATTCACACCAAAAACAGCAAGTACCCACTTTCCAAAACAATTTCAAAAGAACATCCAAACAGCTCCAGTTCAAGCTTAGACATCCACACAACTCCATACAAGATAAACTTATACCCCTAGCTCCTGACTTTAGCAAGTGCATTCATAGGGCAGCCCCTTTACACCCTTGGATGACACTTGACAACCAAGTAGTTCTAGACAGGGCTCCACTTGAGTGGCACAACATTCAAGAAGACATTAATTCCAAGCTAAGACATGAAGTCTTTCGCTCCACTACTGTACCACACCTTATCATCGAACAGTTTCATATCTTCGACATACAATTCTTGCTGACATGCGAGCAAGCCCATCAGCATATTCGCCACCTCAAACGTCTACAAGCTAACCTTGAATTTGAGTTATCTCTTAATCCTCAGGTCTAGCCTCATTCTATTATCTTCTCATTCTCCCACATGCATAACCATTCCCAGGAAAAATCGACCTGAATGAAACCAACATATCCCCCATGTAGCCCAGCGTAATTTCACTTTGTTTCCAGATACAGACATCGATCAAGAGATGCAATACTTGGCTCTCGCTGAGACCAATTATTGTAGAACTTGCATGCATACCCAGTTTGTTGTTTTGGACAAACAATTCATAGTAGTGAAGCACGTTTGGTTTAGGCTAGAGCATCCACATCCACAACACTAGCCATCCATTCCAGGGCATCCTTGCATCCATTGTCTCAGCCCGACCTCGGGAAGATGAGTACGCCTGGAAATGTTATGACATTTGTTTGGTGCATACAGTCCCCATACTTGGAGTATGTTGTCTTGAACTCAGGTTTTCCGCGTAATGAATGTAAATATAGCAAAAAAAAACCTTTATCATAATCTGCAGAAATTCTGAAAATTATGTATGTATTGTATTGAGGAAATAAAAGTTAATATTTATCTATTATCTCATTCTGAAAAAATGGGTTGACAATTTTGTTGGTAGTTGTTTCGAGGAATTTGCAAAATAGGAAAGTTGGCATTTCATGACTAGACTGAAATTCCTTTCTCAGAAGTGATTTGGGGAAATGTGTTAGCTGTTAATTGAAATATGAAAGTTTCATCAGATGCTTGGAAATTGTATCTAAGTTGTTTTCCTTCTCAAATTGTAAGGTGTTAGTAAATATAGTAAAGCTGGAATAGTGATTTTAGTCTTCTCTATATTAGCTTAGTTAGGGAACCATTTGTTGGAGATATTATCATTGATGTCAAAGGAGTAATTGATGTCAACAGAGAATGCACAGCGATCAAAAGAAAAATAACAGTGATCAGATTGATGTGTTACAGTGATCAGACTTAATAACAGCGAATTCATGAAGGGACAGCATTTATTTAATGGGCCAGCCGACCTCCATTAAGATTAAATGATTTGTTTTTATGTGGTCGACCTCCCTTGAAGAAGGTCGACCCTATTGGGTGAAGAGTTTTGGGTGAAGAGTCATGACCATTCAAAAGGGCATTTTTGGGCTATAAAAGGAAGATTTGTTGGATGGAGGAAGGGCAGATTTTGAGCGAATATCATTCAAAAGAAGAGCAGAATTTTATAAGTGTAAAATAAGAGTTATATCTTGAGAAGACAAGCAGATTTGTGAAGAGGAAATAAAAGACTCCATCATTCGTTGAAACAGCAACACTACGAAGGTGGTATCGTCATCGGTTTTGAGGTTGGTGCCTCATAAAACGAAAAGATTGGTGTCTCTTGCTGAGTTGGTGCTCGGCACAAAAAATTGGTGTAATATCCCTTTTGGGACTAAAAATGGAGAAAAGGGGTTAACCAGCTGTCCCAAAAAGATCTGATCTTGAACACCTTTAATTATTCACACAATAAATTAATAATAACTGAAAATCAATCTAAATCAGCAATCTCCAAGGGAAGCGAACTGTCTAAAGAATCCAAGTTCACTTTTCACTATGCAAATCAGTGAAGAATGCCACGAAACAATTAATCTAGCTACAGCAATATTTATAAATCATAAATATATCAAACGATTGAAGGAATATCTGATTTCACAGTTGGTATTAATTATTTAGAACAGCAGCAGACTAGCCAAAACCGAGGGCTAGGAAAAATAGTGAACCTTGGACAAAATTCAGCAAAATGGAGATTCCAACCTCATAAAATATGCCGAATCAGAATATAAAATCAGATTTGTAATGTGTTCCCTAGAAGGCACTCAAACACCATCAAACCCTAGTCGCTCCAACTACGAATGGCTCTAAAATGCATGCAAATATTTGTAGATCTTTTTCCTTATTCTCCAATGCCTCAAATCTTCAAAAAGGTCTTCAATATAACTTGCTTCAACCAAGGATGGAAGGTTTTCGTCCTCCAACCAACCATAAGAAGGGTTTGTGTCCTTCTTGGAAAGCCACACTATTGGATTTTCGCCCAAAAGTGGAAAGACAATGAGCAAACAACCCAAAGGTCTAAATTAAATAAAATTCCAAAAAATAGATGTGTGCAAATGAAGTTTCTAATGTTCTTTTATATCCCCACATGGCGCCAAAGGCCAAAAAGATAAGGCCGACCCATATAAAGTCATTATAATCTTTTATTGGCTTTTAAAATGCACCACACCCAGCCGACCCCTTATAATGGGAATTACATAGATAAAAAACATAAATATGAATGAAGGAAACTTGAAATATAATCCACGATCTTCCCTTGTTCATCCATTGCTTGCCTTCAGAAAGAGGAAAGGCAAGGAAACCATTATTTTGGATTAATTCGGAAAATGGGACATTACAATGTAATGTCCCCTTTTCCAATCGAAGACCTTTGGCCTATTTTGTCAACCCGACGGCCAAAGGAAAAATATAAGGGTGACTCAAGTCACAATGAATTATTATTAAGTGCTATAAAAAATAAAATAAAATTATTAAAGCACTTATATTAATTTATTTGGCTTAATAAAAATAAATAATAATCCCTATGATCAAAATGAGGGATAAATATTATTGTAAAAGGCAAACGGAGCCATATTATTATTTTTATGGAAATAAAAGAATGATCAGACTAACTGATCAATCCACTAGTCAATGAAAGAGCCCAATGCCATAAAAATGCATGTTGGATTCTTGGAACAGTTCAAATCATTTTGATAATAAGAAGTTTGATCTGTTCTACCAAGAAGGTCTACGGTTCGAGCCCGTATAGCCCTATACAGTTCGGAAACTTTTATATTCCGCCTATTTCTTATTGTATTGTATTATATTTTATTCTTCCAAGATAGGATAATGGCGACTTAGGCCAAAGAGGAGTAATGAAGCTTAGGAAGGATAAAAATATAATTAATTTATGTAATTCTCCCTAGAGAAATGTGACTTGCACTAGGAGGGAAATGTTGTTAGGAAAATCATTTAATACGGGAAAATATTAAATGAATGCACAGGAATCATGAATGTCGATTGGAGGAGAAAAAGGTTGTTTTGGGTCTCTTTTTTTTATATAAGGAGAGGTCGACTTGCTTGTAAGACATCCAAAAATATTTTATGACATTTTCTTTTGCATGAAGTTTCAGCTTTTGCATTAAAAATTCCAAGGACGAAACCCCTTGTAAATTTAATCTCTTGTGGATGAAAACCCCAAGAGTTGAGAGGGTTTTTCACTCATAAATTCCCATTGATTGTAATCAGATTTTTAATCATTTCCAATTTTCAGCATTGTTTGAAGGCATTTTGGAGAATAAAATTGCAGCAGTGTTTTCTCTAATGGATCGACTCACCTCGGGACTGTTTGGGCATTATTGAGGTATTTAGATCTAAAAATCATAATCTAATATCTCATCATTTTTGTGAATGAAAATACCCAAGTTTCATAATTTTTCTGAAGGTTATTTACCAGTTTTATAATCAGATTGCAGATCTGATTTCTGAGTTATTTTGGCTGTTATAAATCCTGATTTTTATATATTCTGGCTTCTAAAAATTGTGGCAATCAATTGTGATAAAGAGATATTTTTTTGAGTTTCATTTGCATGGGATTCACTTTCAAACCCTAGTCGCATTTCCTAGAATAAATTCAGTTTTACCCTAGTTTGTTTGCCGTGGTTTCCAAAAGTCATATTTTATTATTTGCAAGTTATACAAAATCAGATTTGGGCAAAAGATCTATTGGGGATCTTTCATACAATTGGTGTCTGTATTGCTAAGTTGGTGCTTGGCATTGGGGATCGATGTCTCCAATAGGTTAGTGTCTACACGAATTGTAAAAGAATTTTATATATATATATATATAAGCCAATATTTTGTTGTGGTTTTTTCCCGAAAGGGTTTCCACATAAATATTGTCTTCCTCTTGTGTTGCATAATTTTTAGATCTTGTGAGATTATTGTTGTTCTAACTAATTTAAGTTTTGAATTATTAAAATTTTATCTTATACTCATTCACCCCCCCCCCCCCCTCTCTCAGTATAAGCATGTGTTTAACACCATCTTATGCCATGAAAGATTTCAATTCTCCATTTGCCCCCTTCAATCTATGTATCAATAGTATTTCAGGAAGTATGTTAGGAAGTTGAAATAAATGTGTTTTCAACTTAATCATTTAGGATTGGCTTGTCAATTCATAAGAACAACTTGAGGAAATAGTGTAGTCTTTTCTTAAACCAGAATTCGGCCCATTTATGGCGATTCTTGACATGAACATTTTAATAGATATCTTATTTGATTATTAAGAAGTTCAAGAAGTTTTGAAGCATGAATAAATTTGTAAGAAAAGAAAAGAGGTTATGTCAAGTGTGTGTTGAGCACCCAATCCTCTCTTTACTTACTCATCTCTTCAAATACCATCTCATTCACAATCATGAGGGGACTTAATCCTGATTGACTAATGCAGTGATTAGAAGAGAACCATAGGGAATTATCGTAGTTTTGAAAATGTAAGGGCGGGATTGGGACCAAGAAAGTAAACCAATTAATTATCTCGTATTGGGAATTGATCCCATTAAAAGATACAATGTGAACACAGACTCTCTTTAGAAAGAAGCAAGAAGAGAAATCTTGAGTTAGAGTTTGATTGACTTCATAAATTAAATAATTCTCTAATCATAGGGTGAAATGAGTAAATAGATTGGTGTTTAAACTCCTCGACCACTACTCTTCATATCTTACTAAAATTTTCAAAACCGATAATTCTTGTGAAAGTTGGGAATAAATGTATTAATAAAAAAAAGGTCCGTTTGGACGGACTTTACAGAGGTTTAGGATGCAAGATTGTAAAATTTGTTCATACTCCCTTTCTTGTTTGTCAAAAACAATCTCTTGGACAATATCCCAAGACACATAAGGAATTCTAGGACATAGCTCAGGTTCTCTACACAAGTGTGGTTGGAACCCTGATGTTTGCAATGGTCTGCAGGAGACCTGACATTGCACGTGTAATGGGAGTGGTGAGCAAATTTATGCCCAACCCAAGAAAATTGTACTGCTATGAAAAGGATCTTCAGTTATTTGTGTGGCACTTCAGATTATACAAGCTACTACCAAGGAAGGCATACAGAAAATAAATCTAGGAATTTACAATGCTTTGTAGAATTTGACTGTGTTGGAGATCTTGATTGTCACAGATCTATAAGCGTGTATGTGTTTAACTTGTTTGGAGGAGCAGTCAGCTGGATGAGCATAAGGCAGGCAGTTTTGCAATATCCACTACCAAGACTGAGTACATGGCAGCTACTCATCCCTGTAAGGAAGCAGGAGCTGTCAGCTAGATGAGCAAAAGGTGGGCAGTTTTGTGATATCCACTACCAAGACTGAGTAAATGGCAGCTGCTCATCCCTGTAAAGAAGCAATATGGTTATAAAGGCTATGTTCAATTGTTGGTTTCTTCAAGAGGGTTGTAAGAATAGACTGTGACAATCAAAGTGCAATTTGTCTAGCAAAGAATATTGTGTTTCAGTCTTGGTCGAAACATATTGATGTTTGATATCATTTTGCTGAAGAAATGATTGAAGAGGAAAAGATATTGTTAGATAAGGTACATAAATGGAAATATCACAGATTTATTGCCAAAGGCCGCAAGTATTGAGAAACAAAATTGGTTGTCCGCAGCTACTAAAAGCATGGACCAGTGGTTAACTATGCAACGTGTTCAACAAATAGGAGATTGTTGGAAATGTGTGAACTCTGCATAAAGTTAGTGGGGAACTGCAAGTGACCAGCCGCGAAGTGAAGTGCAAACGGTATTTCTATGAGCACGACGTTGAGTACTGTTGCAAAGTGAAGTGCACATAGTGTTGCATAGTTTTAAGTACTTCTACAACTGCAATTTTGAGTACTTATGTGAGTGCAAGGGCAAACTACAAAGTGAAGTGTAAACGGCGTTGCACTGTGTTGAGTACTTCTGCGAGCGCGGTGTTGAGTCCCTCTACAAGTGCAATGTTGAGTACTTCTACATGCGGACAGTTGTTGTGCAGGATGGTTGTGCACAGTTTGGTTGTACACAGTGTTATCATGTGCAGCAGTGTTGATTGCACAAGATGGTTGTTGCGCGGGATGGTTGTGTAGGATTGTTGTGCACAGTATTGTTGTGCAGTGGTGCCACGGGCTGCGAAGTGCTATGCTACAAGGAGCTGTGCAACAGGGTGATGCACCGTAAGTCCATCTCTAGCCATTAATGTAGACTTGTCTAGCTGTATCTGTCGACTAGAGAGTGAAGAAAATCCTAATGATGCTCTAACCTTGGGTTTGTGAGAAATGTTTTGCAATGATCTACTTGACCCACAAGTTGGGGAGGTTGGTCTTCCACTCTCTTGAGCGATTACGAATTAATGTACTCGTATACTTGCACACTCGTTAAGGGAAGAAGTGATGAGAAATACACAAAATGAAAAGTTACAGAACCTTTGATGTACAGTATTGTATTGTTAACAGTTGAGTTAATACAATATAAGGAAAGTTACTGTGCAGGTTTTTTTACCCCAAAGGATTTTTTAGGTGAAATTTTGAGTGCCGGTTTATGGCATTTTCTAGTGTGTTTCAATTTTAAGATTCGGTTAGCATTGCTTCTCTCGAATTTTGTTTATCACACCACCATTTTCCCAACAATCACATTGGTTTCAACTAGGGCTTTACTACTTTGGGTTTACCCTCGTGTATTTTCAGTGCTTTTGTTATTTTTATTAGATTAGCCTTTGATCTTGGGGTCCTTTTACCCTAGCACTTTCTAATGTAATTTGGCATATCCTTGACTCCCATTGACCAACTTTTGGTCATTTGTGGACATTCATATAATTTCATGTATGTGTATGTGTATGTGTATGTGTATGTGCACATAATTTGCATACTCGCCAAGTGTTCGGTGAGTTCAATTTTTTTGGCCCAACGAGTTTTTATGACTTTAACTCCCGACTAGCCCAAGACAAGTTTTGACGAATTTCAATTTAGAATTTGCGGTGAGTACTCATCGAATCCGACTCCTAAACTCACAAGACACTAATTGTACGCAAAAATGTGGTTTTGACACTCAATTTACGTTGAAAACACATTGCATTTGCTTCTTTTTAAGCCGACACACCCACACATTTTCATCAAACAACATTTGAGCATCCTTTGAGCGAATTAGAGGGAGTTTATAACGGGTATGTAAGGAATTTCGGATTTCCAAGTTAGTTCTTTTTTTCTTCTTTTTTCCAAGTATGTAAAATCTTTCTACATTGTTAATATCAAATTTCTAAAAATGATTTACAATTTTACATGCGTTCCATTCAATTCCAAAAAAAAAATTGGCGATTTACACTAGTTTTTTATAATTTATGAACGAAATTATTGATTTTCCCCTCTACATAGGGTTTATAATTTAGTATTTTTTTAAATGTGGTTTTTTTTGTATTCGACATTGAACATTCAACATGCTACAAGTAAGCATACAATGGCATCCATCTTCGCAGCAAGCTCAACATCAACAATTGGAGGTCATCCCACTAGAAGCCATGACACCACTTAAAAGTGTACCACATTTGGAATGTCCCAGGGTAGTGTGATTTGCACATTCTACTCAAAGAAATTTTTTCGAGGCATCAATCGCCTCAAGTACTACACCTGCATTCCTTGCCACGAGATCGAGTCGTGTCCCAACACCACGGAAGAGGCAAAACAAGAAATGTAGGCAGCATGTTGGATCAAAAGAAACTAAAGAGGGAAAAGACACAAGAAGTCATAGAAGCAACCCTTAATCCCGTCTCAGTAATGGGAACAAAGGTATATCTTTTTGTGCTCCATGCATACGAGGCATATCCACCTCATCTAATTCAAGTAAAGCCCAATCACAAGGTTGTTTTGCCTATAGACATACCCGGAGCACAACCTTCACTGTAAGGTACAAGACGGAACAGGAAGGTACACCTAGAAGAAAATAAGATGCGTGTGGATTTTTAGTATTACAACCACCTTCCCTTCAATGTGGCAAAGAGCCCATATTGGAACTATTTGGTGATGTCATTGGTAGTTGCAAGAAAGGGTACAAGATGCCATTTCCAAGAGACCTAAGAGGGAGGTTGCTCTAGAATGTTGTTGCAGATGCAAAGCCAATTTTGAAAGAACAAAAGAAACAATAACGAAAGTTCAAATGCACCATTCTTTCATATAGGTGGGCAAATGGAAGGAATCACGCCCTCATCAAATTTTTAGCGGCTTCAAATGGTGAGATGATTTGTTCGAAGTCAATTGATGTCGCTAACAAAATAAAGAATGCAGAAACTTTGAGCTTACTGTTGGAAGAGATTTCTTAGAGGTGGGCATTGAAACAGTTGTGCAAATTATCACTGACAATGTAGTTGTATGTGGCAATTGGAAGATTGTTTCGTGAGAGGCATTCATCACTCTTTTGGACCCCGTATGTGGCCTATTACCTTGACCTTATTTTTTAGGACATAGACAAAATTGATTGAGTGATACCGGTTGTAAAAGATGCCAGAAAAATCACAAAATACATTTATAGTCACCGTTGGGTTCTCAGTTTGATGAGAGCTCACACAGAGGGAAAAGATATCGTACGAGTGGGTTTCAAAAAGTTTGCAACTAACTTCCTCACATTGCAAAGTATTTACAGTTTATTGACACCGTTGAAACATATGTCTGTGAATCAAGCGTGGCTAGATTCAACATATTCAAATAAAGTTGATAGAGAGAGAACCACAAAGAGAGTGTTTGATGATACCTTTGCAAAGAAAGTTGCGTAGATCATCAAGGTAACTTCAAACTTCAATTTAAATTTCAAGTCGATTCCTTTATTTTTATTTATTTAAGTATTACTTTGATTGTAAGTTAATTTTAATTTGTATGTAGGTGTCGAATCCTTTGGTGAGGATTTCGCACTTGGTGGATGAAAAGCGAAACCCAATGGGATTCGTTTATGAGGTGATAGCTAAGGCCAAAAAGGCCATCCAAAACTATTACAAAGGGGATAGAAACAAATTTTATCTCATTTGGGAGATAATTGATCAGAGAGTTGATACCAACCCATTCATACAACAAGGTACTACCTCAACCCCAAGTTTTTCTTATTATATGGCTTCAAAGATGTTAATGGGGAGCTTATGAAGGGCCCCTCAACATGCATTGAGAAAACACCTGAGATTAAGGTGAGGGACCTCATTATTTCAAAGTTGCAAAATTACAAGCAAGCTAGAGGGAGACACTTTTCTTCACCTCTAGTTATCCAAGAGATATCCGCCCATACATCAAGTAACAAAAAATTGGAGTCGTTACTTATATCTTACAAGATACGAATTTAAAATTATTAATTACTTACAAACTTTTGAATCTCTTGTTTGCAAATTCTTGGTGAGAAGATTGGAGTTAAAATACCTCAAATTATCAAAAGTTACCCCTCGAAATTTTAGTTCAACCTTGTAACACTTATGGATCTGACCACAATTGGAGTTTCTTAACGTCATTCACACAAAGAAGCGCAATACATTGACTCAACAATGCCTCAATGACCTAGCTTTTGTGCAATACAACATTTGGTTACGTACAAAAAAGTTGGACACATCACAAGAGCCTAATGATTTGGATGAGATTGATCCTTCTATTAACTGGACTACATAGGATGAGGAGACCTCTTATTCATAAAAGACAAGATTTTCAATTTCAAGAGGCAAGCTATGGAGGGTCTAGGTATAACAAAAGCAAGAGAGGTTTGATTGGATGACATTATTGTAAATGATGTTGAACATGAGGCAAAAGAGTCTTTGCCATCGAGTACCATGGTGAAGCCGCAGTCGAGTGTGAGGACTAGACCCTCTCCCCAATTTTTCACTAGGAAGAATTGTATATTCTTGTAATTTGTAACTTGTGTGGTATACAGTTTATGATGATGATTTTCAATGACAATCATCATAAATTCATAATAGTTATCAGTTGGCTGTTATATTCACATGATGATGCAATTTTGTATTCTATTTGTATTCAGATCTAATAGGAAACATTTCCCCAACATTTTACAAACTCATTTGATATATGTTATAAATATAGTTTGCATAAAAAATTATGTTTTTTAAAAAAATTAAGTATTTTTAAGTTGTGAAACTTTTCCTCGAGTCCAGAAAAAGTTTGCCCTGTCAAGTCCGCGTATGCAAACCATACATGTAATAATGTACATATATGCATACGTGTACGTGTGTGTGTGTGTGTGTGTGTGTGTGTGTATTATAGCATGAATACTCAGGCAGGTATGTGCAGACATAAATTTTTAATGCAACCGCCTGTAATTATACCCACTAACACACAACCATACATAATTTGGCCATAAAGTTCGGAAATTGCCATTTGGATTCACAAAGCAGATATTATTTTAAGGTTAAAATAGACAAACATTCAAAGCAACCCACTTACTTGACAGAAGATGGTGTGACGATTGCAATCCAATCGCTTGCATGGGGTACGAGAACTCCACTGATTGTTATGTTCAACTCTTGCACGTCCTTCAATGGCCCTGGAGGATCCACAGATAGCTTCAAATAAGGATTGAAGTTCGGACAGCTCAGTAACTCTCTCCTTCCAATGGACCCAAATAAATTCTTCTTCGTAAACCCATGTTCATTCACATGTCCATTTCTTCCCTTGTACCAAACTTTGTCGCTGCCCCCATCTCTAATGCATTGAGAACCCACTACCAGAATGAGCATATATATAATTGATAAATTCATTGCTCTCAAAACCTTCTTCTGAGAATACCTATTTGCCCCCCTATACAACAATCTATTGTTGCTCTCATGTCTTGTGCTTTTGAAGCCCATTGCCAGCGTAAACATATATTCAATGTATATATCCGTTGTTTTCAAAATTTTGTTCTGAGAATACCCATTTAGTCCGATGTACTGGAATTTGTTGTTGCCCCCATCTGTTGTGCTATTGGAACCCAGTGTCATCATATATATGCTTATTACTATTAATCTTTTGTTCTGAGAAAACCCATTTGGTCCCCTCTACCACAATTTATTAACGAATCCATCTCTTGTGCATTTAGAACCCGAAAGCAAGAGGATATGTTCAAAATGTGTATATGCGTTGTTGAAGCAACCAAGATTTCCTTCTGAATATGTAGTATGATTGATTTGATGGGCCGAAAGACATACCAGAGAACATTGTAGAGTGAATAAAATAAACGGGAAACCTTGAGGCGGTGCAAGGTGGCACGGCAGAACAACGCAATTATACATGGCAATGTGGATTCCAACGGAAGGATGCAATTTGTGTCGGACCGATCACGGGTTGAATCCTGTTACAGTTTTTTGTTTTTTTAGACCTCTATCAGCTTTTTCTCTCTTTCTTTGTCCGGTTATCGATGTGATTAGTTATGGTCATGCACGGCTGGATTATTAGAATCACGGGCTCGTATTTATGCGTGTCCAAGGGAAGAATAATTTAATGAGCAACCTCATTTTGCCATTTGTTACGCCGAAAGGCGTCTTCAGTGGGAGAAAGCCCAACCCCCTCTGACAACCGATAAGATATCAACGTCCGTGATTTTTTTTGTCGGCGATGTACGATTTATCGTCTGTCGTACATCTGGCACTCAGCAATTGGAAACTTTCAATTGTTTTCGTCTGCGTTGTCCTGCTCGATGAGGCAATGGATGCAACTGGCATTTGACATCAATAAACAGCATCAGAAATGCATTGCATCACCTTCAAGATTGTCCTGTTATTCTCAGTAACGTACTGCTTAATAGCAAACCCCGCTTTACGTCCATTGCAGTACATAGTCCACACAGGAACAGAGAACAGCGACCCCTCCCGTGTATTCTCCTTATCACACTCCAGCGCAATCCGCAGGAGCCCGTATTGCATTTCCTTTGCAACAAGATATGTGGGCATGGCGAATTCCAGCAGTAGGAGATTCGGTCCCTACCAGTCTTCCTGAAAACAGAAGCTCACCCGCCCTTTGTTATAGCCGAAAATGGTGTCAGTCACAGTCGACCCAAGTGTAGATTCAGTGTCATGGTCGTCCATGGAAATCCCCTGCCACAGACTGACAACCACATCAGGGCACCATGAATTCCACAAGAGATTTCAACGATCTAGGCCAGCAGCGCACGTCTTTTTCGCAGTCCACATAGGTGGTTTTGTCTATGATTTGCATAGGGCATTCCATGGTATATGTTATTTGATTTAGAGGTATAGTTATTACTTTTGTAGTTGATGTTGATTAGGGGTGTGATTGTTTGTAAGTGTAGAAATATAGTGGGCCACTTAATTTTAAGGTTGTTTATACATTTCAAAGTTGTTATAAATTCGTACATGAATACATTTGATACTATTTTCAATGGTTAATTTATTTTATAGTTGATGTTGTATGTATTTAATTCAGGCTTTATTGTGTTAGTTGTGCATCAGTTGTTCGGTTGGTGTTTTGTTGGAAAAACATTTATTGTACAGTTGATAATGTGTGTGATTGAAAGTTGTAGTGTAGGAATTTAGTTGAAACATTACATTGAAAGGTTGTATGTGTACATTTAATTATGTTACAGATTCGTACATTTAAAGTTGCTTTTCATATTTGAAAACATCAAATAAATGAAGATATACGTACACATAATGAGACATGTATACATTTGTAGTATTTATATCATGAATGGTAGCCTTTAGTGGGCAATTTTAGTTTCAATAAACATGATTACATTTGATACCCCTTGAACGACAATGTCGCTTTGGATAGAAGAAGTGTTGAGTATAGTAGTAGTGGAGGTGTTATCAAAGCGGAGGGTAGTATTTACGATGGGTTGAGTGATAGTAGTCTTGCTTCCTCCTTTCTTCTTGTTCCGAGTGTTGGTACGTGCGCCATATTTGAGTATCTCTCGAATGAAAAAGCAGGTGAAATGCGCAGATTTGCAAGCGAGGGAACTCTGGAGAAAGTTGTGAATGTCAAATTCTTCCTTTCAGTGGTTCCAATGTCGATGGTTGCTCTGTGCAAAGTAAGTCCTTGTGACTTGTGGATAGTTAATCCCCGAGCCATTTTAATCGGCAATTGTCTTCGATTCCCTCTCGAAATAGGGGGTATGGGAATATGTAATGGGTTGGAGGGATCCCAATATGGGTCGTTGTATCTATCAAATTTTACAACAACAAATAAAGGTAATGTTGTTGGTTGCATTGATGTGTCGTAGACAATGTCGGTGATTGTTCCCTGTGGCATAATTCACGAGGCCTGCATCAACCCATAAATTTGTAATAAGCATGATTTTTTGTTGTTTGCACAACAGAACTTTGTGTTCCAACTGATCATCATCAGGATTTCCTGGTCCAATCCGCCTGTTACTTTTGAGCAATGGATTGGGCGATCGAAACGTTCAATGCCTTCAACATTTGTAGGTTGTGGGAGTCCACCAGATCATTTTTTGCAAACAAATGTGGTGCGTCTTTAAAAATGTTGAGCTCCTGCTGAGTTAGGTGTGTGTCTATGCGAGACATTAGGAGTTCCCAATCCTCAATTAGAGGGGTTGAATCTCACATGTGGAGCAGTAAATTCCAGAATGAAACTTATGCATTGGTTGTTCCTTGTTGTCGAAATATTGTTTGCAATGTAATGGAAGAATTAAATCCCTTCCAAAGGGTTGGCTCCGTAGGAATTACTTACATAAAGAGGACTGTCCAAAACCGACGGTAATTGGCCGAGGTCACCGAGGAGGATGACTGATCTGTTCCCAAATTCAGATGTTCTTGAGTGTGGGAAAGCTTCGCGGAGCCTACTGTCAATTTTTCTTAGAAACTTTGGCCTGATGAAACTCATTTCATCAATAAGAACATATTCTATATGTTTTAGCGACTCTTGAAAAGACGATAATGCACTACCTTCAAGGGGTTTCAGTTCTTTGATTGGAATACACAACTGCGTGGATTGTGGATGCAGAGATGTTGAATGCTGAAACACCGGTAGGGGAGAGCACAAGTAGAGGTGAGGGAGATGTGGTTGATGCTGTGAATGAATTCCAGATTTTATTTATCAGAAATGATTTTCCTGTGCCATTGTCGTTCCTTGAATTATCAATCTTAGTGGAAGTAGAAGGGTTTTGTTTGTTGAATGGTGTAGTATGGTATCAAGAGCTGTTTGTTGTTCTGGAGACAAAGGAAGTGTGGAAGATGGTGGTGTGGCCATGTATGTTGTTGTTAATTGTGTCTGCCTTCTCTCTCTCGATGAATGATGAACCAGTTATCTGCAAATCATGGGGAACGTCATGTATGGTCCAATTATTGTGTATGTCAAAATCTCTTTTCCCCAACATGTCAAGATTGTCTAGACCCGTGTTGTTTCCAGATGAAGTTGTGTGAAGACCTGCCATTCTTGCAATGGTTCTTATTGAATATTGCATTTAGGCCTCAGAGTCAGAACTAACATCTGTAGCAAGTCCTGTGCTTGCGGTAGTGCGTAGAACATGCCACGGTCTGTAGTTGTGCTTGAACATGTCCCAAGTGTCGTTGATGTCATGTGGGGTTGAGCCAAATTCGGATGCAATATTTCTGAAAGGCTTGTATAAAAGGAGTTCTGACCAACAGAAAAGGTCATATGATGTTGAATCTTGAGCTGGGACATCCACAAATCTCAGGTGGACCTGAACAATTGCTTATGTCGGTCGCTTTTTCCATTTATCACCTTTACGGTTCTTGTTGTAGCTCCAATCTTGAGCAACTTGAATAAGTGGTAGGTGTTCCATGGTTGTTGGACAAACTTTATATGCATCCAAGAAAGCGGTTGTTTGTTGTGCATCGACGTCACTTTCAATGATACGTCTCAGAATTTTTTTTCCAACATTTAATGATACAAATGGACGGTTGCACATAACAAGTGGCAATTTTTGCAACATGTGGCATGTTTCTTGTGCACTTATGTCATGTTCAACAACGCTTTCTATGAGCATTTTACGGATTGCAATATGTGCTGGAGAATCTGCATCTGCGTCTCTTGAAAATCTGGATAGCATTTGGTGATATGTTTTTTAACGTTGCTCATGCTTTCGAAGCATATTTTGCAATATAATTAAGAACGCATGGCAGGAAAGTACCGGTTGGCAATCGACATTTTCTCTCCATATGTATATCATTGTTCGATTGTGGATGTTCAATCTGTCATCGTTTCTAGAAGGGAGGTACTTAATTTTCCCATCACTTTCAATGTGCAAGGAAGAAGTAGGTTGCGTGGCCTAGGGGGTGTTGTATCTGCATTGCAGTTGTGACTGCTTTCTACGCAGGCATGTCTGCTCTGAACATTTAGTGTAGCGCTAAACATGATTAAGCAGTTCTTCAAGGTCTACATGTGGGGTGGTGGATAGAATTTGTGTTGTATCTAGCAAGCAAGGGTAGTCTAGGAATGACCTGCGAACAAAATCCAAGCGGTTGCAAGCCGGGCGGGGGTTCTAGGTAGACACAAACTTATCAAAGTATTGTTTTGTCGCCTCAATAACTGTTGTATCGTCCCAGTCCATTTTGTCAACTTTTGGTGCATTCTCGAGCCACAATAAACCGTGGACATGTGCGGAGCCTCTATGTTACCATTCATACCTGTGAGATGAGGGAACATAAATACTAGATATGTAGTTTGGAAAAAACTTTGAAATAAGTAGATTTGATTACATGTACCAAAAGTCTACTGCTCCAAGTTCCTTCTGCAATATTTCTTCATGAAATATTGTGAATCTGTGATGCAGGTATGTTGATACTCGATGAGGGTTAGAGACAATGTTAAGTGTTCTCCAATGTTGTATGGCTCGAGGATCTGTTGGGCATTCACCAGGTATAATATTGTGGAGATCTGGCCATTTAGTGTTTGCAGCACTTAGAGTGAAGAATAAGGTTGGTGTCCCCAATTGTTCCACCATATCTGAAAGCTCGCTTCTACTTTTTGCCCAGAATGAACTTGTCCCTCGAAGGCTTGATCCAAAGCGCATTAAGTTGTCTGGGAGGTTGTCTTTGGGGCATTCTAGTAGTTGTCTTCGCAGCTCTCTAATTGTCGGAGGGATTCCAGATTCGAGTTTTGTTTCATAAAAACTGCTGCTGTGGACTGGCTTTTGTGCCGCATTATGAGGTTTAGAAGGAAGTAACGAAATCTTGGGTGGGAACCAAAGCACTATCATGGTAACGCATCAAATGAAGAGCGTATTAATGCATTGGAACTTCTTTAATGCGGGGTTGTTGCCACATTGCTTTTCTTGTCGGAAATAAAGTTGGGAAAGCCATTGAGAACATGCCTTCCGTATTGTAATCATTTATTGACGAAAGCCCAAGCTCTGGCCATGGCATGGTAAATGGAGTGTTACCATCATGGTTGAGCAAGAACCGTTCGATTTCCTCTTCTTCTGTTCATGTATTGTGAGGTGTTGACACGAAAGACGATGAGTGTTCATATGTTTCACCAAAGTGGGTGGGAACACCAATACCATGAGTTGTAGAGCAAGTTTGCATTTGGGGTAGTTCCATTGTGGCTGTGTTGAGAGAGGAGGGAACATTTGATGACTCAGATGGTAGTGAGGAAAGGGTGTCATCGTCGATTAAGACATCTTTGTAATAGGGATTGTGTTGGATTTTATATTGCAAGGTTGCACAAACACGAGATCTACTGAGGTAGAAATCATAATTTTTTAAATTAGATCCTTCCCTTTGTATGAGAACTATGTCCAAATCTCCAAGGCGGTGGGGTAGGGTCTTTGCTATTGAAGAAATGTTTTGCGGGAAACTTATGGTGTGTCCTGAGTATTTGTATTGCCCGCCACGTACTTGGGCGACTTGCATGAATGGATTAACTCGTGTGATAAGCATCTCCTCAATTTGGGTTAGCAAGAATGGTAGGCTATTTTTCAGGGTCCATGTTGTTCCATGAAGAGAAGCGGTGGCCTTGTTTTTCACTTTTGCATCTGTTACAGGAGGGAAAGCCTTCAAAGGAAATTGTTTTAATTCCTGGGTAATTTTCCAAGCAGATTGAGCAAGTTTGGATGTTCGCCAGCAAATCTATTCTTTTGCGAAACTGACGTTGGGCTTCAATAGTCAGCATCGAGGGCGGGAATATGGGAAATCTCGGTGTATTGGAAGGGGTGGGGTGTTCTGTTTGAGTCGTTTGTGGATTGCAAGGTGGAAAACATTTAGAAGGAGAGGAGAAACTATTTGTATATGTGTGATGAACCGAAGAAAGGTTGGTACTTGAGACAGTTTCATGTGGCATCCCAGATATTTGGGGAAAAGTGACAGTTGTTAGCAAAGATGGGTTCGTATACGGAAGGAAGTGGTATGCTCTTGAAAGTTTGTTTCCATGGAAGTTACATGCAGAATGTTGGTTGGCAATTCTTTAGTAGTTGTATTTGATGGCAAGATTGGAATGTCAGGGGATCGTAGGTTGTTGGTCGTTGTAAGTTGAAAGATATTAGAGATTTTCGTTGTTATATCCTCTAATTTACGACGTCGTTGCTCAGCAGTTATGTGTACTTTATTTTTTGCGTAGTTCTTTCTTCGTTGGGATCATTTTGCAGGAGTCGACATGATTGCGAAGTCACGGGATTATGGAGTACCCCCTGTTGGATAAAGATCATGCAGGTTAGCAAGGAACGATACATAGTTTGATGACATACAAATGCATAAATAAGTTAAAATATAAAACTAAATTCAATTACAATGCATGTGGAGCTCCAATGGGAAATACGCATAAGAGGTAACAATTTGAGTATCGAGAAACTGCATTTTTTCTTAAGGAAAAGAGTATTAGATATATAAAAACATACAATGTGTTCACATAGTACACAAGGATGTAAATACGTACATATCAAAAGTGCATGTATTTTATATTTATTTTCTTAAAAGTACTAACAATCCACATAGTAGCAGGAGACAATAGTATGTCAGTGTATAAGGGAATACAACAGTTTTCTTTTGAAGCAGGGAAAAAAGTGAAACATAGATATGAAATAAGAAACATAGTGGTGATAGTTCAAAGTATAGAATGGGATGGGTGAGGGTGTAATGTTTGAAGTGACGGGTGGGTTGGAAATCCTTGCGTAAAAGTTATGGAGGAGTTGCACTATTTTTCGTTTTCTTTGAGGTAAGGATGACACATTTCAATTTGTTGTTTCCACAATATGTCTCTTTTTTTCAGTGAAAGTGTGAAGCAATATTCATTGCCGATGACATTACTTATAATTTCACTAGTCACATCTTCGTCTATAGACAATATATGGAGGTCGCTAGCTGCAACACCCATGATTAACTCAGTTGTCTCATTAAAAGCGGTAGCTGATTGAAGTTCTCCTGTTGGGTCCTTTAGATCGATCCTCAATGCATATCTATAATCATAGTTTTGAACTTGTCTGTTGTAACTCGAACAAAAATGAATGCTTTCTAGCAATAAATTTTTAAGGATGCACCACATTTGTTTTAAAAAATGATCAAGTCGACTCCCACAACCTATAAATGTTGAAGGCATTGAAATTTCGATCGCCCAATCCATTGCTGAAAGTAACAGGCGAACTGGACCAAGAAATCCTGATGATGATCAGTTGGAACAAAAAGTTCTGTTGTGCAAACAACAAAAAATCATGCTTATTGCAAATCTATGGGTTGACGCAGGCCTCGTGAATGGTGCCACTTGGACTATCCATTTCTATTGGAACCACTGAAAGGCAGGGTCTGACATTCACAACTTTCTCCAGAGTTCCCTCACTTGCAAATCTGTGTATTTCACCTACTTTTTCATTCGAGAGATCTAATAAACACTTATTCTATCCAACAACATTATGATATGAAACCTAGAAATAAATGTACACATACAAAATTTCAATCTAATGTTTCAACTCAATTCCTTACAAGTCCAACAAAACACCAACCGAACAACCGATGCACAACTAACACAATAAACCCGAATAAAATCTTGTCTATTGAAAAGGGTTAACAAGTTTGAAAAGTAGAAACAGTGGCTATTACGAAATCAATCCTCATCTACTCCTAATTATACCTTCCCATATCGCTCACATTCTATCCCCATTGAATTACCGTCGAAAGGGCCTGTGTGGCTTCACGAAACGTATCCACCATCAAGGGACGGTTCTCCTCCCCTGCCACCTGGCAACGTCCATTAACCATTAATATACTAATATTCATCTTCTGAAGGAGGGCCACTTAATTTTTGCATGCCATTCGAAGATTTGCATCCTTGGTTGCAAGTTATATAGAAGATTGGAATGCCAAATGCGGACACTTATTCTAACCAGAGAAAGAATGTAACATGCATCAAAGCGACTATGCAACATATTGATAAAAACATCCCCTCTTTTTAATGTAGTATTAAAATAACATGATTGGGGAATGGATTCAGTGTATAGCAACAAATGAAGTAGAAACAAACTTCTATTAAAAGTGGGATCATTTTGATGTTACAAGTTCCAACTTCTATTTTGGTTAACACAATAAACCCAAATAAAATACATCACTCATTTAGAATGTGGAAATGTAAGTTTTACTAATGTTCCCAAAGAATATTTAGGCTTTCTATCTACCATAAGATGTTTTTCTAATCTAATCTTCAACAACTTAAGAGTCTCCTGTCTCGGCCACATATTTTTTTGATCGACAGCGAAGTAAATATAATAAAATTCCTGCAAAATTGTACTATTTGCAAAACATTCCATCAATAAAATGAATAAATACTGACATGATGATAAAATTCAACTTCTACAACTTTTAATACCAGTAAAGAGAGAATACAAGGTTTAAGAGCTGATATGGTATCATAGGCGAGCTCTGGTCTTTTCAACCTTTCCAAGTTTCCAATGGAAGTTGGCACGCTTGACAACAGGGGACTGCCAATTCTCAGAGTTTCAAACTTACCCAATCGACAACAGGCAATACAAGAAAGTTGATTATCCAGCTAAATATTTGAACTCTACAGTTTCTTGTGGGTGGCTGCACATATTAATCTCACCTGAGATTTTATTTTGAATTTCCAAAATCTAAGCTGCATCTTGAAGCCGATATGGTTAGTGTATATATGCAATTTCTCGTCCCATATCACGAAGGTGATCGTGCATCCTTATCCATCCTTATCGTGTAAGTTACGCTCAGCCGTTGAGAAGAGTTTCCCAACTATGGAAGATAGTGCTGACGAGTTTGTGTTTAACATTAAATCCGCAATGGTTAAAGAAAACATCATAAGGAGCCTTATTTAGCGACGGCGGAGGCGAAACAGACAAAGACGGCACCCCTGTAGAATCCGAGCCCAAACTCAATTGCTACGCAATACAATTCCCATTCCCATTATTGTTATTACTATTGTTATTGGTATTACTGTTTTGTCTCTGATGCAGATGGTGGAAGCCATGGTGGTTTTGTCGATTCTCCTCCTAGTATGATCTGTGGCTCTGTTGGTGCTGCTGGGATTCGATCTAGTGCCGCTGAAAAGCTTCGTGAAACTGTTGCTGCTGTTGCTGATACTGTAGATGCATCTCCGGAGGCATTTCCTATGCTAGGCTAAGCATATGCCCGTGTCCAACCATGAACTGCTGCGACTCCGCAAGCCCATACTGTTCTCCTATCTGCATCTTCCTACCCCAACTTAAAAAAAAAAACCCAAATTTTTATTACTAAATCCGATCAAACGTGCATGTGCCTACAAATGCGAACATAAGTAATTTAGTCTAAACCATTTTCATATAATCTCCGAGCAGCTGTAGTTTACTAAACACGAAAAGGGAATGAAGAAACTACGTGCGACAGTATCACACAGAAAAATATAGGCAAACGAACGTCAAATTTAATAACGATGAAAAACGTCTAAACGACCGTCAAATTTAGCACAATCGCAGAAACGTCCGGAAGTGCCTTTCCCATAGGGAGAACGCCTTCGGGGTAATAATGCTCTACATTTTTTTTAATTCTTTATTTATTCAATATATATATATAATAAATTATATTTGTATATATTTATATAATAACATAAATAATATTTTGTATATTGTATTTTGAATATTTTTGTTAATGATACTTTTTTCATGTTTTTATTAAGCTCAATTTATTATCCTTAAAGATGTTTTCACAGGTGGAAGCCTCCTCCCCCCTCAGACAACTAACAGAGACATGAACGATTACAATTTATTTGGTTGACGAAACACTGACATTTATTGGTCATACACGTGGCGCACAGTGGTTGGAGATTTCCTGTCACATGTCAAATGACCAAAACTATTGTGAGGTTGTTAACATTCTACTCTTCCAATGTGGACTTTGTATCTTTGAAATTGAACGCGTCAACTAACGGACGAGAAGAATGGTTGCCGAGCAGCTTCGGATTGTCGTATGATAGACAATCGTCCATCTGTGTCAGGATCGATGTCAGAATATTCGTTAGGGAGTCACCCTCCAGTTCTTAATTCCTTGTGTTGAGATCCCACATGCGAAAAATTGAATCCATCTCTGAAGCAGAAGAAAGGATTTCACTGTCTTCTATGTCGCAGGTTCGAATCTTGTCATCATGAGGGTTTGGCATTGACATATTGATAGATTCCGAGGTGAAATCTGGGAAGAGCATGCAAGAGTCGATCCACGCTTTGTCTTCCATGGCAAGGAAAGTGCATTGGAAAAGACTTGCACCCTCATCGTCTAGGGCCATAAGAGCCACCAAATCCTTTTCAGTGTAGTGGACGAGGCTCAATTCCCAGTCTTATTGGGCTAGTATAGTGGATCCAAAGCCACGGTAATTACTAATTACGGAATAAGATGAATTGATATTATAATTGGTGAACTAGCTAAGAAAGAATGATTTTTCTAAAACAATTTAGGGATTTGTTAAATATTTTTTGGGAACTCATATTATCATCATTCAATATGAAATTGCCATGTATTTTATCTTGAGCTAACTTGCACTCACGAGAAAAGTTATTACGGTCGGAAGCCTGCTCCATTTATGACAACTGATATAGACGTCAACGCTTCTCATGTATTTGGTCGACTAAGCATGGACATTCATTTGCCGTACACGGGGATCACAGTGGTTGGAGAGTGACTGTCACATGTCAGATGAATAAACCTTGTTTACGTTGAAGTTATATCGTCAACATTGTTTACTTCAACTTCTTCCGTCCACCTGATTTGCTTCTATTAGTCGTTAACATCATAATGCTAACTAGAAATATCAAAATGCTTTGTTGCGTGTTTCAATTTCTTTTCCCGTTCAACAATATTTTACTTCCGGCGTTAACATCGCACACCTCACGGGGATGAGCCATGTGGTGAACTAGTGGGGCACTTAGCCTGTAGAACCCAACAACCCTAGTTCAAACCTAGCCCCCAGGATTTCATATCTTGATTTACCTGCGTCATGTGGAGTGGGGCATTTGCATGTCACCTTGGGGGTTGGGGATGACCTATGGTGAACTGGTGGGGTGCTTAGCCTGTAGAGCCAACAATCCAAGTTCAAACCCAGCCTCTTCGATTAAATTTCAAGGTAACGAGAGGGAAGGGGAAAATGGAGCGGGAGCTAATTTCAAATTCTGACGGTTGTAACAGCTAATTCCTCCCTGGTTGCTCCAATGGTGATCAAGGTAGGTAATCAGGGCGTGGTCTTCCGCCTGAACTACTCAGACGTCTGGGCCCCAGGGTGAGTGCGCCGGAAACCTTCTCGGTTAGGAGATCACTAGAAGAAGACAAGATCAAAGAGAAACTTTTTCCAGAAGAATATGTGTTGGTTTCTCTCGATGAAAAGGATGGTCTTTCTGCTCAGCTCAAACTCCTCAGATCAAGGGTGATTTTTGCCAAAATTCGTGGGTCGTTGTTCATCTTCTAACAGGATTCGAAGTTGGTGCAACACCCAATGGGGTAGTGGTCTGAGAGTTCGTTTCCAGGCCAAAGGTTTCTTCCAATTTATTTTCAGAAGTGAAGCTCAGAGAGGATGACACTTATAGCCAAAAAAGATAGTTTATATCTCGACTCGGGCGTCCATACTAGAGCTTGGAGCGCCAACTTTAATCCGGAGTAGGTGGCGATTGAGGAGATTCAGATTTGGGCTAGATTATACGCCATTGCCCTATGAATACTGGAATCCTAAAATCCTCTCCAAAATATGTTCTAGTTTGGGTAGAGTAATTCACATTGACCTTGTTACTCTTGAAGGTTCCCTCTTCAGCCTTCGCTCGAATCTATGTTTCTATCAGATATGTCCTAAAAATTTCAAGGACTTCATTGTTATATCCTCGACTTCAGGAAAATGCGTTCAAAGGGTTGATTACGAAAGGATCTCTGTCAGTTGCCAACTTTAGATGCAAACAAAAAGGTCACTTCCCAAAGGTTGGCAAGATTGAGTCTTATCCCGATTCATGATTTTTGGAGCTAGATTGATACGCCATGCTCCTATGAAAATACCTAGAATCCTAAATCCTCTCCAAAATATGTTCAAGAAAAATAGTTGGAAGAGCCTTGTAAGTAATCTCGCATCCGACCCCTTGTTACTCTTGTCCCAGGTACCATCTCCTTGGTTAAGGAAACAACGTCGGTCGTACTTGAATCTACTCGTATCCTAGCCTTATTTCAAGAAGGTATGGCATGTTCTCAAATTCTAGGTTTGGAGCAAGGACTTCAGCTTGTAATTTCTTCTTGTATCTTCCAACTGATATATCACACACACCATTGATAGCACACATTCACATATTGAACATAGATATGAATCAACATCTTCTGATTATATTAACTTACAGTAATGCAATACATTCATAATGGATACATATTGTTTACTACAGACTTCTAGGTATAATGCAATTTACTCTCTTACAGTCTATATCTTTGCCCATAGCTATGCACTGCATTATATAGGAGCTGTACACTAACAACTCACATGACAAGTCTCGGTCTTATATGCAACCTCTCAACAATTTCCTTGGTTACCTATGAAACTAATTCTCCTGAATCTGTTTCAACTAATTAACAATACTAATAATGGAAGAATTCCATATTGTTTTATTATCTAATTTGGCTTACTTAATCCCCTAATTTCTCGATATAGTAAATACTATTCACCCTATGTAATATTACATTCACTGGGTAATGGTGGCATCCAGGATTCTACTCATATTCCTAACATCTAATGTTCGCACTAGACAATATCTCTAACATGGCCATCAGGGCATGGTCGCCAATGCTGAATCCTTGGAGTAATGGGTTTGCGATCTGAGAGGCAGAGGCAGCTCTTCAGCTTGACGTAGCGGGGGAGGATGCAAGCGCGTTTGCAGATTCGGAACAAGTTCCTAGGGGTGATAAGATCTGCTCATGGAGCTCTATACTTCCCACCCCTGCCATTCTTACGCACTGATTTTGGCCCTAAGAATCCTCCAGGTAGGCCCTCCAAAGAACAACTCTCCAAACGGGAGATTGCAGCTGGTAAAAAAACAACAAATAGGTTATTTCTTTCTGTCTTCACAGTAGGAGAGGCGAGTTCTCTCTGAAGAAATGATGAAAATCATCTCTTGGAATGTTAGGGGTCTAAACGCCCCTAACAAACAGCGTCTTCTCAGTCGCTATGTCTTAGAACAGGATGTGGATCTTTGTTTAATACAAGAAACCAAAATGTCCAAAGATGAATGCCTTTCTGGTTGGTTGCGTAGATGGAAAGGCTGGAGTGGTGCTTTTGTCAATTCTGAAGGTGCGTCTGGTGGTTTGGGTTTCATTTGGAAGGTTAGTAAAATTTCCGTCGACCCTCTTTCAGAATGTTCAAGTTTTCAGTGATGTAAGGTTCATGTTAAGCACACAGATGAATCGTTCCTTCTCTATAATGTTTATGGTCCGAATAATCCAATCAAGAAGCGAGAAATATGGTCAAGGTTGGCAGGAGATATTAGGTCTTTTGCTAGTGAAAAAATTATTCTGGCTGGGGATTTTAATGCCACTCTCTCCGATATAGATAAGTGTCATGGGATTCGTTGGCAGCTCCACGTTCTCAGTTGGACTTCATCACATTCGTAGAGGACTTTGGCCTAAAGGATGTTGAGCCAAAGTGGGGTTGGCTTTCATGGACTAATAGAATAGACGCTTGGGTTTTCGAGAAAATGGTGGTCAAATTAGACCGTTTCTTGGTTTCTAATGACTGGCTTCAGCATAATTTTCTCATTGAAAGCGAAGTTATTCCCCTATCCGGCTCAGACCATTTTCCCATTTCTCTCAGTATTCAGTTTGACCTTCCACTGCACAGTATCCTTTCAAATTTGAACTAATGTGGATGCAAGACCCCAATTTGTCAGATTTGATCAGAAGCTGGTGGGCTCCCTTTCAGTGTGACAGGTACCAAAATGTACATTCTTACTAAAAGACTTTCTTTGCTAAAGGAGCAGCTGCTAGCATGGAACGCCTCTTCCTTCAAAAATATCTTTCTAGAGTAAAGAAGAGTGGAAAATGAGATCCGAGCTTTAAATGAATTCGTTTTTCGGGAAGGCATGGGTCAAGTGGAATTCCGGAAAGAAAAAGCGCTTCTCGGTGAATTGGGAGATCTTCTCCTAAAAGAAGAAACATATTGGAGACAAAAATCAAGAGAGATTTGGTTGAAAGGAGATAAGAACACCAAGTTTTTCCATTCGTCGGTCAAGGCTAGAAGAAATCAGAACTACGTTTCATCTCTCAAAATGGAAGATTGCTCGTGGATCTCTTCACAAGCTCCTATTAAAGAAGTTGTCTTTTTTTCAAAAGTTGTTGAATGATGATAATAGCTCCTCTTGCCTTTCAGCAACCTTTTTTGGAACAAATTCAAAAAATAGTGTTTGAAGAGGATAATGGCAAATTACTTTCCCCTTTCTCTAAAGAAGAAATTCGATCTATTGTTTTTTCTATGGAAAGAGACAAAGCCCCTAGTCCTAATGGTTTCCCTGCATCCTTCTTTCAAGATTTTTGGAATGAAATCAATGAAGATGTATGGCTTGCAGTTGAAGAATCCCGAAGATCTTGGAAGAATTTAGGAGAAATGAATCATACCTTCATTTATATGTTCCCTAAAAGGAATCTTGCCGAAAAGCTTTATGAATATCATCTGACTTCTCTCTGCTACTCTACTTACAAAATTATTTCAAAAGCTATTGCTTTTAGACTTAGTCCTCTTTTGGATAGTTTGATCGCTCAAGAACAAAGCAGCTTCATCTCAGGAAGGTCTATCTCTAATGGTATCATCATTTCACACGAGATTATCCACTCTCTGAACTCGTCCTCCAGACTAGGTATGATGATCAAACTGGATTTCAGCAAAGCCTACGATCATATCAATTGGAGATTCCTTCTCAAATCTCTTCAGAAAATGGGCTTCAGCGACCAATTTTGTAATTGGATTTTCAATTGTGTTTCCTCCGCTCATTTCTCCATCCTGGTTAATGGTTCGACAGAAGGCTTCTTCTCCAACAAATGGGGTTTAAGACAAGGCGGTGCTTTGTCCTCCTTTCTCTTCATTCTTATCGCTGAGGCTTTGAGCAGAGCCATCAAATCAGCAATTGCACAAGGTTCCTTATCTAGTATTATAATGACAGCAAATCTCCCCCCACTTTCCCATCAGTAGTTTGCAGACGACACCTTTCTTTTTGGTACCGCTTCTGTCTCGGAGGCTCGGGTTATTGATAGCATCCTCGATTCCTACTCCAAAGCTGCAGGTCAAGTAATTAACTTTCACAAATCAGTAATTTTTTTCTTTAACGTTTCTCTTCGCTTGGAGCGGAGAATTAGGGTGATTCTGGGTTTTGAGCTTGGTTGTCTCCCACATAAATATCTTGGTATGTGCTTATTCTCTGGGCTGGCAGAGTCTCTCTTTGGGACGATTTGCTTCGTTCTCTCTCACTGAGATTGTAATCGTGGAAAGGGAAGTGGCTTTCTTTAGCCGACCATGCTCTTCTCATCAGAATGGTCCTTTGTGCCCTCCCCATTTACATGCTCTCGGTTTTGCACATTCCCAAATCCGTCCTTGGAAAGTGTGAGAAAATTGTCAGATCCTTTCTCTGGCAGGGCAATAATGAAGAGAGGAAATTTCACTTGGTAAAGTGGGATGATGTCAAGCTCCCCAAATATTTGGGTGGATTGGGTATTACATATTTGGCTCTGCAAAATATTGCTCTTGGTGCTAAATTAGTTTGGAGTTTCATCTCCGATCCCCATAGGTTGGTCTTCCAAGTTCTCTCGCACAAATATCTTGAAGCTGGTCGTCTTGAGCTTCTGCTCTCCAGTGAAGATCTTCCAAAAGGTTCGCACATTTGGAATTTTCTTTGTAAATGCAGGCATCTCATTGCAGACCAAATTTCTTGGCAAATCAACAATGGCCTAAGAGCTGATTTTTGGGAGGATAGTTGGGGCGGGCTTGAGCCACTTATTTTAAATCCAAATCTTAATCGTGTCATGAATATCTCTCAAGGCAGTCTGGGGTAGCAAGGTGGCTGACTATGGGACTCCAGACTCAGATGGCTCTCCTTCTTTGTTATGGAAGGATATCTCTCCTTTGGGTGTGATTGAGCAAGAAGTATCTTTTTACAGAGAAGCCTTCTCTTCTAGAAAAGTCAATTACAAGGTACAAGAGGACCATCTTCTATGGTTAGGCTATCCCTCAGGTTCATACACCGTCAAAGCGGGTTATTCAAATCTCATCACTATGTCTGGGAAAAGGGGTTCCCAGCTGGACTGGCTACTGGCATTCCAAGCTCCTTCCAAAAGTGGTTGTTTTTGGTTGGCTTGTTGTTAAAAGAAAACTCCTTACGCAACTCCATACAAGATCGTGGGGCTATGTCGGCCCATCTAAATGTGTCCTTTTTGATAATGCCAAAGAAGATATTGAGCATGTTCTCTTCTACCCTTTTGCGGTTCATGGGTGGAATTGTTTAATTGGCAAGTTGGGCTTAGCCTGGGCTCCTTGTAGCAACATTACGGCAACTCTAAAAGCTTGGTTGAAGATGGGAGGTAAGAGTTCTCTTAGCTCCATTTGGTCCATTATGCCCTTCCTTTTGATTTGGCACATCTGGTGGGAGCAATCTCTGCATTTTCAGAGAGAAAGGTCTCGAGCTTTCATGTCTTCTCCAATAAAATGGAAATTGTAATTTTGGAAAACGTCAGCATCCACAATCTCAACAATCCAAACTTCACCTCTCGTGATGTTGAAATCGGGAAAACATGTTCTCTCATCAAAATTCCTAATCCTGGCTCAATTTTCTGACATAGTCCTATCTCATATTGAAAAAATTCTTAGAAGAAAAAATATGAGATGGAAGCCTCATCCTCCAGGATTTTGCAAACTTAATTTTGATGGGGCCTTTAGAGGATGTCCGGGTAAATATGGGACTAGTTGTCTGGTGAGAAATGAGAATGGCGATCTTCTCATAGTTGGGTCCTTCCCACTTAAAGAGGGCACCTATAACTTAGCTGAAGCTCAAGCCCTTCTCGAAGGAGTCAAACTTGTCGTTCTCCATGGGTGTGACTCTATTCAGGTTAAAGGGGACTCACAAATCGTTGTCCATGCTATAGTTAAGGGGTAAGCCCTTTCTTGACACTTAAATTTTTATATCTTTAATATCCTCTTTTGGCTAGGCAAACTCAGAAAGTGGAACATCAATCACACGTATCGCAAGGCCAACAGTGCCACCGATTTCCTTACAAACTTTGTAATTGATTTCCCGGACATCGTCAAAAACATCTAGCAATTTGAAATATTGGATTGGATTTTCTGAGATCATCTCATACGAAGGAAAGGCAGGCATGCATCAGCTAACTTGATGGTAATCCGTGTGTCTCGGCCTTTTATTCTGTCGTTGGCCTTTTCTCCTTCACTTTCCTTCTTGGGTTGCCTGGTTCATTTTCTTATGGCTTTTTTGGGCTTCTCGTTTCTTTCTCTCTGTGGTGAACAACCAAAGTTGGCTCTCACTATTGCTATAGATCGATATCACCTTTCGAAGGTTTTTTAGGTACTTGTCTACAAAGGAAGCAAAAGCCATAGAAAATATTTTGGGTGAATCTTACTTGTATAATTCAAGCAGAGTCCAAGCAAATTCTGATATTACAGCTACCTTTGTCTCTTTTTACCTTCTTATTCATCTCGTTCCTTCTGATGTTGAGTTCGTGGCAGTTGATCTCATTTATTTGGTTTACTACGGTGGTCTTCATGATGAATTAGTGGATTTTCAATTACATGATCCCCTTCTGTGGATTGAGGAAGTTAATGATTTACACGGGGGGGTCACGTAGTAAAACTATTATATAGCACGTGCGTTCGGAGGGTATTAAAGAATACCCTTGATTTTAATTTTTACCTCTACTTACTCAATTGATAATACCCCCTCCCGTTATATTATTAAAATGAAAATACCCCCTATTTTTTCCATGTACCCCACTTACCCATTTTTCCATTGCAATTTTATTTACCCCTTTTTATTTCTACCTGTATATGTCAAATAGAATATATATCATATTTCTCACTCAAATATTATTTTCTTAATACAACTTCACTATAAATAGTGGGTTTGAATACATTCAAAACCTATTACCAGTTATTTTAATGTTATTCTTTAATAATTTATAGTTCTTTAATAATATCAAGTTCCGCCAAGAATTTATCCATTGCTATAGACAAAATGAACTAGTTCATATCCACTTAATATCATAACAAGTTGACGTGACATGCCCAAAAAAAGAATCTTGAGATTCCAAAAAAGTAAGCTTAATGCTCTTTTTATTAGTTTAGAATATTTAAAAATTACTCTAAATTTACATTAATATTATACAAGTATGCATGTGTTGTGGGCGAACATCTTGAAAATGTACTGAGTTATCTATATCCATTTCAAAATTCAACCATCATTTACAAGTCTTGGAGTCTCATCTCCCTAAGTTTCCACAACACACCAATACTAAGAATAAAAACAAAAAAAATTCTCAGTCACCATTTGTAAAACCGTAACACTTTGATACGATGAAAATAACACCTCTTTAACCTTGATTAAACCTACCTTGCACCATTTTCTATGTTCTTGTGTATGGACTAATACTAGCACCCTTTGCTTGTGTCTAATCTATCATTTGGCCCTGAGATTACTTGTACTAAATTTTATTTGCAAGATGAAGATGTGTTATTTTTAACTTTTATAGTAGTACAAAAAATTACATTCTAAGTTGAATCCCAACACATTTGTCTTGAGTTAATTGATAGACTGTTTATATTTGGTTAGTGCAATTTCCTAATGAGGAATTGAAATTCATCAAACAGTGAATGGGGGTTCAAATCCTTCAATCATTTAAGCAATCATGGTTTACCATCTAAAAATGTAATATATAAACAAACTGTCTTTTATATAAATAACAAAATGTGATTCCATAGTATCCAAATAATTATGGATATGCACAGAAGGAGCTTGTAAAAAAAGATCAACAAAATTTTAATCAAATGCAATTGTAGATGTAAATCCCGATGCATCATTGTTTGCTAGCATCATAAAAGATTGTACAAAACTTGGAGCGTTGGTATAAAATCAAAATGTACATTAAAAAAATTGAGTGCAATTTTTTTCCAAATGTTATGGTTCTGGCCGAAAACCCTCATAGGCGCATATGCAAACTAGGTAGATTAAACAAGGCACATCTTGTTGACAAAATGAGTTATACACGTGACATCATAGAATGCAATGATTGCAGGATATAAAATTCATGACTATTGCAATAATGTCATTAAACTCTCAACGAGCACCGTCTTCATTATTATCCAAACCTTTCACTCCACATGTGTCAAAAAATATAAAATTAATATTAGTGTTACAAATGAATCAATATAAATGAAAATGTATAAAGATTTTTAAATAATATTTAAAACAGAAATTAAAAGAATGAGAGTTAGAAGATAAAGACATCAAAAATAGATGACTTATGTATGTGCAAAATTACGTCAATTGATATCAGCATTTAATCATGATATTATAATGAGGGATAACATTATGAAGGGACCAAAACATTCCTCAAATCTACTCCTTGTGACCTTGAGGATGGGGGTATGAGACTCAAGCGTATCAGAGGCAAACAAGGAGAATTAAGAATCCTTCTACAAAAGTTGCAAACAGAGGTTGTCACCAACAGTGCACCAAAATGAAGCCCGCTAAGCAACAACCTACTAATGTTGAGGAAGATAAAGTTTAGAGTTTCCTCAAGATAGCCAACATGATCAAGAAGATCATCAAGGTAAAATCTCTCAAGAAAACTTGAAAGTGACCAAGAACTGTGCTAAACAGAGCTCTTGCTAATAGCTGTCCTAAGAAGATCTTACTCTAATTCAGTGTCTTAAGGACTAAATGTTAATCACCTCAGAGGAGCATGTAGTCAAATCAATCTTGATTGATTCAAGTGGTCTGATATTGTTGTGTTTTGATCTGATCTTGATGATTATGAGGTCCACAAAGGATGGATCTGTATCATGACATATATCCGAGTCTTGAAGTTATAAATATGTATGTGATTCTATAGAAGACTGTATATTGAGACAAATGGTTTTCCATTGAGTCTTTAAATTTCGTCACAGAGGTCTAAGGAATTCAATATAAAAAGTGAGTTAACAAGCCCTTGGTTATGATGTAAGAAAGGTCCCAAATTTCTATGGTAAGGTACTCATTCCAAGGGGAGTTCATCATGATTGAGTTTCTTAAGAAAAATTTATATTCTATCATCTTTCTGGTAGAAGTGGTCTCTTCCCTAATTTATTCATAAGTTAGTCTAAGCTATACATGAAGTCATATGCTGACATGAGCTTGACATCAATTGAAAATAACTAAATCTTAAGATATTTCTAATATGCCTTGAAGAAATTTAAAGGAGTTTTTATGAAGTCCATTTAAAGCATGATCAGGCTGAGAACATGCATCTCCAAATGTTCCCAGTGATTTGAGAATTGTAGAGTGTCCTTGAGGATGGTTTTGTGTGAATTTCAATAAGAAGTGTTGAAAATCATGTACAGAATTGTACCCTGAACAAGATGAATAGTATGGATGGGGTGTAATATTGAATGTCAAATCTATTATAGGGATGAAATCAAGTAAAACATACAAAGTATTGATCAATGTATTGCAAGACAAACAACCAAGTGTTTAAGGTATCTAGAAAACTTGTTTGGCATAACTATTATATGTGCAGTTGGAGGTACAGAATATAGAGTACTCTTGTGACAGTTCTTTTAAAGCACTGTCACATCAAAGACACTCATGAACTTCCAACAAGAACAATTGAATGTCAAAGAGCTAAGAGACTAACAACAAACAAAACTGAAATTTTACATTGCCATGACTTCCTTAAATAAGTTATTTAGCTACAAAATACAAGACATGGAACATAAATTTAACACCAACAACAAGCTTATTATGAATTAGAAGCCATCTAAAGCAATATTTCTTTGATTGAATAAAGGAAAACAAAAAAACATTAAATCTACAAGACCGTCTACTAATGGGCTCACAAACATTCCACTCATTGTTAAGGCCCAGGGAAAGGCTTGGGGAGAAGGAAATCTTTTCATACAGTTGTTTGGAGGTAGCCTCTTGGAGAGTGGGCCCTTTGAGCCACCTCATGGTATCCCAAAAGTCATTCTCATCCTCCATAATTAGTCTAGTATAGGGAGTTTTGAAAGCATTTCTGGGCATTGTACACATTTTTATTTTTGAACTGAGATTGAGGAAGCTTATAGAAAGTTTTAAGGTCTGTCCATTCCATCCACTTCCCAAATCTGTACATGTCATGTAATAATTTAATTCCTTTCTTGAACCAAAGGAGGGCAGAGCAGCCTCTTGTCAAGGCAAGGATCTTGTCAAAGAAAGGATCTTTTCCTTGACAAGAGTCTGCTCTGCCCTCCTTTGATTTAAAAAATAAAATAAAATCTTACATGACTTGTACAAATTTTTGAAGTGGATGGAATGGATAGACCTTAAAGACTTTCTATAAGCTTCCTCAATCAACAAGTTCAGAATGTATACAATGCTCAGAAATGCATTCACAGCTCCCTCTATTGGACTAATTATGGAGGATGAGAATGACAGTTGGGATACTATGAGGTGGCTCAAAGGGCAGCCCTCAAGACATTTATTTAGATTTTTGCACATTTAGAAAAAGAAACTGTGTGGGTATTTTTCAGATTTAAGACATTAATGTTATAAGACTTTACAACTGGCTGCAGTTCCTTCAACTATGCACAGCGATCCTCTGAAAACTGCAGTAAAGATATCTTGATTTTTCTCCAATGAAAGTTCTCACTTCCTTTTTCAATACCTACAATACACCCCTCTAATCATTTCTTTCAGTTTATAGCGTAATAATTCCAAGTGTAAGGGTTTTTTCCACTCAATTTCTTAAGAAACCCAAACTGTGTAACCTACAGGCCCATTTAGAAGTCAATTCTTGCAATAAATTTTATCATGCATCGAATCTAAACCATAAAAATTCAACTGTAGGTATGTTTTGAAGGTGTTCAAAGTATGGCCTTACCAGTGGCCTTTGAAGAAACAGTGTGCTAACCCCTTTCTATTGGATTCTTCATTACATGTCCTGTAAATGATCTCCTTCACAGTCAAGGAATGAATTAAACATTCAATGATCTTTTCACAATGCTTAGGTGTAACACTCCCTCATTATTATTTCAAGACTTCATTGTTATTTCAACAAAACTCTTCTTTCCCACTGTCACAGACTCGCCACTCAGGGAATGCAATTACAACTTAGAACATGAAGTATAAATCACCTAATCACTTACTCTGTAGATTCAATGTCTTCCAAATCAGAGTCTTGATACCCTTCCTTATTCGAGCCTATGGCACATACACATGAAAATCATAAGAGAAACCTTATTTCAAACATTTATCACCCATGACACCCCAAGTTTTGTCACAAGGATACTTGCATGCACTTATAAGGAACTCACAAGAGTTTCTTTCTTTTTGGCCAATACCTAGACATTTCCACTACATTAAAATCACAAGAAATTTGGCAAATTATTGTGCTTTACCAAATAGTCTCAATAGAAAACTTGTGTTCTTCCCGAGAAGGTGTACAGTCTCCTACAGACACAGTTTGTCTACACTTCTTCAAAACAAAAGTACGAATAATGTATCTTTAGCAACTGTTAAGAACATCTACCCATTTACCAAGTGTTTTGTGAGAGCATTCTTTAAATATTACAAACCACAAATTTTCATTGCACAAGCTCTTTGAAAATCCTATAGAATCAGAGAAACAAGTCATGTTAGTATTATAAACTTTCTACAAGGTATATTCACAACCTATAGTCAACAAGTGATTCCAACATTTTGACCTACCAAGACATCCTCAATGATGTATCACTGACCTCATTACAACATGTGCACCTTGACTTCTCTCAGAGATCCATTAGTCAGGTTCAAGACATCAGACTACTCATAATTGTGAGTCTATTGATGAATGGATAGCAAGGTTGTAAGTGCCATTACTGAGTCTAACATCTCTGTTTCAATCTTAAAAATCATGTAGCAAGATCTCTGTAGAGGAGTTTAAATAGCTTCAAGCTGTGAACTTGTATATGAATGAACTCATTATCTCAAGTGTGAAGAGGTTCAAGTGACAAAACCTCAAAAGATAGAGGGTGTTAGGTCTGAGAAAACATACTCCAGTGCTCCTCATCAAGGTAAAGTGACACATACAGGCATCTCAGTCCATCTCAGTTCATTGTGAAGAAAAGTATGCTTGAGATTCTCAAGTATAGAAGGGCTCATGATCAGGTATAAAGTTGTCAAATTTTTGTGCTATAAGGTTTGTGATAGGGTGCAAAATCCTGTATCAATGCTCTTGCTGTAACCGAGATTGTAATTTCATGCCTTTAAAGGACTTCATAATGTGTTTATGAGATTGAAAACATATAGGTCCATTAGTTCATCAAATATGTTAGTTAGCGGTCTCTAATGAAGTCAGGGAGTCCTGCATCAACTTGAGAAAGTGATGTCAAAGCAATGTCTACGCATGACTATAAGTGGCTTTACACTGGTCAAATCTAAATGTGTGTCTGTTTGACCCTACAGGTATGAGTGATCATTAAAATTGGTTCTTTGAGAAGTCAAAGGACTTAAGAATTCTTAAAAACAAGGTATATAGGTTTTGGAATCAGTGTGAATTAAGGATGTGTGTGTTCTTCAAAGATCTCAGAAGGTTGAATGTTTGATTGATACCAGTCAAGTGAAAATGGTTAATGCTATCTGGACTGTAATTAAAATTCATACAGTGATACTGAAACAGAGTATAAGGATTGTGAAAATACAGTGTGCCGAAACTCATGACATCATCTGAAGTTGTCAAAGAACAAGAACTGTTATGTATTAAAAGCTAGTGCAAATGTTGACAGTGCATAACTTGAGTGAGGATAAATAAAATTAAATGAAAAGAATGTTAAGATGTTATCCATTATTGGAACATACTGTTCCAGAAGTCTAAATCCATGATCAGATACTAAAGCATGATCATGGGTTGCCTCTTTACAATATAAAATCGCATATCAAATAACTATATTACGAGTTTCAGATATTTCTATAGGTTCAAGGAGAGCTTTGAGGATGTTTGCACTAACCTATAAAATCTAAAATTGCATCATTTTCAGATGGTATCATCAAGCACCATTTTCATTAATATCTAAACCTTTCATTGCAGCACATACCAAAAAATATAAAATTAATGTTATAGGGTTACAAATGAATCGATAAATTATAAAAATGAAAATTAACAAAGATTTGTAAATCATCTATAATAAAAATACATTCAAAGAAGGAAGACAAAATGATTTTAAAACTACACCTTGTTCATGTTTTTTGTAAAATCTTCAAAAACAATGTAATCACTGTCTTCCAATTTGTAGGTATTGCTCCTTGAATGGTATGTTTCAGTTGACAAGCCACGATGATAGATTCAAGTTGTACAAAAATATGAGTATTATTTAAAGCCTCCTGTATTGATTTCGATGGTATTCCTCCCTCTGTATGACAATAATAAATCTAGACTGAAATACTAAGAAGGTTTCTAAACAAACCTTTAAAGCATATCTACATTTTATCTACTTTAAAGCTTCAAAATGTATTGGGCATGTCATCCAGTGCTTACATCAAATTTTCAGTGCAATTTAAATAGAGACCAAATCCTGCCATCTGAATGTTCTCCCATATTGTTGGTTTGTTTACAAAAACTTTAATTGAAATAGTTGAGAGGGTACATTATTGTGTAAGTCCCTACTATGCATGTTCAACAGATGAAAGTTCCTGATTTTTTCCCTATACATGCTTGTTTGCATTTCTGGTTATAGCAGTATGGACCCTTGACATCCGTAGAGCCACAACTAGAGTCTACAAATACTTTTCCCTTTGAAACCAAGAGCCTTGTTATTTTGTGTTCCTTCTTTAAGTGGTCAAACCTAGCCATGCTTCAGCAAGTGAAAAGTTTCTAGAATCATTGTCCCTATAACAAGGAAGTTAGGATTTCCTCCTCCTCTAGGCCAGTCTCTTCCTTTCAGTTTAATAGTTAAAACTTACACCTTTAGATACAAAGCAGCCCCAAATAATGGGTGCATGAATAATAGGGTGATAATAGGTCTCCTTTGCCTTAATGGACAGAGTTGACCAAGGACATATCTAGTCTGGTATGAAGGATGCCTTCAAGTGCATGACAAATGGCCCTAAAGTCCATTAAAGATGGGCCTCTCTTAGCAAGTCTCGATATAGAAGAGATCATCCATGATTACCGAGACTCAAAGTTTTTATCTTTTGATATTACTTGCGTGTAATTTTACATGCATGGGTCTTGGTTTAGCACGAACACATAATGACCAAGTGTAGCTATACATAAATTAAATGACATTAATGAGTTCAAAAGAGCAAACAAGGATCAGGTTTACGTGGGACGGGTGAGGATCAATATGAAACACAATGAGGTGATATCAGACTTGGCCATGTGCTGAAGGACAAGCCATTTGCAATGGCACTTACCACTATGGTTAGGAGTATTGTCTTGTAAATTTTTGTTCGGCCAAATCTGTCGTTGAACCAATCGAAAAATAGTTAGCCTTTAAAAGTCTTGTTTGAGGGCAAAGACTTAACACTTGCCCAACATTGGGTCATGGTAATGTAACTTCCCTAATAATTGGTCCCATAGGCTTTTCAATCTTGTGGATGTCATTAAAATTTTTCATTAATTCATTATACATGAGAGATCATAGGAGTTTATGAAGAAATCCATGCTTCATATCATAATAACATTACGTCTTTGCCTTTGCCTTGTTAGAGCACTTTAAAGTTCGTCCATATCCTTGTTCTCCATCCTCAAACATCTTAAACAAACTTTCATGCATACCAAAAACAATGTCATAAAACAATGTCATATGATACCTTGCAATTGAAGCAATGTTGTAAACAAGTAACAAACAATGAAAATAAACATATGTGATTTACATTCTTACAAATGAATTGATGTCCTAAAATAAGTACCATTATGGGTTAAATCAGAAACATATGAATTGTATAGCTTTAAAAGTATCGTATCTGTTGTTTTTTTTCTCCATGTATTGAACAATAAAAAAAAAATGAGTGGGAAAAATAGACCCATGTCAAACAAACCCACCAACCAGGTTAAGCACTCTTCAAAACCCAAAGTAGAACATGGAGAGTGACACATACTAAACAGCCTTTCAGACCTCTCATTTTCCTTGCATGATAATACAAGAAATTTATTTGAGATCTAAAGGAGTTAAAACCATGCTAAAAACCCAAGTTAATGTTGTAAATTTAGCAGTAATTGGATAGTTGCAGCG